>OY735219.1:36367476-36489976 GCA_963457665.1 Thysanoteuthis rhombus | reverse complement strand
CAAAGACTGTATAAGTAACTAACATACACGCACACACACACACACACACACACTGCGTATGTTGGTATATATGACTGACTTTTAATTTTTCTAAAAATCTATGTAAATATCATACAGCGCACTATGTGCTGGTATTATGACGAGGGGGCTGTCTACTGAAATTCTATATGGATTGTGATGGGGCTTGGTTCAGTTGCTGTGATGGGTACTCTCTCAAATGCCCTCGTAAACCATTTGTCTTATAGTCCCGCTTATATATATATATATATATATACATATATATGTATATACATAGTATATGTGGTACAGATCAGGCTAGCAGTATAACAAAATATAATAATGTATCAATAATATAAAGCCACTTCTGAAATGTAATGGATTTATTTCATAGAGTGCTCGATGCATACAACTTTTTACTCTTGAAGTTAAATTGTTTTAGAGTAGAGCTGGAAATAAATAGTAGAATGTGGATCTGCTACACAAACTAGCTCATGTTTTCTGATAAGGCCCGAAGAGGGCAGAAACATGAGCTAGTTTGTGTCGTGAATCCACAATCTACCATTTATATATGTATATATATGTATATATATCATCCATTATAATTCCACTGCTAGACGAAGACCTTTCTCATCTCCTTCTATGATGACTGTGATTGTGTTAACCTCAGCCATGTTTTATCTTCAAACTTTTATCTCATCGCTGCATCTTGTATTTGATCTTCTCCTATTGTTTACTGTCCCAGGGGCACCAATCAGTTATCTCTTTGCTCCCACTGTTGTTCTTTGTTCTTGCTAAGTGTCCGGTCCATCTCTCTTTTCTGTTGCCTTCACCGTAGTCCTTACTTGGATCCGTATTGATCTTTTTCTATCGATTAAAGTTATCACTGGCATTGTTCTTTTCATTGTTCTTTGTGTGATTCTGAGTTGATTTTCCATTTGTTCAGTGAGTTTCTTTGTTTTTGATTGGTATATCATAGTTGGCATTATGCATTCATTGTACACTTCATGTTTTATGCTTTTCAGTCTGTCTTTATTCATACCAAATACCTTCCAGCCTATCGTTATCTGTCATTATATTTCACTTTCATAGTCTCTCTCCTGCTTTATTAGCTGACCTAGGTGAACGTATCCGTCAACATCTTTTCAGACCATACCCTCTATTCTTATGGCGTTTTTCAGGACTTTCTGTTGAACATTAATTCTGTCTCTGTGCTATTCATTTTCAGCCATTTTTAAAAATTTTCCCAAATTTGATCGTTCTGCGTATTTTGTAACTCATCCGATACCACTGACATTATTGAAGCGTCATCAGCGAATCTTGAATGGTTCAAGTATTCTCCGTCTACGTTTACTCACATTCTCCCGCTCGTCAGAAATTGTATCTCCCTTGTCTTACTCCTTTTCTGATCTTTATCTGGTTTGTATCGTTGTATAATCTAATTGCAGTGACACTCAAGTACATGTTCTGAATGACTTGTATGTAGTTCTCGTTGACTACATGTTCCCACATTGTGTTCAAGACTGCTGTGTGCATTGCCGAATCAAATGCTTTTCCAATATCTTCAAAAGCCAAAATAAAGTGTTTTTTTTGTTTTTTAATGCCTTTTTGATCAGCAGTGTATAGATGGTCTATTGTTGAATATTCATTTCTGAATCCCGCCTGTTTGCATGGTTCAGATTCATCTGGAGCACTTGGTAATCTGTTTGTGAATATTTCTGTGAATAGTTTATTTTCTTTAGGGCCCTTATAACGCGACTTGATAGAATGTGGAATCGCTTAAAACTCGATTTGAGCATGGATCCCAATTTTCAAAACATTCAATTTGGCTCTCAAAATAATAGTTAAGTACAAAGATAGAAAGACCCCTACAGAATCATTTTGTGCCAACTGTAAAAAGGAAGTGAATTATGGCCGTCGTCTCGACATGGGGTAATGGATAGCAATATAGTCTTATAGACCTTTACCACTGTGTTGTGAGTTCAATACCGACTGGTTGTCCCATTACTCGAGCCTTGGGCTAAAACTAACTTTGTTTTTCTAAGTGTATCAATGCGCTATATTTATTTATTCATTATTTGGTCGGGTCAGATTATTAATTGAAACCAATTAGCCTAAGTAAAGTGTGTTGGGGGTTTGACGTTTATGTTTATTGTTATCTTTTGTCTGCTTCCATTGAGATACTGAATAAAAGTTTCCTTGCTGTGATGATTACAAAAGCAACTTTGTTTAGGACAGTGCCAGACAGCTTGGCTCAAACAATCTTGATGCGTCAGACACTAATTTCTATGATTTTTAGAAGTGTCAGTAGCATTCAGAGAGTTTGGGGGACAATTGAACTTCTCTTTTTTATTCTTGTTTTTCACACCATTTTTCTGCCGATCCATTCTATGGCCTTCTTCAGGTGTATTATCTTTTTGATTCTAAATCTTTTTACCAGCAATGCTTGTAACGTAGGATCAGATGTTTTCAGCCGATTTCTCTGTTAGGGCAGGACTTCCATTTGTGGTCCCTGTGGAGCGGCGAGAGCCATATCGAGTTTAATTCCACATTGGTCTGACTTATAAAATTAGCCAACATCTCGATGTATGCTGCATTTTTTAGTGTAACCTGTCTATAATCTGGACTTTTCCCAGAGAGAGAATTGTATTTAACTTTTCTACTCCAGACAAATTCTAATTTTTCTAGTTCACCTATTTCCCTTATCTAAGTGTTAGCTAGCCAGAAAGTTATTACCTCTCAGACTATTGCCTTTAATTGATTTCTTCAGACTAATATCTTCGTCTCTTTTATTCTTATGGAGACTAATCTTCATTTGTCTTTAGGCACCGCATGCAAAACCCATATAAAAGAACAATAATGAATTCTTAAATACTGCTACTACCATGTAATTCAATGCCCTAACAAAATTACGCATTCAAGTTTGTTGTATGGATTCAGCATCGCAATCATTTGATAAACTTAATTCTTCTTTTCTTTGTAATTTCTTTCCTAATGACATTTTATTAGAAATTTTTATATGATAAGGTACGGAAGTTAAAAGTTGAACTGAGGAGGTGCATATACAGTAATACCCGATTTAGCACTGATTTGCATTCTTTTTCAAGTATCTTTTGTAGTACATTTAGTAATGTTGAATCTCGGAAATCATTCCACTATGTATTCTCGATATTATGAGCTGAAAAATCCAAGTGTGTATCACGTATAGAAACATAATTGTTATACATGTACATGAAGTATTGCATTTTTTCATTCAGAATCGTAGTTCAATCATTTGGGGCAGATTATCTGACAGCTTCCGCTTTCAGCCCTCTAGCTCCGATGGTGTGGCTTGTTCGCATGACACATACATACATAGCCAGCCAGAATCACTGGGAAACTGAAGAGACATATGTTGCCAGTTTTGGTTAAAGATTTCTAATAATTGTTTGCTAATATGTAGGAAACTATGATTCTCACTCATGCCTCTTCCCACATACACCCAAATTTATTGCAAAATTTTCTGTCTCTCCACAAGTTCATGCAATGCCTATCACCTTCATTTAAAAATAGCCTATCAAGCTCGTATCTCTATGCTATGTTATAATGATCATGTATAGCACTGTTTCACTTAGCACTGCACTCTTTTAGGAATGAATCTACAGCACTAAATGCAGTATTACTGTAAAGATACATGGAGAGATTCAACTATTCTCCTCGGAGATGTTATAAAATTAATTGAAGCTATACAATCATTGAACATCTACTCTAGAGGTGTATAATTATTTAACAAAGAACTGAATCACTGAAGCCATAATCACTGACCCAACCGAACAACTGGTGGTTAGGTATTCTTCCCTTTTCACTTGTCTGTTGTTTGGTCCATCCCTGTGTCACACTTTTTGGCATAGAGCCTTGAAAATGTAAATGTATACTCCAGTAGTCACATTCTAAACAGGGTTTGTTCATTTAAAAAAAAAATTCATCTTTTTTAACTTGTTTTCTGGTGGGATGTTCAATTTACTAAAATAGTCCATCATGAAATGGACACTTTCCCTCAAACCACCATGATATAGTATTATGACATGGAATGAGAGATAGAGTGAGTCAAAGAAAGAAAATATCCATGTTAAAACAGAGTTGCCCTAACAATAAGTCGGAAATTTTATTGAGTTAACCGTTTGAAATTTCCATCATTTGCAGTTAATTGGTCAAATATAGACAATCTTTTGAAAAATGATTTAGATTAGCCCCACTTTTTTTCTTTTTTTTTTTTGTCATGACGAAAATCTTTGATATAATGGTTGTAGGAATTCCTTTGACGACACTTTGGTCACTCCCTTAATAAAGGTATGCAGAAGAATATTGAAATGTTAACAGCAATACTTGTAATATAAATTATCACATTTTCGCCAACGTGTATACTGCAGCTTATTCCATAAATTTTAATGTGGAGATGTTCTCAATTCCTTTCTTTATTAAACAAAGAATTTCATTTTGTGTCTCTGTTGAGCAGAGAAAGCCAAACTGCGTTGAATCCAACAATTGGTCAGACTTATGTATCTTGCAGACAAATTGATGCTCACCGATTCTTTCTATTTTCTCACTTTCGTAGACTGGATTGGCAGAAATGTTGTGGGAACAACAGGAATAACTAGAACTCACTCAGAGAGCACGTACCTCTGCAAACATCATTGTCAAGGGGAGTTATTGTCATGGCTCTGTGCTAAAATCTAATCAGTTGTTCCATAGCCGACTATCTACCTTTCCACATAATATCATCGAAAATCATTGAGAACTTCTGGAGATATTGTGTGGGCAAACATGAAATTTTGGTGATATGTGGTTTGGACTTATAACTAGGACATAAGGGGTTAATTGTGCTTGGATCCATCCCAAAATTTTATCATTTTTCTCAAAGCCTATTGTTCACCCCTTCAATGTATTTCATTGGAATTTTTTGAGAACTTTGGGAGATATTGTGTGGATGCTCATGAGCATATACATGAATGTATGGAAAAAAAACTGGAAAATATCTATAGAAAATTCCTGGATCCGCCCCAAATTTTATTACCTCTTTCTTACTTCATTGCCCAACCTTCCATGAAATTTCATTGAAATCCATTTAGTACTTCTACTGTCAACTTGAGGGACAGAGGTAAACAAAAATAATAAGTCCAAATAATTGTCTGAAAAACTTTTTGACTGTCCATATAAGTTCGTCTATTTACCTGTCTTGATTTATATATCCTTCTCTCACTGTTTATTTCTACTTATCTCTTTCATAACTAACTCCCTATCTTTGGGTCTGTTTGTCGGTTGAAATAGGAGTCAGTTGACCTCTAAGGTAAAAGCCGAGGTCCATTTGTGTGCTTATAAAGTCTGTAATATCTATATGATATGAAGATTTTGGCAACTGGAGCTGTGGTGAATTTGTCCCTGAAATGCCAAGACCACAAATGTTGTCCTTCCAGTCAGCCTCATCTTTTAATGTCAGAACATTCATGCGCTTGTAAAATATGCATTATTCACAAGTATTTAGCTGTATTTTATCTAATGTAACAGATAATTTGAGTAAAATGGTAAAAAATTTTTCTTTATTCTGGTAGTTTGAAAACAGTTTGAGCAATCTTCAGTAAATTGTTAACTTGACTTTTAGTTTTCTTTGCTACTTAGCATTATTAAATAGAGACCATTTTGCATTCCTAGGGAAATTATAAATCACCACCACCCATATGCACTTCTTATATACCTACTAAATTAAGCAGAGGTGGTAGTAAGATTAGGTGGTTGTGATGCTGGTTCAAACCATAAATTCGTGGAAAAAAAAAAAGGTGTAGTTAGTTACTCAACCAAAATCATCACATCACCATTGCCTTTAAGCAGCGTGCTGTGTTGTGAGTGATCTATCAAGAATTAGAAAAAAGGACGATCAATGAAGAAGTTGCTTCCCTCACATTTTGTTCAGTAGCGATCACTAAAAAAGTCTGAATTTCAAAAAAAAACAGGCATGAACACCGCCAGACGCTACAAGACCAATTTAGCATAAACTTAGATTGTAACCCCCTCCTAAAAAAACCCCTATTTGGACAATTTAAAAAAATAAAAGATACATTTTTTTCTACACATAATGAAGAGTAAATGTTCGAATTTTTAGCCCACTAGCTCCATTGGTGCAGCCTGTACATGCGACACATACATAGATAGTCATCCAGGCCCACTTGAAAACTGAAGAAAATTGATGATGATATTGATTGCTCCTGTTGACGGTTCCTGATATTGATGACTGATTAATTATCATGCTCCGCCCTGGATAACACCAGTTATCCTGTCTCACTATATGGATCGTTTAAGAATGACATGAAAAAGAAGCGTACTAATTTCTACTAATGCAGAAACCTGTACAAGAAATTATTTCTTCATTAAATGAGAATAACGACAGAAATAAAAAGAACTTCAACTTTTGCACCATCTGCCAAATAGAGAAAAAAAAATTTAGAGCGTATAAAAAAAAATATCTATAGTTGTTGAATTTGAACATTTTCCAATCATGTAGTTTTTTTAAAATTTAAAATTTTATTTTTATTCAAAAAGAAAAAAAAAGAAAAAGCCAAACAAATAGCATTTTTTTCCCCTTCTACATTTTCCCCTCGTCTCACAAGTTGGCTAAAAGCCAATTTTGGGAGGTTTTCAACACTTTTGGCTTTTTTTTTTTCTTTTTTTTTTCTTTTCTGGCACTGGTCAATAGTGTTTTGATGCAGTGTTGCCAAATTTATTTCTATGTTTACATCTAAAATTAAGTCGAGAAACATCTAGATTCTATACAGGGAACTTTGAACACCAATTAACCAAATTTTGGATTAACCGAACAAAATTTCAAGGTCCCGAAATTGTTTTCAGCATGGCTTCCTTTTTTTATGATTGAATCAGTTATCCGAACAAGATACTACCAGCTCGTCTTGGTTGGATAATCAAGGTTTCTCTGTATATCTAAAAATCTAGGAAATAGATAACATTACTAATTAATGAAATACGAGTTTATTTCTTAGCATTTACTTTAAGAAAATATTACTTATTTCTTTACAAATATTATTTATGTTATCACAATGAATTCAATGATGATATTACCTATTTTATTAAAAAGTCATCAGAATAGCCATTTCTGACATCTAGACTCAATTTGAAACATCTAAATCTAGATGAAAAACATCTGAATTGGTAAAATTGCCATCATGTTGTCTCTCTTTACATGTGTGTGAGTATATGCTTCAAGAGTAAAGAGATTGTCACACATGCCTGTATGCTCATATGTATGTGTGTGTGTGTGTGTATTTGAATTTATGAATGTATATGGGCAGTTGCTTGTAAACTTAGTATACGTATTCTGTTTTCCGTGCGTTGTAAATACCGATACTTGATGGTATGTATGTCTGGGAGGTTACTTCGGGGAAAGAAGAGCATTGTGTGAGTGTGTGTGTGAATTTATGAGTAATTATGTTTATTTGCTGATTTTTTTTAGAAGAGGCTGTGAATTTGTGATGTCTTTCTATGTGTAAGAAAATTTCTTTCTAATTTGTATAAATGTTTTATAAGACTAAAATACACACTCAGTATTAGTGTTTCTCCGTGTTTGAATGTGTGTGTTCATATTTTGGAGTGATGATATTGTAGGGGGTTGTTTTTTTCCACATGTATGTCTCTTTCTCTTTGTAGACACCTGTTATTACAACACACTTGGGGATTTAAGAGTGCTGTTAAAACGAATTTGTTGTTATAACGAATGGATTTTTGTACAAAGTGTATAGATGATGAGAAACATGGAAATTACAGACAAAAATTACTTTTTATTACCCTTCCACGGTCTAATGCCCCATACGTTGATAGATTTTAAGGGTTTGATAATTTTTGTTTTTAGATGGGTCCAGACATCTCAATAAGATGCTTTCCAGTCGGTTGGTTGCTGTTATATCAAAGAACAGAAATAGGGACGAAGAGATGTGATGCCATGGGGAAACCATTATTTTATTGTAGAATGTATGAGTTCATTGTTTTTGTATCTAAAAAAAAGCCTGAAGTGACCATTTATGATTTTTATTGGAAGATATATATCCATTTAGCAATATTTTACAAGTATGAGAATCAGTTGACTCAAAGGAAGACTATTTGCTCTTCTTCCTCCTCTCACTACTACTGCTACCATAGATGGTGGACGCAGTGTTGAACTTATGGTTCTTGTTGAAATAATGCATAGGAATCTTCATATGCTGATACTGCAAAACAATCTCCAACAATAATCTTGCAAGAATATAAAAAAACAAATGTGCCATTAAAACATGTGTCATTAAATATTGCCATTGTGATGTTTGAGTTTACTGTATATGAGAATGAAAAAGGAAGATATATATATATATATATATATATATATATATGTAATGTGTGTGTGTATGAAATTATGATTGATCGTGTTTGCTTGCTCATCATCATATACTTATTATTAGAAACCATCTATCAAAACTGTCAATATCAACAATTCTCCAGTTTTTAGATTGTTCTGGCTGGCTGGCTATATATACATCACACATACCAACTGCAACAACTGAGCTAGAGGGCTGAAAATCCAAACATTTACTCCTTATTATGACTAGAAAAAAATGTTTTTCTTTTTTAATTCCACCAAAATAGGCTTTTAATGGAGAGGGTTCAATTTGCAATGTAAGTTTGTGCTAAATTAGTCACAGTTTGTGTCCAGTTGTTTTAATGCTTGTTTCATTTTTCAAATTTGGACTTTTTAGTGATCACTGTCCAGCAAAAGGCGGGAGAAGTAACTTTTTCATTGATCAACCCTTTTTTTCCAATTTTTTAATTGATCACCTCTTACACGGCCTGCTGCCAAAAGATGTTAGTCATGTGACGGCTTCTATTGAGTGATGAATCAGATTTATCTGTGTGCATTCATGAAATAGGAGCATTTACATTATTCTCCATGTGTTTGTGGATATATAAGAAAAAAGATATGTGTAGACCATTCTTCATGTAAATAAGCCTATGGGGTAAATATATTACCAAGGAAATTTATGAATGCTGCCTGTAGGAAAAGAGAACATATCTGTACAAAGCTTGGAAAGCTTTCATGTATGTATTTTTGTGTAGGTATATGATAGCTTATCCCAAATCTCCCTCTGCAAAGGCAAGCCATGGTGATGATATGTTGTCTGATATATGTATATGTGTGTACAAGGAAAGAATTTACATACTCTGTGTATATGGGAGAATAACCTACTCTATGTTAGAGAGAGTAAAAAAAATCTATACATACGTGTGTTTTCTGCAAACGAGAGAGAGACTGGGAGCAAAAGAAAAAGAGAGAGAGAGACTGGGAGCAAAAGAAAAAGAGAGAGAGAGACTGGGAGCAAAAGAAAAAGAGAGAGAGAGACTGGGAGCAAAAGAAAAAGAGAGAGAGAGACTGGGAGCAAAAGAAAAAGAGAGAGAGAGAGAGACTGGGAGCAAAAGAAAAAGAGAGAGAGAGAGACTGGGAGCAAAAGAAAGAAAGAGAGAGAGAGAGACTGGGAGCAAAAGAAAGAAAGAGAGAGAGAGAGAGACTGGGAGCAAAAGAAAGAAAGAGAGAGAGAGAGACTGGGAGCAAAAGAAAGAAAAAGAGACTGTGAGCAAAAGAAAGAAAGAGAGAGACTGAGCAAGAGTAAGAGAGAGACTGGGAGCAAGAGAAAGAGAAAGAGAGAGAGAGACTGGGAGCAAAAGAAAGAGAGAGAGAGACTGGGAGCAAAAGAAAGAGAGAGAGAGAGACTGGGAGCAAAAGAAAGAGAGAGAGACTGGGAGCAAAAGAGAGAGAGAGACTGGGAGCAAAAGAGAGAGAGAAATTGGGAGCAAAAGAGAGAGACACTGAGAGCAAAAGAAAGAGGGAGACACTGGGAGCAAAAGAAAGAGGGAGACACTGGGAGCAAAAGAAAGAGAGAGACACTGGGAGCAAAAGAGAGGGAGAGATAGAGGGAGCAAAAAAGAGTAAGACAGCAAAAGACAGAGAGAGAGGAAGCAAAGGATGAGAGGAAAAAAAGATAAGAAAATTTATGTATCGACATGGAAGGATATAGTACAAAAAAGATAGTGATAACAATAAAAAAAAGACAATTTTTTCAGTATTTATTCAAGTATCATTTGTGTATGTAGATAACAAGAAGGAAATCATATTTTACATATATATAAGTACGTATACTGAGAGAGGGAATTTATTTGTGTCTAAATAGGTATGAGAGATTTCATATACATCTATGTGTAGATGTGAGCAAATAAACCGAGAGCTTGTGTGCGTGTGTGGCAATGAAGGAACCTTCAGACTCAAAGAAACCGACATGTCGAATGTCAGCCAACACTTAACCCATCAAAGTGGAAAACTGGGCGAAAAAAAATCACTGATTTTTTTTTACCATATTTAAAGAAAAAAGTGGAACCATTTCTTTAAAGTAAGATAAAAAAAATTATCACTTTTTTCAATTTAGGTTTTTTAGTCAGAAAATTATCCTTTTTTTTTGCATTAGGCATATCACTAATGTTAAAACTTTAAAAAAAAAAAAAAGTACTCTCTGCATCTATGTGTTGTTACATCAATAAGTCTGCAGCCCGATAATGAAAAAAAAGAATCTATTATACACAACAAATTTCTTTTCCTTCAACATAATTTCCTTCCTTGTCTATACACTTTGTGTGGTGGGGAATATTGGTCACACAGATCCAATATTATACAGATAAGGAGAGAGAGACGCAGAGATAGAGAGAGACAGAATATAATAGAATTATCAGATCTCTTAAAATCTTTAAAAAAGAAAAACGTATCTGGAAAAGTTGAAAAGATCAGATAAACCCTGAAGCAATTATTACTAATAATTAGCTGGGGAGTTTTATCATCATTAAAAGTCAGCTAACAACTGGAGTTAATTAGCATGCTAATTACTGATGTCACTATTTTGACTCTTATCTTTTTTGTGGGGGATTTGATTCAAATAATCTTCATTTTAAAAATCTCTTGAATTAGTAATTTCTTCCATGAAATTTTTACTAACCTGTGACTATATATATATATATATATATATATATATATATATATATATATATATGGGCAAAAAAATGAGCCAAACATTTTTGATCAATTTCTTATACAATTACTATTTCATTCTAACAAATGAAATTTTCGATAGTGTTATATAACAGTGCATGCAGTGTTTGTGCACAGAGTATGTTTTAGTAGGGAATAGCTTTTCCTTTATTTTTCTTCAGAAAACTGAGCTGCTTGGTCAAGTTGTCCCATAGATGTTTACAGTTTTCTGTTAAATATTGTTCCATTCATCTCTGACTACTTCCAGTAGTTGGTCAGGGTTCCTAAATTTTCTTCCAACAGGTATTGCCTTAATATGCACACATATGTGCTCTCACAGTGTTAAGATCTGGCGACTGACGTTGTCAAATCATCATGGACAATGGCTTCCGCTGAAGCCTCGTGTGTTGTAGCTGTATTTTGTTGGAAAATGGCCTCTTGCCTTTTATTTCCACCATTGAACTAACTCAGGCTTGCAAGTAGCCTTTTTGTAAAATATTTCAGAACTCCTTGGCATTAAAGAACTTTTTGGATCATACCAGATTGCCAACACCAGATTGCAGAAAGAGCTCCCCATACGATAATTCCATTTCCCCCATGCTTCTGTGTCGTAGACAGACATTCTAATTTAAATCTTCCAACCAACCTTTGAAGACAGAGTTCTGGAGTTTTGGTAGACAGCTTAAAACAGGACTCATCACTCCAGAGATCAAGCTCAGATCAGTGTGTATCATGGTGGGCTTGAAGTGACAACTTTGTGTCAGTCTGCTACGTTCTTTGTGGGCAGCAAGGGTTTTTTTTTTTTTTTTACAAACCTGCTCCCTTAGGTCTTCATGTAATTGTTCTTCTTGAAACACGTTGATTTTTTAAATTTCTGAATTGTTGGAAATGATACTTTCTTATGGTCCAACTGTGGTAGAATTTTTATCTGTTTTCGAGCATGCTTGACACTACAGGAAACTGTTGACATAAATTTCTCAGAGTAAATAATGAATGACTTATAGGATTTTTAAAGATTTTGGACACCATCTTGAAAATTATACCTTTCCAGAAGTTTGATTGCGGTTGAATTTTAGTATGTTATTAAGTACATCTGATATCACAAAAATTGTTGAGAAACCTTTGGGGGGGGGGGGGGTAAAGTTTTTTTTCTCTCCTTAGATGGATCCAACTATGTGATAAACATGAGAAATTACTGCAAATGATAACGTCATAAATTATGGTATGTAAATTACCCATTGCATTGTTGAAAAAAATGGCAAAATGTTTTCCCTCACAATTGCTGTCTACGTACTTTGATATTTCAGTGAAACATTGTTTGTAACATGATCGAATTAGCTGCCCCGCACTAAATGTATTATCAGGAGAATATCTTTCTCTTTTTTTTTGTCAACTTTGACCTTGATTTAAGTGCATTTCCTTGGATCCTCTTGATCTGAAAAGTATCACCAATTGAGTTCGGCATTCGCTACTCAGTTGGAAGTGTCACCTTAAATGTTTTTCTACACTGCTTCATTCCCAAAATGTATGCGTTAGAACATGAGATCCAGCTGACTGACGGCCATCTCGGATTTAACTTCTTATTGTCCTAAATTGTCAATTTTGACTTCCCTCCTCTTATGTTAAAAATTTCATGATTCTTTTTAAAAGTGTGGTCGTCCTGGTTATCAGCTTCACTATAACCTCCTATAGCTTGTCCAAGCTACTGCTGACTGAAGGTATTGTCTGGCAACAACAAGCTTGGCTGATGGCTGCTACTGACATTATTAGTGTGACAGACTCTTTTTATGTATATGATTTACTTGATTCTCTTCTTACACTTCTAAAACTCCAACTTAAAGTTTCTTGATTGATCTCAAGAATAGCCACAAAGTCTACAACACAGTCTCTGATAAACCTTATACATTTTCCCAGAGATATTCCCCCTACAAATTTGGATTAAAAGATTTGTGTTTCTCCCAGAGAGTCGGTTGATGGATTCTGTGGCGACATTTCGAGTCTTTTTGTAAATCCAATTGAATGAATTGTCTCTTTCATTTGCTTAGGCAAAAACTGATGCTATTAAACCCTGCAATTAACACTCCTAGTTTCCATCTCTGAAATTTGGCAAGAATTTAGTTAGTGAGAGAAAAAAAAGAAATGAAAGAAAAGAAAGAAGACCTTTGGAAAAAAAACCTTTATTTGGTGCCAGACCATTTGATTTAGACTGACTTTTTCAATTTCACTATTTTTCTTGACTGACAAATTCTAAATAGATTGTTTTCTCATTCTGGATTCCATCTGTCCCTTTGTTGATATATTTCTCTCTATCTGAACAACTTTACTGAAGAATATAGCACATACCTTGAATAGTGTGGTTAATTATTCCTGAAGTTTTCTGTACCATTTAGAACCGCACTGTTCAAAGTCTTTTTATAATATAGTTATTGATTTTTTTTTCTTTCCGTTTATATTTGGTTACATTAAGTCATACAGCAATACCTTAAACATGCTGCGTGGATAACTGCACCATTCAAGGTATTCCTGTATTTTGGTGACAGGATTTTTTTTTTTTTTTTTTTGAAAAAAAGAGGCAAATTTTTCATTTCCAATTTCTCTTAATGAAGAGATCTGCTTGAAGATCCAAGTAAGATTAATTTAGATGAATTCATGAAATTGAAAAGGACCTCTCTCTTTGACTCCTGGGAGTGACACTGGGTAAATTTTTCAAGCTTATTAGTCGAAAGTACCCACACAGCATAACTTACTCATCCTTTCATTGTCCTTCATCATTTCAAACATAGAACTACTTTTCATGTCATTATTAGGTCCGTTATTAACATGTTAGCAGAGTACCTATAAAAAATGACGGGATTATTTACATATGATAAATCATATATATATATATATATAACGTGTACTGTAGAGAGTGAGACAGACTCGGGAGTGAGATGTTTGGAGGTAGGTTTATTAATCCTTATAAGTAAATTGTCCATACATGTTTCGGGATTCTTCCCATCATCGGTGGTGTGTGCTGTGTGAGTGTGTATTAAAATGTACCATGTGGAACCAGAGTCCACTGCCAGGAGCTATATATATATATATACATATATTATTGTGTCATCCACAGATAGCTGTTTTGTTGTATTACAACTCTTCAGTATGGCTATAGACTATCCATTATCCTGTCCAGTACCACGAGGTAGGATCGAAACCTTAGCTTCAGACCCGGAGGCTGGTATCCTCCCTCTACTCCACGAAACTGGACGGTCAATGAGGTTGAATTTTAAGTGATTTATTTATTTATCATTTATATTCCTCATCCACCAGAATGCTCCATTCCATGTTGGAAGAGCATTGCATAAGCTTACAATGAACGAGTTACCTCACTCCGCGAGTGCTATGATACGTCACTCTAGTCTATCCCGCTCTGGCAAAAATAATCTATGATATTTTTGTCTAATGTTGTAAATGTATGATTCATCTTAAGTATAATCAAAGTTTTGTCTAAGTGTTTTCTGTAGGAATAAATTTAGTATAAAAAACCACACTAGTATTAAATTAATTTTCCAGTGCCCTTCTCAATAATTTCTTTGTGATGAGGGTCCATGCCTCAAATTAGTCAACAATAATTTTTATAGAGTGAGAAATACAGGCCTCGATTTTGCCAACATTTCCTGAAAACGGAGACATAGATATTTGCTTGAGTGAGATAGACAAGTCTACCAATACTATGTGTATATATATATATATATATATATATATATATATATATATATATAGCCTTATGTTATTTCTGAAACTCTATTTGAAATGATCTGTTATTACGTGATGAATGTATCATTTGGCTTAGACTATGTAAATAGAAGAAAAAATTAAAGAGAACAGGGTTGCTGCAGGAATTGAAGCTATGATCAACAGATATATATATGTATACATATATATATATATATATATATAATGCTCAATATTTGAATAAAAATTTACTTAGTAAAAGAGAAATAAAATATGATAAAGATTGATAACATAGAAAACAGGGTAGACGTGAGATCTTGTATTGATTTTTATTAAATCGCAGTGAAGGATAGAACAAATTTGTAATGAGGATTCCATGAGTATATTATTATTATATGTTATATGATATATATATATATATATATATATATATACATATATTACAAACAAAAATGCATGCCTCCAACAAAATTTATTCTGTAGATTTTCTACTTTATATTCTCTGTTCTTAATGATTCCAAAATAATTAGGCAACAGAATTGTCTAAAAAATGAATTTCTTTTTTAAAACTAGTTTTGCTCATGAATAATCAGTGATGCCTATATTTAATAGTACTGAGCAATCATCATGATCATCATCATCAACAGTAGTAGTTGAAGACATGGTAGAACCTTGCTTTAACCTCTTCCTCTCTTTCTGTTTGCTTTAGTGTGATGAAGCAAATATTTGGCCTCTAGGAAGTTTCTTTTAGTGAAGAATTTATTCAAAATTCTTCAAACTGGATATTAGTGTGAATGGTTTGGTAAATTACTTATGTCATACACGATGACACGATGTTCAGAGGACAAACTGTTTGAATTGATTTGGAAACAGAAGAAATGAATTTTTCTTCTTAATAGAAAGTGGGAGATTTGTTGGGAGGGAAATACCAAAGATACTTGAACTCAATAAAATGTGATTCTGAAAATGAGGCCAGATCTTTTAGATTACTCTATCTTTATTTGCATTCTGAGGACAGAAATTTCAGATTTCTTTTTTTTTTTTGTATTTGCTGTCTGAGTCAACAATAAGCATTACAATGGACTAATGTCTTGTTTTTCTTCAGCTTCCAAACCTTTCGACACTGGTTATCTACTGCGTCTGACTCAGTGTTGCCAATTCAGTGCTTTTTGTGCTTGAATCTGCAGGTTTCTTGTGTTGGCAGTGCAAAAAAGTGTGAACGTAATTAAACATTTTGACCTGTTTTTGTCCATTTTGAGCATCTTTTCTGTGTTTTTTTGATATTTTTGGCATTATACATTTTGACTGGTTTTTGACCTTTTTTTAGCATCTTTTCTGTGGTTTTTGGCTTTTTTAACGTGCTTCCAGCACTTTTAGTCAGTCAAACTAGCTCAAAAATATTTTCTGAGTTTGCAACAATGATCTTACTGGAATGTTGATTGGTAGGGCTCTCTCCTCTCAAAGTTGACGGGTCACCTCCTTCGAGGTATCATTGTGTGCCTCTACATGTGCCACACACATTTTGCCGGAACGCCTTCGAAGTCAGGATTATCCATGTTCTCTGCCATTCCAGACTTCTGTCGTTGGTTGGATGTACCATTTTGGACACTGCAACTCTCCAGACATAGAGGTGGCAATGACAGTCTTTACCTTAACACGCTGGGCCAGGACATCTTGGCAGTGAGAGAGGAGATCTCTACATGATCCCCAGCTTATGGCTCCTGTTATTCCAAGATAGTGACCCATCTAGGTACCGACCACGCACAACATTGCTTATTTTCAGTGATCTTACAGAAAGCAGTCTGTCGAACGCAATTTGATTTGACTGTACATCTCGAAAAATGTTTTACCAAAGATTAAACGATAAAGAAGATAGCGTTTCACGACTACTCGGCCAACATTTGCTAACTTAGCCAGAAGCATTTCAAAGCGTAATATTCAACAAAAAGGGACGTACTGATTGACCTCTTTATGCCCAATTGATCCAGTATTTGATTGAACAGTTTAACCAAAATAATGTTATGGATTTTCAGTCGCTCTTTCATTATTCTATTTTAATAATGGCAATTTTGATTAATTGATGACATTGGTTATGACAATTTCACTCTCTTCATGAGCACTTTATATATTTCTGTATGGTTATGGATTAATACTACTGAAACATTACTTTTTCTTTTCCCCCTTTATATTAGAAACCATCAATCAAAACTGTCACCAAAACTGTCAAAATAGATTTCTTCACTCTCTAAGTTGGTCCAGCTAGCTGGCTGTCTCGTGTGTGCTGGCTGCACCGATTGAGCTAGAGGGATGAAAATTTCTGCATTTATTCCTTATTGTGTTTTAGAAAAATGTTTTTATTTCTTTCTTGTTTCTTACCCCCCCCCATGGATTTTTAGCGAGGGATTCAATTTACAATGAAAGTTTATATTAAATTGATTCCTTAGTTGGTGTTTACTTTTTAAATTCATCCTTTCGAAGTGATCACTGCCCAACAAAATGCGAGATAAGTGGCTTATTCATTGATCTGCACCTTTTCAATTTTTTTGAATTGATCACACCCTACACAACATGCTGCAAAAAAACCTTGGTCGCTTGACAGTTTCTATTGAGTGTTTAAGATAAGGTTTTGGAGGGGGTTGTAGCCAGAGAGGACATTTCTTTTAGTCGTAATTGTCGAGGGAAACAATTCTGAAATGATATTAACCAATCGGTTATTGATCAAACAGGTTTCATCTTTTTATGTGACCCTAGCATGAAAGCTGAAAAATACCATAATGAAAAAAAAAAATGCTGTATTTGATGGCATGTAAGACCCCTATCCACTTATTTCAACGAGAAATATCAACTCATAAATTCATGGACCATTTGAAACTGCTTGTAATTGACACCGGAACTCTCCAATGTATAAGATAAAAATACTGGAAAACTTCTGTGAATTGAATTTTTAGAAATAAAAAAAAACTCACCTTATCCTGGAAGGGAAATAATTCCAATCAAAAGTTATTTCCCTTGATATTAACATTCAATTTTTAGATGCGTCCAAAAATCTATATAAGACGCTAATCGGTTGGTTTGTCAGTCCTACTTACGTTAAACAACTGAGATAGGAAGGATGTAAGAGGTGATATCATTAACTGTTATGCATTACAAAGGAAATCTCTTCCAATTATCATGATCATCATCATCAGTCTTTATCGTCCGTCGTTTGACATAAACCTTCCTCGAGATTCTCCAGACTACTCTATCATGGGCGTTGCGGAGCCAATACTTTCAGAACTTGTCTAGTTCATTTTGTCATCTTATATTCTGCTGAGCTCAGTTTTGCATATGATCTCTGGAGATCCATGTTATGAGTCATGATGTCCATCAGTTATCTGCCATTATTGCAACATGGCCAGCCCATTGCCATTTGAGTTTTCAAGTGGATTCTATGATGTCTTAGACTCTTGTTTTTTCCCTAATGTATTGTGCAGTCTTGTGATCACTTCATGTGATGTTGAACATGATTCTTCCATGTGCACATTGCATGGTTCTCAGTTGGTGAGTCAGTCTCTTGTTTAGGTTCTATGTTTCTGCTCCATAGGTGACTATCAGGAGGATGTATTAGTTGTATATGCTTCTTCTTGGGACAAATGTTTTTTTTTGTTTTTGGAGGTTGAGCTTGCTCTACCGAAGACTTGCTATCCTAGAGTGATTCTTTGCTTGATTTCTTCTTCTTTTGAGGATTTCATAGAGATTCATTGTCCTTGGTAGATGTAGTGGCCTACTTTCTTCAGCGTTGCATTTTTGAGTTCCATTGGTGTGTGTGTTTTTTGTGATTCATTGTTTTTAATTGATAAAAACGCCAAAAATGTCCATTTACAATTTTTCATTTGGAAAAATACTTCCAGAATATTTCATATCGCAATATTTTGCAAGCATGAGATTCAGTTGGATCAAAGAAAAACTACCTGCTCTCCCCCCCCTCCTCATACAACCATGTAGTATGAATGCAGGGTTGAACTCATGGTTCTTGTTTTCGTATGAATTAAAGGGTTAAAAAAAAAAACGCAATTCCCTGAATTCTTCTCATTCATCATCTAGTTTTTAAAAACTTTTTATATAGCTCTGGCCAATAGTTGGACATCGAATGTTACGTTTACCTCCTTGGCCATCTTTTGGGGGGGAAAAAAAGGGAAGTTTTATATGCTGTCAAATATGGTATATTATGTTACATATAATGGTATTTGGGATAGTTTTTGGTCAATGTCATTTTGAAAATTGAGTTTTATTTTCCCTTTCCTCCAAATGAAATTATGAACCTGGAAATTCTCATTCTTGTTAAATTGATATTGACTCATTCATTGGAATACTTTATCTTTTGTTTTTATTTTATTTTAGAGACTGTCAACCAAAGCTGTCAACATAGGTTTCTTAAGTTTTCAAGTCAGTCTGGCTATCTATCTATATGATGTGCATACAGGTGCAACAATGAAACTAGAAGGCTGAAAATTTGAACAATTTCTATTTATTTTGTCCGTAAATGTGGGGATTCAGTTTACAATGTAAGATTATGCTAAATTGATCTGTGAGTTTGTGGTTGGCAGTGTTCACACTTGTTATTTCAAGTTGAATATTTTTTGTGATCATGGCTCAACAAAAGTTGGGAGAAATGATTCATTCATCAATCATCCCTTTTTTCCAGTTTTTCGTTTGATCATCCCCGACATATGCTTCCAAAAATTAGTGCTTTATTTTGAAAGAGATATGAGCTTTTTAAATGCTTTGTAGCTAATATCTTTCTTACCAAGTGAAATTAGAAACCATCAACCAAAACTGTCAACATAGATTCTTCACTTTTCAATTGATTCTAGTTCGCTGGCTATGTATATATATTATACGCAGACAGGCCACACCAATGGAGCTAGAAGGCTGAAAATTTAAACATTTATTTCTCATTTCCCTCCACCCCAAAAATTGGAATTTTTTTAAAAAATTTCTACTCATAGAAAGTTTTTAGTTGGTTCAATTTTCAATGTAAATCCATGCTGGATTGAATCCTTAGTTTGTGTCTGGCAGTTTTTTCGATTTGATCATTCTCCACATGGCATGCTGCCTAAAGACTTCACCCTTATGACGTTTTCTATTGTTTGACTAACCAGACCTTGAAAAAATGTCAACCAAAACTTTTTACATAGGTTTCTCAGTTTTTAAACTGGTATGGCTGGCTATGTATGTGTCATGCATACTGGCAGCACCAATGGAGCTAGAAGGATGAAAACTTAAACATTTACTCCTTATCCTTATCTATGTTTAGAAAAAACATTTAAAAAAAAATTTTTTGAATTCCCCTGTAAATTTTCAGTGGGGAGTTCAATTTGCAATGTAGATTTATACTATATTGCCATTCTAGTGGTCACTGCTCAACAAAAGACAAGAGAAGTAACTTTGATCACCCCTTTTTTCATATTTTTCTATTGATCATTCCAAATTCTGCCAAAAGTCAATTTTAGAATTTTTCTGCCATTGCTCTTGGTTTAAATGGAGCTAGACGGCTGAAAACTTGAACATTACTCATTATCATGTGAAGTTTATATATCTGTATCTGGCATAAATGAATCAACATAGCCCACTTGTGTACCAGAACTAATTATGAAAAAGATAAATAAAATTGTATAGATCTTCTATTTAAAAAAATAAGTGCATAAGATTTGGGCATTGTTTGTCCAAAATGACAATAAAGACCCCCAAAAGCACTTTTGGGGGAAAACAAGATGGTGCCCAGTGGTGTACTCATGCAAAATTTCAAGATCAAAGCCCCAAATATGTGACCAGGAGCACCAGTAGAAATATAGAGTAAGAAACAAAGACACAAACATGCAAAGAAAAAAATCATTCAATACAGGTTTCCAAAAGTAGAGCCTTTTTATGAAAACCTTTCATAAAACTAAATGGTATAGAGCAAAGAAGCAGTTTCTATTAATCTATTTGGGAAAAATCTTTTAGCAGTCCCAGACCCCAAAAATGGTGATAATGGAATGATAGGCTGAGTCTTTAGAGCTTGGAGTTTTGCATAATTTTACACCGAGTAAGCTTAGATTTGGGATAGGGGCACATCTTTTCACAGTGAATGTCACGAACAATGTTAGGTTGGTCACAGAAGTTATTTCTGGTCATTTCTAATATTTATTAAGACAAATGTAAGGGAGACAATCCATTTCCCCTCAAATTTCACCAAAAATTTGTGAAAATTTTTAAAAAGTTATCTTCCTTGAAACATTTGTTCTTCAAAAGATTATCAACTGATAAATATTTGTAGTGCCCAATAATATTTTGATGAATTTTAAAACTTATATTTCATAATTTTTATTTCAATATTTACTTTTCTATTGCATCATTACAATATTTTCACGTGATTTACCCATTCATTTTTTGAAAAATATTTTTACTGTATCAAGATACTAGCAGGGATTCCCAGCTTTGCCTGGATAAAAATAACTTGAAATTCAATAGCACACAAAACAATATAATCCTTAATACACTTATTCTCAAAGGACACAAACCATTGAGGCAGAAGATAATATTTTAGTACTTTTGTATATTGGGTCTTGCACATACTGAGCCAGGCTGTATACACTCCCAGGCAGACCAATATGATTCGTTTTAGTCAATTTTTGAAAAATTAGAAAAAAAAAAATTTTTGCAAATAATTTTTTATGCTTTCAATCCATGAGACCTTTGTTTCTTCTGGTAATTTGTGTGTTCTGAGAACAATTAATTTTCAAGCTTTCAGAGTGGGTGGGTTCTATTTACATTGTAACTACAAAGCAGAACTTGACCAGGGAGTGTTCTTGAATAATCAACTAAAATGATGATTTGCGTGCAGGTCTGCCCTGGAGAGTTTTGGGGCCTGCCTGGGGTGTGCGTGACCCCTGAAATTCAATTAACGCTTTAATTAATGGCAAATTCAAAATAATTTTGTTTGCGATAAAATAAATTTTCTGTTGTACTTAGTCTTCATATCAAGATTTTTGAAAAAAAAAGTTTTTTCTCCATGGGTAACGGAGATTTAAAAATCTGTCAAAATTCAACTGACTATCGGATTTCAATAAAAAATTTTCAGTACTTATTTACTTAAGGATGAATTTATGCATGAAAAGGACCTGTTTTGAGAAAAAGTTGTGAAATTATTTTTCAAGTCAATCAACCTTTATTCAATTTTATGAATTTCCTTATAAAATATAATTTGTTTTCCTGGGTTTGTTATATTTGGAGTTATTTTCTATCAGGCAATGCCGACTATCCCTACTAGTTTGCACATATACAAAAATGCATACTCACCAATGTATTTTATCTATCTGCATCTAATCTATGTCTTCACAAGTATATGAAATGTATACTCTTGTGTACATTAGACATCTGATGTACTAACATGTGCATGTATGTGTTCGTGTATATAATAGGAAAGATCTTTTGTATGTACATATGCTCTATTCATATGTTTATATACATTATAGCTGTAAATTTTTATCTATACTTAGTGTATATTCATGTACTGTGGTCATAAAAGTTTGCATTTTTCATTTATGGAGGCTGAGAAGGATATATAGGAGAATACTTATGTTGTTTTAAAATTTTGACTTGTATTACTACATTATTCCGATCTATGTGTGAACATTTAGAAAGAACTCTTGCACAATGAATATTAACGAATGTTTCAAATTTCATTATATATATATATATATATATATGTGTGTGTGTGTGTGTATATGAATGGATGGCTTGGATTGGTAAACAAAGATTTTGAGGAAGGATTACAGTACTTGTCATGAGTTTTTGAACCAACAGCCATTTTGATTTTAATCATTTTGTTTTGAGAGTTAAAAACAGGAGCAAGAAGAAAGGAATTTTATTGCAATCAATATAGCGAGAAATGCTTTTAGTCAGATTTTGTTGTCCAGAATGCTAAATTTTTCCGTCCCCTAGTTTTTTAGTAGCAGAATCAATTTACAATATAGTTTCATGCTAAATTAGTCCTTTAGTTGGTGTCAGGCAGTCTTCATACTTATTTTTTCTTTAAATTTGGACATTACAGATCACTACCCATCTAAAGACAAGATAATTATTGAAATCATTTATCAACCATTTTTCTAATTTTAATGTTTTTTAAAAACAATCAAATTGTTAAATGAAAGGTAAAAAAATTTTTTTATTGAAATTGATCAAGGTGATTGAAAAAGCAAACTCACATCGCTATTTGGAAGACTTGCCAAACTAGTAAGTTAATTTGGATCCTTCCCTGTTCAAAATCCTTAATGGCCCCACTGCAATCTTAGGCAATAAGATCAGATTTTGTGCTTGTTCAATTACTTATGAGAAGTATCATATATAAATGATGGTTTGTTTATATGAAAAGTACTGGTCATAAATATTTGAACTAGCACAAAATTAATTACATAAGCGAAACCAATACTTGCTTCCATACGTTTATACTTATATAGATATAATAAAACATTACCAATACACTTGTCTATATATATATATATATATATATATATTTACCTATGATGACATATGGGTATATTTCATTTGTCATAATTTAAATACCAACTGTTTGTGTTCGAATCTACAGTGTTGCCCATAAATGAGCACATCCCTAATATTGTTTTCATTTTTTTTTTCTTAGAGAAAATTGATTTACTTATAAACCAAACGTAGAAGGATTATATCATTTTGAGTGGAACATCACTCAATCAAAATGGATATTATCAGGTATTATTTATGACCAAACTGTACAGCATTGTAACTCTGTTGCAAAAAATTGTATTTTGCTATTCAAAAATGTGTACACCCCCACAGAAAAGTATTTTTGGCAACAGAGTTTGAATCCTTAAGTGTTGGGTCATGAGAAATACCTGATAAATATCCCTCTTTGTTATATAATCTTCCTCTAGAAATAATAAAATCCTGCTATGTCTTGTTTATAAGTAAATCATTTTCCTATGAAAACAAAAAAGTGTCAGGGTGTACTCATTTATGTAGTTGAAAGTTTATGACAATACAGCCACAACCTCGGAAACAAATTTTCCTTGTGTCAAACGTGACAGGTAAATTACCTATATTGATCATATATACATACCAAAACCAAAGATATAAATGCACTATATATATATATATATATATATATATATATATATATATATATATATATATAACAGCATATCTCTAACCAATGGAAATATTTATTGAGATGTAGAGTTATGCATACTAGCCTGTTTATACACATCGATACAGGTATACATCACTATGTTGTCTATATGCAACAATAATAACATATATACATATTAGTTTACCCATGTCGTCAAAATAATGAAGGCAGTATTTGAATGATTTTGCAATTAGAATTTAAGGGAGACTACTCTATAATAAACATTTCATTGATATCCCCGATGACAAATGTAATGGACTCAAAATATCGACATACATGTGGCATATTATATAAGTAGATATAATTATACTTATGGATATTGCACAGTTGTGGTTAAATAAGCTTCACTCATAGTGTAAATAACCTTTCTCTACAGGTAAAAATATCTAGATAATATATCCGTAAATATAAATTTGTACACACACACACACACACATTTATATATATATATATATATATATATATATATACAAAATTGTATAGATATATAGAATATACATAAATATATATATATATATAGTCTTTTGTGTGTCTGTACAGAGATGTGACTGTATATCTATGTGTTGTAGGAGTTAAAGGTGCTAAAACATCTTCTGTGTGTAAGAGAGCGATTGGACAGAGAGAGAGAGAGAGAGAGAGAAAGACAGAGAGAGATAAAGAGTTGAATGTGAAGGAAGCGCCCACGGTAAGTCGTGTGTACGTGCTCCGCTACACATTAAAAACAACAAAAAAAAACTGTACATATAGCCAGCGCCCATGCGTGTGTGTGTATGTGTGTGTGTGTGGCATGCGCGCCCGCATTCGTCTCTCCTCATCCACACTGGCGTCGGCGTCGCACTCTCTTCTTCCTCATCACCGACATCATCGTTGGCTGCTGCTGATGCAGCCACAGCCTCTGAGAGGAGAAGGTGCAGGCAAGGGGGAACGGGAGAGCTGATGAAGGGGGAAAAGAGACAGAGAGACAGACAGAGAGAGAGAGAGAAATAGGGGGAGGAAAGAAGGAGGAGAGAGCGAGCAGGTGAGGGACGGGGGCTGTGGGGGTAGGTGAGCGTCGGTATTGATCTCTTTACTTGTCATGATAAGACTGGGAAGTCTGGAAATGAGGGGGCGAGGCGGGGCCGGGCCGGGCTGGGCTGGGCCGGGCCGGGCCGGGCCGGGCGGGGTGGATGAGGTGAAGTTGCGGTGGTGGGGGTAGGATGGGAGTGGGAGAGGGGGCGCAAGGAGTGGGATGACGGATGAGGAGGAAGGAAAGGGAGATTCTGATGATGGAGGCAGTGGTCTACCGGCTTCGGTGGTGGATTCGAATAGAAGTAGGAAGGTGGGAACAAGCGATGGGGGTGAGGATGGGGAGTGGGAAGGGTGGGTCTGGTTCGGGGGGGTTAGGTAGGGTTGAGGCTCTCTGGCTGGCTGGCTGAAGCGTGCAGTGGCGGTGACGGCGATGGAGACGGCGGCGGCGGCGGCACAGAATGGTAGTTTACATTGAGGTGTGTTAGCAGTGACGTTGATGGTATTGGTTGTGGAGGTGGTAGATAACCAGTATACTCTCGCACACTTCATTCATACGCTCGTACACACCTAGCACATACGCACATACATAAGTAGATACGCTGTCAGTACACACGTATGAAACCAGGGTTTACCTATATAGACTATACACACATAAATATGTACATGACCGATCTATACTTACATTCATTTTGAACAATACCTGCATGCGTGCGTGAACATATGTGTGTATTTATATATATATATATATATATATATATATATATATATATATATATATATATATATATATATATTTCATGCATGTATGTGCGTGTGTGTATATATAACCAATCCATCCATAGATATAAATATATAAACAGTAAATTAATACAAAATACGTAGACAATGGTACAATACAAAGATAATACATTGCCAGGTATATACTAATATTCACCTACTTACATCCGTCTGTATGTATGTGTGTGTGTATATATATATATATATATATATATATATATATATATATATATATATATATGCAGCCCTATATAAAATGAAATTTATTTACAAATATGATATCTACATGTCAATATATATATATATACATATATATATAAATATATATGTATGTATATATATATATATATATATATATGTGTGTGTGTGTGTGTTATATGTACATGCTAAATGCATATGTACGTGCAAATATATAAACATACCTAAACTACACTGACACCTGCATGTAAGTGAACATGTCTATATACATAAATATACAGACATACATACATACACTTATGCTCAGCACGCGCACACACACACACACACATATGTATGTGTGTGTGTGTGTGTGTGTGTGTGTGTGTGTGTGTGCACACTCTGTCTTAGGTAAGGTTGAGGTAGGTTTGCTGATGAGAGAGTAGGTAGCTTTGGAGATAGCAGAAGATGGTGGTGTATGTGGTGGTGGAGGCAGTAGTTAGTTGGTGAAGGAGGAGTTGAGAGCTTGAGGTGGAAGAGTCGATCACCACTGCCCTGGCATTTCCATTGAAGGAGTAATAGTAGTCTTAATGGGGGGATTCTGTGGGGGCAGGGGTAGAGGGGCGGGGAGTCGTGGGAGGAAATGATCTACCTCCGCGTATGTCTGTACTTCTGCAGTTGTGTCAGTGTGGAACTCTCTGTGTGTGTCAGTGTGCATGTGCTTGTGTCAACATATCTTTTTGTGTATGTGTGTAAATATCGAGTATATAAGGATCTCTGTAAATATGTATTACCTCTTCGATACATAAAGCTCTCTCTATCTCTCTCACTTGTATGTGTGGCTGTGTATGTACGTGTATTTACATATATATATATATATATGTATATACAGTGAATTAAAAAAAATGAAGAAGAATTTTTGTATGGATTTTATAATAATATGGAAAATTACCCTATTGCATCTCTTTCTTTCTCTCTCTCTCTCATATATATATATATATATATATATCCGAAAAAATAAAATTATATATATGTATATACATATATATATATGAATATTCGAAAAAATAAAATCATATATATATATATATATATATATATATATATATATATATATATATATATGAATATTCGAAAAAATAAAATTATATGTATATATATATATATATATATATATATATATATATATATATATATATATATATATATATGCGTGTGTGTTTGTGCGTGTGCTTTTTGTAAGAAGTAAGAATGACTGAGAGGGATAGGTATTGAGATATATATGTATTAGTATACAAAACTGCTGGTTACTTTGTGCATGTGTATAACATGGAAGTATGTATGTGTATTTAATTGTGTATGAGTGTGTATACATATATATATATATAATTTCCTTATTGTTCTTCCTCCTCCCCTCTTTCTTTATGTGGGTAAACATTTGTGTAACTATACTGATATTAGAACCGTTGTAGGTACAGAGTGCCTTTATGTGAGCCTATTAAAATATGTATGTGCAAATGGATTTCAATTGCATGTGCTTGTGCAGTTATTCCTTTCTATTCCTGGGTTTCCCATTCGCGCTTTCAATAATTCACGGTTCAGTCTTGAATAATTAAATGGGAATTTTGGGAGGAGTTTTGCGGTGTACCATCGGAAAAAAAATCTCATAGAAAATGCGATGTGCAGTATAAACGAAATGTAAAAAGTTTAGGGAACCATAAATGCATCGTAAAAATATCTGCGTTATTAATTTTTTTTCTGAGTAGACAATATAAGTCCTGCTGAAAACTTATCGTGGTTGGAAACTTGAACTTGTTCAATGTTTATGCTCGTGAACCAGTTAGTCAAATGGTATTTTGGACGTATTTTTTCCCCAAATATCTGTGCTGTAAACAAATTTATTTATTCATTTTTTTAGTTGATGAAGTATTCTAAATCATTTATTAACAATTTTTCTCATTTTTTATGCTTTTGTATACCTACGTCTTGATACTTTTTGTTGTTTTTTATGACAACTTTTCTTAGATTGTATAAAAATTTTAAAGAGGCAATAAAAATATTTAGATGAATGTAAATAGTAGCCTAAAAAAGAAATGTTAATAATCACTGAAATTGTAGTTTTTTAAAATATATGGTTTTTGTTAATTGACTGTATTCTCCTCTTTTTTCTATCACCCATTTCTTTTTTCGACACTCTCTTAAAACGTATTGCAATTTTTAAATATGTCCTTTGAAATCTTAATTTTGGTTATAGCTGCAAGAAAATAGCATAAAGTTAATTGTGAGAGAGTTAAGATATACTTTTGTTTACTCAGAGAGGATTTCTGAGCAGATTAAGGCTGTTTTTACGTTTTTGACTGAAAAAGTATTGATTCTGCCATGATTTACAGATTTTTCACAAGGAAAAATGAAGTCAAGTCTTAAAATTTTAAATTCTAACTCTTTGCGTACTGTATTCATTCATTTATTATTTGGGAATGGTCAAATGTTTTCTTTATTGTTTATGGCACAAGATTTATGGATTTTGCGGACTGGAAGGGTTCGAGATCAGCAGAAATTTCTGGCAGATTTTTGTATATGCAGTCCCCTTGTGCTTTAACCCCCAATGAACTGCAAGGGATAAATATATTTATGCTCATTTGTAGTTGTATGTTTAGCTGTCTATTGTATATATATATGCACTAGGGAAATTTGAGAAATATTTGAAGACGTACTCATTTATATAATCCTAAACATGCATGTATGAATTTGTTTATATAAATGCATATCTCACTTTCCCTCTCTCTTTCACTATATATATATATATACATATATATATATATATATATATATATATATATATATATATATATATATATATATGGCACATAGGGCAATGGGATGAGCAATGTTAGGAATAATTCTTAGCGATGGAAATAGATCACCCTGGAGGTCAGAGAGAACCAGGGTAGAGAATACCATACATGTAATTAATGTAAATAGAGATAGGCTGGGCTCATAGCGAGAAGAAAGGACAACCGATCAAGCAAGAGGCTAAACGATTGCTGGCTTTAGGACTAAACGCAGTTGGAAAAGACCAGACACAAGATGGAGAGACGAGATAGGGAAATTTGCTGGTAAGACATAGCAGATATTAGTGCAATCTAGCTCGTTATAATGGAAGGAGAGGGAATGTCCTTTGTCCAGCAGTGGACTTACAATAGTTAGTGGTGAGATATATATATATATATGTGAGATATATATATATATATATATATATATATATATATATATATGTATGTATGTATGTATGTATGTATGTATGTTAGTATATATAAATATGTATGTGTATATAGATATATATATAGATATATATATAAATATGTATACATAAATATGTATATACATAGATATGTATTATATATATATATAAATATGTATACATAGATATATATATATATATATGTATGTATAAATATATTATATATATATATATATATATATATATATATATATATATTAGAATGGTCAGTTTATGTCAGACAGAATTTGACGACTCTGCAGTTATCATATATATATATATATATATATATATACACACATACATATGTATATATATATATACACGCACACAGTTATCCCTTGCTGATCGGGGGTTTTCCATCAGTGGTTTCGATAATTTGCGATTCAGTCATGAATAATTTTATGGGGATATTTTAGGGAGCTTTGTGGCGTATAGTGAAGAACCGCCTCATAGAAACTATGCTATTCTGTATAAATGAAAAATAAAAAGTTGAGGAAATCATAAATGCATATATATCTATAATATAGCGACTACCACTGACTTTTGACAAAAAATGATGTGTTGAAAAAACTTCTATAACCTGTGAGCTATTAGTTTTTATGGTGATAATCTTTATGTTATTGAGAAGGGGAAATATTGTAGAAAATTATCAACTAAAGATTATTTATGTTGACACTATAAACCTAGAGATAATTGAGATTGAAAACTTGCTTACACTTGTGAACTGGTTAACAATGAAAATTTGCATTCAACTACCCCCCCCCCCCCATTCCTATTTTGATTTCATAAAATCTCAATAAAATATCCTTCAGATCCATAACAATATATATACTTCTATGAAGATAAATCTGCTGAGAGATAAAATCCGATGAGATTTTATTTGATGCTGCAGACTGTTTTTTCTCAATTGACATGAATCGTGGGAAGTAAAAATGCAAAAATGCTGAAACATTTTCTGTGTGGAAACATTTTCATTGCCGATTTAAAAATCAAAATGTCATGTATACTTTTTGTTATTCCCCCCCCAAATTTCTGAAAATTATTTTTTAATAGTTTGAAAGATATTTGTTCATTAAGTTATGCATTTTGGATTCTATTTGTTTATTGTTATTCAGAAAGAATGGTGTTTTATTTATTGTTAAATATAAAGTTTTATTAATTTGGATAAGGCTGTTTTTGTTTTATTTTAAGATTAAATCTTTTTCCTCCAATTCACTGTCCTGTAGTTTAATTAAATTAATGTTTTTTGTTAATTAACTGTACATTATTTTTACTGTATTCATTTATTTATTTGTACACTGACAATTTTGGAATGGTAAAGCGTTGATTTATTGAAAGGTCTATGGTACAAAATTTTTGATAGTGGGGGTTCAGCAAAAATTATTTGCAGATTTAGCACATTCACCATCCCTGGTGCTCCTGAACCTGACCTCCACAAATGGCTAGGGATATATATATATATATACCTTGAATAGTGCGGTCATCAATGCAGTATGGTTATGGTATTGCTGCGCAAATTAAGAAGAAAAAACATTAAGATATGATAAAAATTTGAACACAGTATTTTCTAACAATATGGAAAATTTGAGAATGAATTAACTGCACTATGTAAGGTGTACCTATATCAAATATGTGTGTGTGCGTGTGTACTTGTGTATTTTTTTTAGTAAAGTATGGATGAGTGTATATTCTTCTATGTATGTTTTATAGATTACACAGAAATTATTGTCTACTTGTGGGATTCTGGCACATAAATCTTCAGAAATGACTTGAATATTTTAAAGCCAAATTCTATATTTGGACTTATTGTTACATATCTTACCATCTAACAAAATCTAAGGGCATGAGGTAGTTCATTATTGAACAAATCAGAGCTGTCATAATAAATGCCTCTTCCATTTACTTTACTAGATGAACAGATACTCCACTATGATTGGGTCCATCATAACACCTTGAAAAGGAATATTAAAATGAATTATAAGAAAAAAATTTTTAAAAATCTCTCATAGCAGGTGTTGCTCTGTCTGTTCATTTATTGCCTCTGCCAAAAAAGTTGGTAGACAATGTTTTTCTCTTATGTCTGTCCACCTGTTCATCCACACAATATCTCCAAAAGTTTTCATTAAATTTCTATGAAATTTTGCGGGAGGCTGGGCTGCGGTTAAGGGAGAAATGGTTAAATTTTGGGTTGGATCCATAATATATTTTTTCAATTGGGTGATATCTTCTCAATTTTTTTTTTTTTTCCCATTCATTCATGCATCCACTCATGTTTGTTCTAACGATAACTCCGGAAATTATTGTCGAATTTCAATGATATTTTGTGGGAGAGTGCTTTGGTAGAATTGATTGAATTTTGGGGAAGATCCAGGAATTGTTTTCGTAGTTACCTCCCTTGCTTTTCACTCAGTTTCCAGTTGGTGTAAGGCATTGGCTGAGATATACATTCTCTGAGTACTTGTTCTTCTCTGTATTAAATGAGTATGTAACTGCAGAGTTACTAACATACTTGAACCACTATATTCTGGAAAAGTATTTAGAGCCTCACAATACATGAATGCTCTCGGATTGATATATGCAAGTGTTCCTGTATTTTGTGGCGTGTGCAATGAAGTAAACAAATACAGGTCTGTTTAGTCTCTCAATAGAAACTATCACAGGACCAATGTCTTTTGGCAGCATGATGTGTTGGGGGTGATCACTTAAAAATTGCATAAAGGGTCAATGAATTAGCTGCCTCTCTCGCCTCTAATTGGGCGGTAATCACTAAAAAGACAAAATTGAAAAAAAAAAGTGGGAACACAAATTAAGAGACCGATTAAGCGTAAACTTACATCGTTAATCCCCCCCCCCAAAAAAAATTTGTTGGGGCTGGGGCTTCAGGAAACAGTAAAAACATTTTTTCTTGACATTATAAGGAGTGAATGTTCAAATTTTCAGCCACATCTACTCATTGAAACATACATAGAAAGATAACCAGCCAGGCAGAACCACTCAAAAATCGAAGAAACCTATGTTGACTGGTGGACAGTTTTGGTTGACGGTCTCTAATATGTATATTTATTGTGATGCAGCTCTACACCTTTATGAGTATGCATGGAAGTGTATGTGTCTGAAGAGAGAAGGCATCAATGTACATAATACTTGGATGTAATTCTGTAGAAGTACAGTTGAGTATCATAGACTTGACAACCTCGGGACCGTTAAACTGAGGATTTACTGTTTATTGCAGTAATGCTGTTCCTCTTCCTAAGCAAAAGGGAACTTAGTTCCCGCGTATTCCCACAGCTCTACACTTCTGGTTATGAGGATGTTTCATTTTCCTTTGTAAATGAAGTTGGATAGGTATATGTATACAGTCATGTCCGTCTTTCTATCTGTCTCTTTACACGATATCTCCAAATGTACTAATGAATTCCAATGAAATTTTGCAATAATAGCATTTGAACTTCATAGTGGACGCTTCGTTGAACTTTGGGTTTTTGTTTAAATACGTTTATGTATTCGCTCATGTCTGCTCACATGATATATCCAAAAGTAGTCGACGCATCTTAATGAAATTTTGAGGAAGGTTGGTCCATGGGGTAAGAGGTAAATGATTCTGGGGGTAAATCCTGAAGTTTATTCTTGATTGGGTTAGTGGTCGGCATTGACAGCGCTCGCTATAGGCTTCCTAGTTTGCCTATTGATATGAAAATGAATTGAAATACCTGTAGGTGCATCTTAAGGAATAGAAAATAAACGTTGATATATTTCTTTTAACAGAAATCAAAACAGATACAGTGCCTGACTACTTACTTACCTTGCAGGCTTGGGATTGAAGATGACTTGGATTTCGGGATTGTATGGTTTTCCAGACCAAGGCTTGATATATGCTGAAAATATGAAATAAACTATGAAATGAGAAGAATTAAATTGTATTTAACAGATAAAGATTAATACAATTCAGAAGCTTGGTCTATTTCATCTATATTAATTCACCTGAAATTCTCAAAATAATAAAAAATAAATATGAAATATACTATGAAAAATAAATATTGAAAAGTAAAGAACAGAACTGTTTTTAACGTACACAAATTAAATCACTTTGGAAATAGGGTTTGTTTAATCAATATCAATCCATTAGTCTTCATCTAACCAGTTTCAAAAATATCCGGTTTTCTGGAAGCCGGATAAATTGTCCTGTGCTTGTACTCAGATTTAATCTTAGCCAAAGAAAATAAAAACCGAGGTTGGGAAGTCGGAGTCAGAGTTCAGAAGCCGTCATTGGGTTACTGGAGTCGGATCGGTAAAAATGTGCCGACTCTGAGAAGTCGCCGTCAGAGTCGAGAGGTTTTGTGTACTGACTCCACAGTCCTGGCTGTGGAGTCATGGAGTCGGAAGCCATTATTGGGTTACTGGAGTTGTAGTCAGTTAAGATGTGCCAATTCTGAGGAGTCAGAGTCAAAAGGTTTTGTGTACTGACTTTACAGCCCTGGGAAAAAGTCAAAATAAATTTCTCATTTTAACATTCACAACTCATTAAAATACAGGTCTGGTTAGTTAATCAATAAAAACTGTAAAAAAAAACAGAGTCTTCTTTGTGGCATGCTGTGTTACGGGTGATCAATTAAAAAATCGGAAAAAGATATGTTCAATGAATGAATTACTTCTATTGCCTTTTGTTGGGCAGTGATCACTAAAAAAATCTAGGTTTTTGAAAAAAGCGTGAATGTTGCAAAGCACAAACTAAAGGACCAATTTAGCATGAATTTATGTTGAATGTTCTTTCTCGACATAAGGAGAAAATGTTTGAATTTTCAGCCCATTGGTATGGCCTGTACATGTGACACAGAAGGGCGGACTGAGACCTCTTGGTGCCCCTGGCCTGTTAACCCTTGCCACTTGGGCCTCTTGGTGCTTTGAGCTTTCGGGCACTGCCCTGTTGCTGATCTACCTCTGGTGACACATACATTCACAGATTGATAGTCAGCCATCCAGAATCACTTGAAAACTGAGAAAACCTATGTTGACGGTTTTGGTGATAGTTTTATTTGACTGTTTTTAATAATGAGTCAGTGTAGAGTATTTTGTTTTATGATGGTAAGGTCTTTGAACAGTGGAGAGCATGGTTGATTCAGGTCAGGGGAGGCATTGGAGAAGAACAGTAGAAGAGTCTTGAATGGTGGGGATGACTTTGGAATTCAGAAAGGTAAATTAACAGGCTTAACATATATACCAGTACTTCCCAAACTTCTGCGGACTACCACGCCCTTCAAGAGCATATATTTCATTATCCCTGCCCCGAGTCGGTCAAAAATGATACTTTGGAAATTAAATTTCAATAATTTTTTTCTTTGGATTCAAGCATTTATCTTATAGCCCGAAATAGAATTATATAGAAGTATCGAAAAGAATTTGATTAATTAATATAAAAATAATTAATGTCATATACAACTTCATGTATAGGAGGTGTCAATCTATATTCTTTAGCCCATCATCACTCCTTTTCTTCTCACGCCCATCTCCTTACTGCCCAATTGTTTTCAAGCCCCACCCACAAGTTTTGCAGCATCACCAAGGGGGCTGTTGCGCCCACTTTGGCTAACACTGATAGATATGTCTTCTTGTTGTCTAGCAGATGAGATAACCTGTCTTAATGATTTTTAAAAAAAACAGTTCAGTTGAGGTATTGCCAGGTAACCTTGCTGGTGTGTTTGTGAGTTAAAATTAAAGGTGTTATCTGTCTAAATTCTCATAGTATGTATATTGAAGATATACACATTTTTCTCAAGATGTCTACATATTTGATGAATATATAATTTGAATTGGATGATTTTACAAGTATGAATGAGCTGGCTGCATTAGAAATGAAGTTACTAATCTTTGTTCAAGTCTGAAATGACCATCCATTGGCTAAAAGTCAATGCATATATATATATATATATATATATATATATATATATATATATATATATATGAATTTTAATGTGTTTGTAGATATGTATGCATAAGCTTGATAGTATGTGGGCAAGGAAATGGTACATTTGTATGTATATTTAGATGAATACATATTGTTAAAAAAAAGGTTGGCTTTTAGATGAACAGAACAAAGACAAAAGTAATGTTCAATGATGAATTCCTCAAGAAGACCATAAGAGTAGAGGGTTGAGCTCTAGAAAAGGCTGACAAATACATCTGCCTCAGACAGGTAGAAAAATTTGAGAGAGATAAGGTAAGCAAAATAAAATGACACATATTGATTGGTTGGAAATCATTTGGTATAGATAGAGACCTATTCAAGAGCACTTTGCCAATGTGCTTTAAGTGAAAAGTATACAATCAATGCATAATACCAGCTATGAATTATGGAGATTAACAAAACAAACTTAGAATCGCACTGACAGCCACGGAAAGAGGAAAGCTTAGGATAACTGTAACAGATGGGAAAAAAATCAACATGGATCAGAGGTAGGACTAAAATAATAGATATCATACTAATGATTGAGCAATGAAAATGGTGATGGCTGGACAAATAGCAAGAAGAGATGATTACAGATGGAGCAAAAGACCGATTGGTGCCAAAGGGACAATAAATGCAATAGGAAAAGATTAGACAGAAGATGGAGGCATGAGATGAAAAGGTTTGCTTGTGAGACATCACAAAGATTATTGCAATTGCAGTCATCAAGGAAGGAAATGGGAAAGACCTTTCTCCAGCAGTGGACTTATAATAGCTAATGATGATGATCAAGTAGTAATATATGTATATGTATATTTTTTTTTCAGAGAATAGATGTTAGTGTATGCTAATATGCTAGTACATTGGTGTGTGTGTGTGTGTGTGTATGTATATGCATGTGCGTATGTATATCGATGTGCATATATATGTATGTTTATATATATATATATATATATATATATATATATATATATATATGGATATGTATATACGTGTGTATATATATATATATATATATATATATATATATATATGTGTGTATATATATATATATACACATATATATATACATACACACGCACACACATATATATTCATACATATATATATGTGTGTGTGTGTGTACATATACATATGTGTATGCGTATGCATATATATGTGTACATATGAACATATATGTATCTGTATATATATACGTGTGTGTGTATGCATAAATATATACAAGCATGTGTATGTGTATATATATATATATGTATAAAAAATGCAATTATGTTTGTCAAATACATGTTTTACACACATGCACACACACACTCTTCTGCCTTTTAGTATTAGTATAAATGCAATTATATATACATATATATGTATATTTATCTATTCTTGTGATATTTTAATATACATACAACTGTTAATCATCTATATATATATATATATATATATATATATATATATATATACACATATGACCATAGGCGTGAGAGATGTGGATGTGGCCAGAGTATGTATTTGAAGCCAATAGCAAGTGCGATAACCCGAGTCCAATCACTGGCAATCGGGGTCTGCATCGATGAAGATCAACAGTGGTGGATGGGGGAAGGAAGAGAGGTGAAGCCATAGATAAAGTGATCAGGTAGAGAGAGAGAGAGAGAGGGAGACAAAGAGGGTTAAGGAACAGGAGTAATACAGAGAGAGAGAGAGAAAGAGAGCGAGAGAAAAGCAGGCTAGGGATACAACAAGTTCACAAATAGCTTTCACGTCGTCTGAAGATGTCGATGACAACGCTGACGACCAAGACGGTTGCAGCAGCGGCAGCAGCAGCAGCAGCGGCAGTGGTGACACTGAGGATGCTGTCTGTCTCTTGGTCCTCTCTTTCGTGACTGTGACTACACGCCCACCCCCAACATCGCCTGACCCTCAAATTCGTCTTCTCTCTCTCTCTCTCTGTATCTCCCTCTGTCTCTGCATTTGCCTTCTATCTCTGTCTTCTAGTTCGCTGTCCTGTCTGAGCGCGTCCAGCTGCAATCCTTTTGCGAAGCTGCTGTAGACTAAGAAGACGGGTCGTACACACATGGAAGTGGAAGCGAGAAGATCTCTCCATGTGTGTATGGAGTGGAATGGTAGTTGTCGCTAAAGCCGCGTGTGTACAGTTTCACATATATATTCACTGAGCTTGGCATAGTAAGGCATGAGGCCAATTTAAGAAATAAGGGCAAGAAAGAATAAATATTTTGTGTCAGTCTTCTAAGTGGGTAGGGTTTGCGTGTTTCAAAACGCAGTGTTCTGAGCATGTTGAAATAGAAGATCAAGCAAATACTTTCATATATATATATATATATATATATATATATATATATATATATATATTCATTCAAAAATGATGGAGAAGGAACTTCTTTTCAATTTTTTCATTAAACTTTCATCGTTTTTGTACAAATGAACGGATCTTTTTTTTTGTACAAGAACAAGAAAAGTTTAGTAAAAAATTGTCAGTCATTTTTGATGAAAGATGTATTAGAGAAAATATGCTTCCAAATCATATATATATATATATATATATATATATATATATATATATATATAAGTATGTATTTTCATTACTTAATTTGATTGGAGAACACTCTAACTTTAAAATAACAATTTCATCTGGCTTTGTACAGTACTCTTTTCTGGAGGCCAACAAAAGTAATGGCAGGTAAGCAAGTGAGGCTCCAATCAGCAGCAGCCATTCACCTGCTGCTAGCTTGGTTGATTACTAACTTGCAGTATTCATGTAGTGTAAGTTGGCCTAATGGACGTACAACTTACTTGCCTATCTCCAGGTCAAACGTTCGAATTAAAGCAGGGTTTTGTTGATTCTATACATCTGTTTGCTGCAGCATGACAAAAACAATGAATAGACAAAAAAGTGAAAGCTGCTTTTATTGATTTACAAAATTTACGAAAATACCAGTGAGAATCAAACTCTCAACACTAGTGAATACTTTGCAAGGCAAGCTTACTGAACATCACTCTATAATATACAAATATATACATACACTCAGATACACACGCACATATGTACATGAATATCATTATTGTTTTTTTGGTGCAGATCTCTGTTTGCTGGTCATGCTATTCTGAACCCATACAGAAGATTCTTGTAAATAGAACTATGATTTTGGACTCAATAGCCGACTTGACCAATAAACTGACCAAGTCAATTTATTTCTTTCATGTACGAAACTCTTTGAAGTTTCTTGAACTCAAGGGGAACAACTTGCATAAAAACCCACAATATTTTTTTTGAAGCCCTTTTATTGCTACTTTTCCTTTCTTTTTTAAAGTTTTGCATTTAACTAGAGTCGCAAGCTAAAAATATTTCAAAGTTAGTTGTTCTGAGGAAAAAAGAAATTTCTAGTGATTCTGTCAGATTTTATTTTTAAAAATGTTAATGCGGTAGCACTACTCGATCCAATTATACAGCGCATATGTCATAGGTTTGAATCGGTTCTCACAAAATTGGTCTTATGGTACGGCTAGTCCTAAAAACCAGAATCTTTCTCCATCTCTCTCAGCTTGTTCATATCTGTTGACAGCCACTTCTCATTCATCACTCGTTGTCTCCTCTTAAAATGGAGTACAAGAAATAAAAAAAAGGCTGAGAATTTAAAATCATTCACTTCCCCTTTGTTTTAGGCATGATTTTTTTTTTTTGAATTCATGGTGTATAATTTATTGCTGCTTGTGTGTTGAAATTTATGTTCCAGTTTTGCATTTTAAATGTGCTTACTGCATTACACCTGAGTTCTATGTGCCAATATGTAAAATCCTTTCTCTGTCTTCCTGTATTATACTATACGTCAGAAAATAGAAGATGTCTCTTCTGTTGAATTTTTTTCACTTAGGCTCGTTGAGAAGTTTTTTGAGAATATCTTGAAGTTATTTTACCAAGATTTTTTCTGGGCCAAAAAGCCACCATCAAAATTCTCCTCACCCTCATCTGGAGAACAGATATTACACTTTTATCTGATGAAACATTTAATCTCTTGTTTGTCTGTAAATACTTGATGTCATTTAGCTCACAGGTAGAGGAAACATTCAGCTGAGGGTCATGAGGCTTAAAATTGCATCATGAACTACCTTTTATAGCCTGGCACTAATTTGACAAAAATGCAGACCATTTTCTTAATGTTTCAAGACCTGTAATATCTCGTTCAGTAGTTCTCAGGCCGGTGTCCATGGACTCCTTTGGCTGTGCGTAGGTGATGTTTTTGTTCACAAAGGTATTTCTGGAAGTCCTTAAGCTTGTTGATTACCCAGACCTTTCAATAAGCTTGGATTCATGAGCTTATTTAGTAGGCAGACTTTTCATTCAAAAGCCTGGGGTCTGGTAAAATTCATTTGAATAAAAGGGTTCCCAGGTAATGAGAAGGTTGGGAACCATTAAACTAGTTACTAGAGATAAATGATTGTATATGCTTCAATATTATTATGGTGTGATGGCACTTAAGACCATTTTTTTCACCCTCAGAATGGCTCAAAAGGTAAGTGTAACCTTTTCCAGATCCACAATAGCCAGAACTTGGGTAGGACACGCAAACCTGGGTGATAAATGAGGGGAATTCAGGAATATGTATTTTTTTCCCTAATATTCTCTGCTGAAATGTGGGGGGTTGGGTCTTATATGCCATCAAATACGGTAAATATTGAAAAAAATACACTCAGGGATGCACATACAGTTATGATTTCCTTGAAGTTTAATATTGTCAAGTTATCAGCTTCACATTGTCATTTCTCAATGCTCCATCTAAAGTCAAGCCCCAAATCTGCTTTACCAACTGTGAGAAAAGTAATGAAAAAAATGTATGCAATAAGATATTAATTCAACACTGCTGAAATTGCCCGTGTGAATTTACAGAATGGATCGTTGCTCATTTTGCCTCAGTGAACTTGTTTTTCAGATGTGTCCAAACGTGTCTCAGTAAGACACTTTTCAGGTGCTTCTGATCATGGTGAGCAACAAAAAGACAGAGGAACGAGGGTATTGTGTTTTATTTACCAGTTGCTATTATGTCAGAAGAAAAGGCATGATGTCATTAAAAGAACATCTGTTCTGATCAATTTTTTTTTTTTTATAGCTGTTTTGATTTTAGGATAGAATGCCTCAAGTTCACATTTTTGTATTTGTAAAAGCCAACAAAGTCCGAAAAATGCTAAAAATTACCGTTTACAATTTCTTTTGGAAATAAAACTTGCAGAATACTTCCATATTGCAATCGTATAAAAATTAATACACAAGATTTTAAAAGGTCGAATCTTTTCTTGTGTATACTTGCTGTTGTTCCTCCTCCTTCTACTGCCACGGATGGTTGACACATCATTGAACTCATGGTTCTTGTTTTAATACTTGGTAGCTTTAGTTACAGCAATGTTTTTTCTTCTTAGCGTTTGTTTTCACTATTAATGGGTAATTTATTGATTTAAGCATCAGCGTATGTGTACCTTTTATTAGAAACTGTCAACCAATTCTACCATCATAGGCTTCTTCAGTTTTTAGGTGAGTCTAGCTGGTTGGTCATCTATTTATCTATGAGGTGTACAGACTGCACCAATGGGGATGGAGAACTGAAAATTTAAACATTTACATCTTATGTTTTCAAAAGACAAATTTTTGTTTTTTTGTTTTTAAAAATTCCCTACCAAAATAGTTTTTTTTAGTGGGAGGTTCAATTTACAATGTAAGTTTATGCTTAATTGATGTTTAGCCAAGCTGTCTAGCCGTGGGAATGCTTATTTTTTGAAAATTCAGACTTTTTGATGATCCTGTGAAAAGCAAGAGAAGTATCTTATTCATTGATCACACCTTTTCCAATCCTTTAATTGATCACCTTCAGCATTTTATGCTGCCAAAAGATGTTGGTCACATGATGGCTTTTATAGATTGACTAACCAGACCTGTTTTTTTCTTCTTCTTCTTCTTAGTGTGGGTTTTTACAATTAATGGGTATTGATATACATTCATTTCTAATGAATTCTTGGAGCACAGTGCATGTCAGACTATGAGACAAATGGCTTACTGGGGTATTTAGAGGACGATTGCTCACTGCAACTCATCCGTGACTTGGAGTAGACACCATTTGTGATTTTGCCTTTTTTTCTATCAGGTCCATGTAAAGGTGACCATTAAATGTTGAATATCAAGGCAATTGCTTTCTTGAAAATTGACATTTAAAAAAAAAAAAGAAGAAAAATAGCCTTGTGCCAGACTTTATTTCAAGGTTTATTTGTGATTAGTTTCCTTCCTGGTGGGCATGATGATGGTGAATTATTCTCTGCTGCCAGAAGCCACTGTCTGTTTCTGGGAGATGAACTAACTTCAAATGATGATTTTCAAGTTAACCTTCTCAAACCACCTTCTTAGTTAGTCGAACAGTCTTCTTGCTCTCCTAGCTATAAGCACATTCGTATACTTGTAAAGTTTTCAGTTGACAAGTGTATAAATATTGATCTTTCTAGTGTACAAAAATCAATGTGTTTCTTTTTCTGTGAAGTATTTGCTACATGATTTTATGTAGGTGCATCAATAAGTCCGTAGCCTAGTGATGAAAAAAAAGAAGGCATTTTTCTATGCAAGAAATATTTATTTGGCATTCAACATTGATTTAACATTTAACATTGACAAGGAAGGAGATTATGTAGAAAAATGAATATTTGTTCTGTAAAATAAGTACTTTTTCTCTCATTAGACTACGGATTTATTGATGTACCTTTATGATATTTAGCCATATTTATATCTACATATATGTATGTATGTAGATCAGTTTGGTGGTATTGTGCACATACTTCTCTCCTATATATCTAATACAGGTAAACTATACTTAGGTACATTAATTTGTACAGCAATACCTTACAATACTAAATTAATACCAGTACTAATCAAGGAATTTCTGTAAGTGGGTAGGTTTATTCTATTATGAAATTGTACTGGTTAATAATTAAACAAAATTAATACAGAGTCCTGTGTTTTATTACAGGGAGGCCCTAGAGAAAAAAAATTGAAATATGTCCAAGAAGCAGTTGTATGTTGTGCTCTTTCTTAAGGCAAATTCGCTCAGTCAAGTATCAATTTCAAAATGAAGATATTCTAGAAACACATGCTTGAGTTATGATGAGGGTTGGTGCTGGACACCAAAATATTAATATAGTTAAATCTAGCCCCAAAATAGCTACATCTATCTTTTAAATAACTAGATCTTGCTCCGAAATTGCTAATTGTTATCACGGCTCAGTTGTAATATGCTTAGTTTTATTGGACCCCAACTTCCATTTTATTGCTGGGGACACCTCTATCTACTACTGTGGCACAACTTTTCATCAAGAGTATAAAATACACACATACACGTACAAACCACACACATACACATACATCCACACGTATGTATGTTTATGTGAGCATGTGGTATGCGTGGATGTGTGTATATGGCATGTGTGTTTGTGTCGTATACATATATATAAAAGATATTTCAAAGATAGTTTTTTGAGATTTGAAAAAAAATTGATGAAGTCTTTTAATATTTAGTGTTTAATGCTGTAAAGCTTTCTAGACTATATATATATATATATATATATATATATATATATATATATATATATATATATAGTGTCTGTAAAACTTTCTAGATTAATATATATATATATATATATATATATATATATATATATATATATAATGTGTGTGTATGTATTTTGCATTTTTTCATGAAGCATTCAGTAAAAAGTCGTACGATTTACTACATATGGTTTACTTTTGGATAATCATTCTAATATTTAAGGACTAAAAAAAAATTCAAATTTCATTTTATAGTTGGGACCAGAGTCCAAAACTCGATGCATGGTCGAGTATTTTTGATGATACGATGTACATACTCAAGAGAATATAAATAGCATGTATTTGATTTATATAAATCTCTAGTGTGTGTTGATATAAGTGCTGGCAAATTTGCCTGCACATATAAACTTGGTGTTCTTGCTTGTTTGGTTCAAGTGGTAGTGTAGAGGACTGGAGGTTGAGCGGAACTCGGCTTGTTTGCAGAAGCTGATATTATTTACAAGTTCGTACTCAGTTTTAAAATTCTACAAGTTATATAGATCTCTACTAATACATGGTTATTTAAAATCTATCTTAATGTAATTAAACTTGTTTCAAATGGGCAGCCTTTTATAGTACAATAGACTTCTGTTATTACGGCATCCTTGGGGAAAGCCGTTATAACGAATTTGCCGTTATAATGAGTGGATTTCATATGCAGTGTATTAATAATGTGAATGCAGAAAGTGCAGACGATGACTTTTTATCACCCTTTCACTGTCTACTGCTCCACGCTCCATGATACTTTCAGCAGCATTATTTTAAGGGTTTACCAATTTTACTTTTCGAAATAATGCAATGAAATCTTCATGCGCAGTTGCTGCAAACTAATCTGCAGCAATAGCCTTGTGGGAATATAGAAACAAACAAATGTTGGAATGCGTGTGTCATTAAATATTGTCTCTGCAATGAATGCCTTACAATGAGAGTTTACTATATTCTATCGGTGGTTAAAAAAAAAAAAGGAAAAATATCGATGAAGTTTAAATTATTGCGGATATGTTAGCCCCATTTTTTTTTTTCAAAATCATCCTACCATTAATCTTATTTGTATGTATGACCGTTATGCTTTCTGAGTAGTATTCATTTTCCTCATAGCTTGGATCTTTTCCTCTTTCCCCTCCCCAACCACCCTTGCAATGTAATGAACTAGGGTAAGAATGGGAGAGGGTGCTTATGCTTGAATGGGAGCAAAATTCAATTGACCTTCACTTTAACCGTCTCCCTCCCTACATACCTTTGCAATGTAATGAACATGGTGCAAGAATGGAAGAGAGTGCTTATGATTAAATGGGAGCAAAAGGGGGCTTGACTTTCACTAATAGTTCATTCTGAAACCTGGAAATTAATTGATGATTGTAGTAAACCTGAGGAATATAGACAGCAAAAGTAATCAATAATGATAGCTATGAATGTATTACCTCTCATAGATCCTTCTTATTTCAGACCCAACTTGACTCTAATCCACACTGATACAAAAACCTCCCCTCCTGCTCTTATTAAACAACTAAACAACACAGAAATATCCCCATTTCTCTCCTCAACCTCAAATATGGAAACAGCAAAATTTTCTCTGTATCGCTGCAAGTTTTTCTCTGATAAAGATGGCTAACACCAGTCGAAATGCATCAAAATATGACCACATTATAATAAACTTATTTTTGAGATGTATCACCTGCTTTCTCTTGAGTTTTCCTTGTCACCTTCCAATAGTCACTTGCATCAACATATATTACCTTACAAAGGTTAATATTGATCCTAGAAGCTATATTAATCCAGGCAATGTTGGTAACCTTGCTAAGGTATATCAAAATTGAATCAATGTGTTTTTCATAATTTGATGAAAAATTTTATATTATTGTCAATAAAATGTAAGAAAGTAGGCTAATACAACTAATTTAATTGCAAATAAAAAGATAATGATAAATAATATAAAAATTCAAAAAATAAAATGGAAATTTGATTTTTCTAATGAAATTAATGATGACTGTATATTTCATAATTTCATAGATAATGTGAAATTTAAAGAAAATTGGTTTTAATTAGTGATGCTAATTCATTCAAATCTTTCCTATGTCTTCTCTGTACAGACTGCATTGATAAATTATCGTGTGTATTTTTTGAAAAATTTAAGAATAGGGAATGTATATTTTTTTTCACATGCTGTATATTGTTACATAGTTTGAATAGTTCATACATCGAAGTCTTTTTTTTTTCTTTACTTCCATTGTTTGTGCGTGTGTTTGTTTGTAATATATTGAGTAGATTGGTTATAATTAGTGTGGGTTTAGATGTGGTATGGTTAAGTTATTGTTACAGAAATTATTGTAAAAAAAGTATACTGAAAAAAAAGCATTAAATCATAATAAGACTTGAACAATGCGGTTTTGAACCATACAGGAAATTTTTGGAATGAATAAACTGCACTAATCAAGGTATACCTGTTTATATATATATATCTGCATTCTAATGAGTATTTACTTATGTAAATTAAGTTCAACTTCAAGCTTATTGGATAACTTTAAATCCCAATGGAAAAGAATACTTTGTGAGTATTTTTCATACCAAAATTAAAATAAATACGGCTGCTTTGTATCCACACCAATATATATATATATATATATATATATATATATATATATACACACACATATATATATTAAGAAATGGTGGATTCATACAATCTGTCAGAATGATTATGAATTGTGTTATGCTATAAAGAATCTTATTTGTGATGATTTCCCATCTTTACACGGTTAATGTATCATTCCTGCAGCAGCCACATTTTCTTTAATTGTTTATTCTATTTACAATGTCTTGGGTGAGTGATACATTTAAAGTGTAATGATGGGAGATCATCTCAAATAAGTTTCTATATAATATAATGAAATTTATTATTATATGTATATATATATGCTCATGCAAGCAAACATTTTTTAAAGTCACACATGTATCCAAATATTTCTATCACCTGTTAGTTCTGAGTTTTTATTGGCAATTTATACTTAGATGTAATGTAGTATAAGGGAGAATTTGTGCATATATTTATATGTATATGTGTTGTGGTTAGGCATGGATATTTTCCAAACGAAATTGTGTTTTATTTATGTAATCATAAAATGATTTTCAAATTAATAATCATAATTTTTTACAGTAAGTTTCAAGTTTGTAATATACATCAAATTGAATGTAAAAAAAATACTAGAATTAACAATAGGACTATTACTAACTCTGGGTACATTTCCCTTTTATTTTACATTTTTTTCCCCGATAGTTGTTAATATAACCATTATTTGAAACTCTTCACGAAACCACCACTTTGAAATAATCGTTAATATTATATGCAGTTTGAACCTTTAAGAGACCCGTGTGGCATCACAAAAGTGTGTGATATAAAACCTAACATTGTTTCAAAGGTGAACACAATTATTTGATATCCCTTGCACATTCCTCTACCTGGACTTAAAGATATTGATGGGGATGCTTTATGTGATAAATGGTATTGATACCTTGGTCGTCTGCAGACTCCATTTATTGATTGTGCAACTGTACGTAGACTAGTTTTATTGGTACCTTGCCCGTCTGAAGCTAGTTGTATTGATTTTTCGAGCATATGTAGACGTCCATTGATTTTTTCGGCTATATGTAAACTAGCAACTCGTATTGGTACCCTCGCTTCACAAGCACACTGATGATGTCTACAGTGGTCATACAAAGTGTACAACATTACAACATGTTTTTTTTCCATTTAATTAACTGAATATCATAATGTTTTAGCTTTGACTAGTTATCTTCACCTCTTTCATTGGACTATTGAGTGAACCTTGCAAGTTTAGTCGGCATCAGTTCTACTTCCTTTTCTTGGAAAGAAGGAGGATTTTTTTTTAAATCTAAGATATTAAAAAAGAATTTGATCAAAAAATTAATTTATCATGATATTTTTCTCGGATATAATCAAATTTCTGAAATCTTTCAGTCAATACAACATCATTTTCGTTTCACGTTCATATATTTCTTCAACATTTCGTCATTTGGAAGTTTAGCTCATTTGGCAAAGAACTGGAAATATGATAATTGGAAGATACCAAATCAAGGCTGTCAGGCAGAAATTTTCCAAGTGAATTACAACTTCCATGGAAACTGGGGTCTGACACTGTCGTGCAGCAGGTCAATTTTGCCCAATTTTAGATATTTTTGACAATCGATTCAACCACAATTTATAACTACATGCAGTACATTTTGGCAGTGAGTCTTGATCAGATCAAGCATCAAGTTCTCATTAAATGATGCCTGACAAACTTGAACAATAACTGACCATAACTTTTATTCTGATACAATTGGGGCGATTGTGTTGCTATGGCAGTTGATACCCTTGTCTGTCTTGTTCCATTTGCCTTCTGTGTTGATGTACATACATTAATTTTCATCACCTTCGATACTGATGTCCAGTTATGCATGCATACACTTCAGAAAAATTAAAGATATTGGTGCATCCAAACTGCAATTTTGTTCCTTTGTTTGTAAATACAGCTCATAATTTCTGGATTTAGAGGCTTTGCTGATTATAGTCAGGTGACAAAAGATGGAGTAAATGCAGTTGAATTTCTTCTGCATTTCTTGGTTGGTTGATGGTAGATTGAATCACAAAACCTGGTGCAGTTCATCTTGATCCAGCTCTAATGTTTGCTCACTTCAAGACTCATCTTGAGACACATCTAATGCCTTGAATGCATCATGTTGGAACTTGGTGAACAATTCATAATCTTTCAATATAGCAGATAGATTTTCTTCTGAATGCCCAGTTGATTTGATACATCAATTTGGGTGAACTGATGCTCATTTTTGAATCATGCAGCAGACACATTCTCAGCTTGAAGGGAGTCAATTATTTTTTCTGATATTGTGAATATTTTGATGTAAAAAAACTAATAGTTATAAAGGCCAAGGGATACTCTAAATATACAGGTTGTCCTGATTTTATGCCAGTTAGATTTATTTACACATTTTTTTTCTTATTGGGAATTCAGGTAGTATTTCATCAATTAAGTTATTATTATTTATCTATTTTATATATTAAAATAGTAAATTCACAATATATTTGTAAAACCTTATATTAACATGCTTATGCGACGGATTTATTTTACACAGATTTTGTTCTCACCAGATGTGTTCTGAGAGTTTCCTTTTGGAAAGCATCCCTGGTGTGAAATCATGGCTGCCTATACCCTGAAATGAAAAGGTTCTTGGACACCATATTCTCGTAACTGCTAGAACTTTTTAAGCAACCTAATTGTAATATAGTATATAGCAAACAGAATGAAAACTTGATGGTATTTGTTGTTCTCTGGTTTTGCAATTTGTGCAATCTAAATCATGATGTTTTCTAATTGAAGAATGATTTATAACCTCTGCCAAAGAAGTTGGAGAAATATATGTATGTGGTTGTATCTTTCAGTCTGTCTGCTTGTCCATGCAATATCTGCTTGGTTATTTCAATGAAATTTTATGGAAAGCTGAGCAATGTTTAAGGAAAAATCGGTTAAATTTGGGGGCCTAGTTAGGAATTTTTTCTTGATTGAGAGATTTTTTCCCTATACATTTATATATATGCTCATAACTATCTAGACATCATTTCCAATGTTCCCAATGGATTTTTATGAAATTTTGTGGAAGGATAGGCAAATAAACTACAGAGAAAGGTATTCAATTTTAGGGCGGATTCATGCTAAATTATCTCCCTTCTGTTGGACTTGTATGTCTATAACATATCATATTAGCAGACGTTCACGTCAGATATCTCCAAAAGTCCTCAATGAATTTCAATGAAATTTTGTGAGAGGCTTTGCAAATGAAAAATTGATTAAATTGTGTGACGGATCCATTCACAATTACTCCCTCTGACAATGGCTTTGGCTGAGGTATGGGCTCTCTCAGTTTTTTTTCTAGTTTTGTCTGTAATGGCAATGACCTACATAGTTGCGAACTAGATTTTACCAGTACAGTTAAATTTGATTAATTTCCTTTCATCTTGTTTTCAAAAATTTTTTTGTACAAAAAGCAAACCTAGAATTTTGAGGCTGTGTCCTTTCCTTTACCTCCTCAGCTGAATCTATGATTGATGGGATGTTTGTGTGTAGACAATGATGATATATAATTATATGATGTTCAGCTGTTAAATTGAATGTTTTCTCCCAGTGATGACAATGGTTTGTGTTTGAATGGAAACGATGGATGTTAGTTTTCCTTTTTCTTTTATTTGAATAAATCAACATTGTTCCTGTCGACAAATTTGTTTAGTAATGTATAACACTAGTGAGACCCATGAAAATCCCATGGGTAATTTAAAAACTATAAAACACAGGTCTGCTTAGTAGCTCAATAGAAATCGTCATGTAATCAATGTCTTTTGGTAGCATGCCATCTTGGTAATGATCAATTAAAAATTGGAAAAAAAGGGTGATCAATGAACAAGTTACACCTCTTGCCTTTCATTGGGCATCAATCACTGAAGAAGTCTGAATTTTCAAGAAACAAACATGAATGCTGACACAAACTGAGGGATCATTTTAGTATATATTCTCATTGTGAATTGGACCTCCCACTTAGAGCCTATCTAGGGGGGTAATTTTCAAAAATCGAAACTGTTCTTTTTAGAAAGTCAGCCAGCTGGACCAATTTAAAAACTGAAGAAACCTATGTTGACAATTTTGGTGGCAGTTCTGGTTGATAGTTTTCAATAGATTATGCAGATGAAAACAGTTACTATTATAGAATTTGACACTTCCTCGAAAATAAATACAAAATCAGGAAAATCAGAAGTAAAAATGTATTGATCATTTATTTAGTTTAAATTTTTTTGTTTTTGGTTTATATATTCAACCAAATTTAATATTTTATTGTAATGTATTCAATAATACATAGCAGAAGTTAGAGACTGAGAGATGAAGAAACAAACAGGAAAAGTCACACCGTTCATTATATCTGGATATATAATGAACAGAGTGTTTTTTTGTCTGTTTCTTTGTCTGTAACAATGGACTCTTCCACAAAAAGCTCTTAATTTTGTGGATAAAGATATCTTCTAACTTTTCCTCTGAAAGGAATTCAATAGTTTCTTTAAAGAAGAAATCACATTATAGAAATTCAAATACATCTGTGAATTTTTTTCATGAAGATTAACTGGTAGAGTGATAAACATCATTCAGTTAGTCTTGTATTATTATGATTTCCAAGTATCTATCAGAAGACTATGAACTTGGTTATCTGAGAAAAAGTTGTTTTTTTTAATTATTTTTCCTTTCTAGTCTCTGAAGTTTTTGTAATAGGATATTCTTTGAAGTAATCAATTCACATCTGGAACTTTGTCAAAATTTAGTTCATTTTACAACCCTGATGTGATACAATTTTGCTCATTTAAAAATAAGTTGCAATTTTTTTAAATACTCAAAAAATTTGTCTTTGTAGTCTTCTGATCGAAGTTATTCCCCTTGTAGCATTTGGCGAATAAAAAAACAAAAACAAAAGTTCAATGAGGCATCCTCTATAAAGTTTGAACGCCATTTTTGTCAGATCACATGACCATGAGTGGAAGGGTTTTTTTTAGATGAGAAGCATCTTATCATAGGACACCTTTCAACCAAGTTTCAAGTAAATTTGACTCAAAACAGCTAAGAAACAATACGGGGACAGACCCACCGACAAGCGGATAGACAAAGCCTCTTATATAGAGACGAGAACGTCTGTAACAAATTTTTATATTTGATCCCCAAAAATAGATCTATTTTTTTTTTTCATTCTATGCATTAGAGAGTTCCCTGTGCTTACGAGCAATATAAAGCAGTTAATGGATTTAAGAGTTAAAAAATGAATCTTGATGAGTGGAAAAGATGATTTAATCAGTTAAGATATTCTTAACTAACATTGTCAGCCATACAAATGCGTCTGGTATATGTTGTGCAAGTGGAAGGGATTTCAATCCTGTACTGTTACATTACATTATGCAGTGTAAAATTAAGCAACCTGAAGAAGTCTGAGAAGTAAACAGTTGAAACGTTATCACATTTGTCTACACCCACCCCCTCTGCTACATACCCCCCCCCCGTCCATAGTGCAGTGTCAGTTGTAAAGAGAATATTGATAAAGTGGACCACTGCACAGCCTGGCGTGATGGTAGCATGGTTTCGTATTTATCAGTGTCGTGCCTTTGTAGGTCTTCGGTGAATTAGGCAGAGCAAGGAATGGTAAGAAGGAGAATGGTGAGGAGGAGAGAAAAGAGAATTTGGAGGGTTTGAAGTGAAAAAATGAAAGAGAAATAGAAAGAAAGAAAAAGAGAAAAAGGGTCATGAAAGAGAAGGAAAAGATCGCGGAAAGAAATAAAGAAAAATTGAGAAGAAAATGAGTCAAAAATGACAACGTGAAGGGAAGGAAAGAAGGACCCTAGAGAAGGAAAAAAAATACGGTCAAGAGGGAGAATAAGAGGAAAAAAAAACAATTGAAAAGCGAAGTAAGAAGATAGTATAATGGAGAATGAAAATGGTAGGAAAAAGAAGAGAAGAAAAATGAAGAAGCCTGACAATGAGGAAAGAAAAAAAGAATGGAGAAAGAGAATTGGGTTGGGGAATGAAAGAAGGTGAAACAGAAAAAGAAGGATTTAATGGTAAAAAAAAATTGAGGAACAGAAATAAAAGAAAGAATAAGAAGGAAAATAAAAAAAGGATTTAGTAAAAGAATGAAAAGGAGGGCCCTGAAGAAGGTTGAGGAAAAGAAATGAAAGAAAGAATAAGAAAAAAAATGAAGAAAAAAAAAAGATCTGAAATAAAAGGAATGAAAATATGAAGGGAAGAAAAGAAGGACCCTGAAGAAGATTGAAGAAAAGAAATGAAAGAAAGAATAAGGAGAAAACAGAAGAAAAGATTTTTAAAAAATGAGAACATAATGGAAAGAAAAGAAGGACACTGAAGAAGGTTAGAAAGTAAAGACAAGTTGGAGAATGAAAAAAAGAGAAAAAGAATCAGAAAGAGAAGCCAAAAGGCAAAAGAGAGGAGAATGAAAATCAGAGGGAAGATGAATAAAAGAGAAAAATGAAGAAGCCTAACGATGAAGAAGAAAAATAAAAGAATTGAAAAAGAAAAGAAATAAAGCTAAAACAAAGAAGAAAGTACACAAATTCCAGTAAGATGTATTTAGGTCATGTCGTCATCGGAAAGGATTGATGGTCCTCCAAGGAGGAAAATGGCATGGTATATACTAAAATCAATACACCTGGCTAGATCTGGAGGGAAAATAATGAGGCAGAGAGAGAGAGAGAGAGCGGAAGACATCTTTGTGTGGCCCAGTTTACACTCAGTGCTTCGTTTCTTTTACACTCTGAAATGTCAGTATCTGATATTTACCTGACTGTAATGATGATAATAATAATGAAAAGAGATAGGTCTGGTTAGTCACTCAATAGAAACCATCAAGTGACCAGTGTCTTGTGGTAGCTTAAAGTGTTGGAGGTGATCAATTGAAATATTGCAAAAAGGGATAATCATTGAATGAGTTACTTCTCTTACCTTTTGCAGGGTAGTAACCACTAAAACAGGCTGAATTTAAAAAAACAAACAAAACAAGCTGCCCACCACGAACTAAAGGACTAATTTAGTATACACTTACATTGTAAATTGAACCCTCTACTTAAAAACCAATTTTGGGGGAGAATTAAAAGAAAAATACAAAAACATTTTTGTAGACATAATGAGTTGTAAATTTTCAAAAAAATAAACTAATTTAGTATGCAATTACATCGTAAATTGAACCCGCTGCTTAAAACCAATTTTGGAAGAAATTTTGAAAAAAAAAAATATAAAAACATTTTTGTTGACATAATGAATAGTAAATGTTCAAATTTTTAGCCTACTAACTACAGTGACACATTCATAGACACGTATAGTTTTGGCGACTCAAAAAATATTTTTGTGCTAGTTTGACTGCCAAAAAGCACTGAATTAAAATTAAATAGTCAATTATGTCTTTAAACGCCAAAAAGATGCTAAAAAAGGCCAAGAACACGCTCCCAAAAGGCCAAAATGTTCAAGCATGCCCGCAATAATCTAGTGCATTTTGCACTGCCAAAAAAAAAACCCACTGAAGTCAACATGAAAAGATAGATAGATTGATAAATAACCAGCCAGACCAACTTAAAAATTGAAGAAACCTATGTTGATGTTGACTATGTGTATGTTGATCAGCTAGAAAGAAAACATTTAAATACCATATTTTGTCATTTGAAATTTGTTTTTCACACTGTTAACCCAATGTTTTTATTATCTATCATTCATTTTCTAAAAATTATTTATTTTTATTCGATGAAGTATTACAAATTATTATCATTTATTTTACTATGTGCCTCCATCTTAATTTCAGTGACTTTTAGTCTCTCTGAAAGTTTATTTTTCATTTCCAATCACTGCTGTTCACTCGCTGCTGTAGATTGATGGTCTGAGTAAAGTTGCGATAAGAAATTAAGATGAGGGTAAATAGTTGTAAGAAATCCACACATACAATTATCAATGTGCAGATGTCTTTTGTCATAATAAGACATAGTAATATAGAATTTCATTCACGCAACTGATATAGTGAAGTGGAATTTCATTCATGTTCAAATGATGATGAAATAAAAATGCTGAAATCCGAGAATAATGGAAAAAAATGTAAACAAAAAAATCCTTTTGTGGTCAACAGAACGCTTTTCTCCAAATTCACTGCGATGAAAATCCGTATTATTCATGTATATATAAAATGCAGGGTACATGTCTATATATTTCAAATATGCCATCATTTTTGACAGCCCGGGTAATCTAGTGAATAATAATGACCAATCTTTGTATATTTAATGAACATATTAACTCTATGCAAGATTTTAATGCACAGCCTTTTAGTTTGACTGAAATATGATACGGGAATACCTTGAATCGTGTGGTTTTGATTAATGTCGGTTTTGACATAGTATGATTAAGGTATAGCAGTGCAAATTCTAGGACAACAAATCTCCATAAAATCCTCAAAAGAAGAAGAAATCAAACAAAGAATCACTCTAGGATAGCAAGCCTTCACTAGAGCGAGCTCAGCCTTCAAGAATAAAAAAAATCCCATTAGTCCTAAAAAGAAGAATATTCAACCAATGCGCTCTCCTGATACCCACTCATAGAGCTGAAACATGGAACTTAATCAAGAAACTGACCTACAAACTGAGAACCACGCAACGTGCACATGAAAGAATCATGTTCAACATCACATGGAGAGACCACAAGAGAGCACAATATATAAGGGAAAGAACAGGAGTCCAATACATCATAGAATCCATTAGAAACCTCAAATGGCAATGGGCTGGTCACATTGCAAAAATGGCAGGTAAGGGATGGACATCATGACTCACAACATGGATCCCCAGTTATCACATGCGTAACCGAGGCAGGCAGAATATGAGATTGCGAGACAAACTGGACTAGTTCAGAAAGTAATGGCTCTGCAACACCCATGACAGTGACTTCTAGCAAATCTTTGAGAAGGTCTTTGTCCAACAACATATGATAAAAGACTGATGATGATGAGGATAAACTGAAAAAGGAAACACATTTAGATATAATAAGACATTGAACAGTGCTGTTTTGAACTGTACTGAAAATTTGGGAGCAAATTAACCACACTTATCATGGTATACCTGTAATTAACATTTAACGTTTCACCTATTATAGACATCATTTACTTTGGATTATTGACTCCTCAAACATAATTTTGTTTTTTTCTTCTTTTTCATATTCCATCTGCTCTGCTCACAGGTATGTATATTTATATTCAAATTTTACTTTAATCGATTGTGATCGTGTTGCATGCAGTTTCAGTTCGATATGTTTTGAATATTAATTTCAACATTCATAATATGTAAAAATATATATGTATCTATGTCTATATATATATATATATATATATATACACTCACACATATATATTCTTTCATATTATGAATGTATAATATATATATATATATATATATATATATTTTATCTAGTACATTTTTTTCTATAGAAGGTTTGTCAATAAGTTTGTAGTTTGATGATGAAAAGAAGCATTTATTTTATTCAAGAAAAAATTATTTTTTTAACATAATCTACTTCCTTGTGAATATACCTAACCCATCTCTTCTCCATAAATCATATGATTGGAACATTATACTGTGAAAATATTAGATTAAAATTTTAGCTAATAACTGACAATTGAGAATAGTCGAAGATTTGAAATATCTAAGGAAGAACATCAAATAACGCCACTGGAATGTAATAACATTACGTGGTCACTATGATAATGATGGACTCCACAAATATGAAAAATATATTTGAAACTGATCTGAAGACGCTGCCAGTAAGCAAAACCCGTAATCGGAAATGAATATATGATAATTGTTTTTTTCCAAATTGTCAGATCATTGAATTATACACACACACACACACACACACATATATATATATATATATATATATATATATATATATATATATATATATATACATATATATGGAAAAATATAATATTTCAAAATAAGGCATCTCATTTTTAATTAAAAACCTCACTTCAACAATGCATAGGAACATTGGTTTCATATTGAAGTGGATTGTTTTTTAATTAATTGGTTCTCATAAAGAAATTGTGTTTAAAATGGATTCTAATTTCTGTAACCTTTCGACTGAAGATAAGAAATGACTTGACATTGAGCAGAGGTTTGCTGAAGGCGGCCTCTAAGTGAGTGTTTATAATCAGTGAATTGTTATTCCGTCTTTAAAATAACACAAAATTTCATCTCACTGCACTTCTCACTTTATTTTCGTTTTCAAACCTTACAGTTTCATTTGTTAATCTCGGCTTTTTTTTTGTGAATTGGAAAGAGGATAAGCATGTAGGTGGCACCAAGTGGCCAAGCGGTTAATGGCACTGAGGATAGCATGAGTCCATCTCCCCCGTCAGCTATGGTTGAAATAGCACAGGGGGGAATGAGTGATGCCACTGGTTGGTGCTTGTCGCCTCAAAGTTTCTTTCAAATGTTGCAAGCTGGAGCCGCAGCAGAAAAAACAACAAATGGGCACAAACTAAGGGATCAATTTAGCATAATCTTACATTGCAAATTAAAAACCCACTAAAAACTTAATTGGCTTGAGAATTTGAAAAAACAAAATAAGTGCTTTTTTTTCTAAATATTATAAGGAGTAAATGTTTGAATTTTCAGCCCTCTAGCTCCATTAGTGTGGCCTATACACATGATACATACATACGTAGACAGCCAGCAGGCCAGGTGGACTGATTTAAAAACTGAGGAAACTTATGTGGACAGTTTTGCTTGACTGTTCTGAATAAAAAATAATTACTTTGATAAAATTCTACCTGATTTAAGGAAAAAAAATTTCAAACTGGCATTATTGTCAAATGGTGCAAATCAAACCAGTGTAAAATCAGGGGGCGGCCTGTACTTGATTCTAACCACTGGGCAATGTACAAAAATCAAAATACTTGGAGATAATTAGAAAGTGCTCAGAGAGTACATATCTCAGCCAACACAATTGTCAGGGGAAGTAACTCTACATGGCTCTGCTTCAAATTTAACCACTTCTTCTGTAGCATATTATCCACCCTTCCCGAAAATTTCATTGAAATTCATGGAGAACTTTTGGACGGAGATATTATGTAGACTGTCATGAACATATACATGTATAATAAAAAAGTGGAAAAATATCTCCCAATCAAAAAAATTCCTGATTCTACCCCCAAATTCAAGTAATACTTCCTTACTCCATTGCCAGTTTATTCACAAAATTTGACTGAATTTCATTGAGAACTTTTGGAGATATTGTATGGAAAGATGGAAAGACAGATGAGAAGGCACAACTGAATTCATATACCTCTTCAACTTTGTTGGTAGAGGTAATTGATGTTAAAATTGTATAAGTTGAATTATTATTTCTCCCAAAACAGTGATTCTCACATAATTTTAAAGCATTAAGAACAAAATTAACTGTGAAAAAGATTGATAAGCAATATTATAAACCGTCAATGAGAAATATCCGCATAAGTTATTATCAGTTTTTTAGTTGGTTTGGCTGACTATGTATGTATATATGACCTGTACAGGCTGCACCAATGTAAATAGAGGACTTGAGATTTGAATAATTAATCCTTATTATGTCTACAAAAAAAACTTTTTTTTGAAAATTCCTCCTCTGAATTGGATTTTAATGGGATTTCAATTTGTAATGTGATTTCATGCTAAGTTGATACCTTTCTTTGTGTCCACTTGTTCTGACTTTTTTGTAGAGATCATTGCCCAACAAAAGGCGAGGGTAGTAACTTATTCATTGGTCAACCCTTTTTCCAATTTTCTAATTGATCACCCCAAACAGGGCCTACTTCCAAACGTTTTTGGTCCTGATAGTTTCTATTGAGTGACTAACCAGACCTGTCTGATTAAGTGTTTGATTTCGGTAATACAGGCATACAACTAACCTTCAGGCAACCTTGGGTCCAGCACCTATTTTAATCTGTACAAAATTATGAGCGGACTCTTGATTATCTTGCGGACTACACGCTAGTCCACCCAGTGGCCACTGGTGGTGTTGTGTGAGGAGCTATCTCTGAATTGTTTATACTGTGGTTCTTACTGCTCCATTGATTTTGTGAAATTTCCAGCTTAATTTGCTTACATATATCCCAAATAATGGCTTCCAAGTGAAATAGATGGTTTAAAGAGCAAACACAAGTCCATATCAATGCAAGAAAAAGCAGAAGAGTTAAGAACACTAGGTGTGGATGTTTCACTACAGAAACTGTATAAAATGTAAGCTATTGGCTCATTGACTTCATATTTGTTTTAATATATCTGCATTTCATTTATAATGATTTATATTAATGTATTGAATTAGATCGTTTGATTCATATTCTGTTGAATCGCTGTTGCCCCCATAATGGCCCCCCAAACCAACGAGCCAAGTGGGCTACAGATTCTTCCTTCTCTGCTCATTTGTATGTCTCTAGGCACCCCTGATCATATCTACAATCTTGAATATTTGCATGTGTACATCACTAGGCACCATCTAAAAATGTTTTGTTTTTCTTTCAAAAAAGTGTTTTTTGAGGTCTCTGTGGTCATATTGGACCAGCAATGCCCGACTCTTGTGTCGGCATGTTTTTTTTTAGATGATTTTTGATGAAAGATTCATTTCTTTTTGATCATTTTTTGGATAATTAGTTCTGGTACATGGGCAGACGGCAGTGGTTCATTTATGTGAATTAAGAGCATATTTTATATATTTACTTAATTCAAGTTCCTATCAGTCCTAATGCTTTAAAGATATGAGATATACATAATTAGTGGATCTGAGGTGCATTACGTAATTATCAAGACAACCTCCATTGGTCCAGTAAAATGGATAATCCAGAGTGTCAGAAAATTGTTGGCATACCTATACTTTGATGTTTATTCACACAAAACTCAGAATGGCCTGATATATACCCCACAAATTAAAAGCTTTTATCATCATCTTCTTTTTCTTTTCTCTCCTCCATTATCGAATCACCATAGCCCCACAAATGAACCACCTGAGCAATCAGCCAAGTGAACTGTAAATTTTCCTCTCTTTACTCATCCTGATGTGTTTCTCTTAGCACCCCTGGTTACATTTGGGGGGCGGGGGGGGTTCAACCTTGAAAATTTGTACAAGTACATCTAAAACGTTTTTTTTTTTCTAAAGTTCTTTTTTGATCTCTATGGTCATTTTGGACCAACAATGCCCAAATCTTGTACTGGTATTTTTTTAGGTAATCTCACATAAAAGATCTATTTCTATCGGACAATTTTTGATAGAAGATCTATTTTTTTTTTAGATAAATTTTAGATAATCCTTTAGATAATTACTGAGGGTACACACGCAGGCTACTGTGATTCATTTATACAAGGTGCGGATATCATTAGAAAGAACCAGTGCTGGCCAACCCATTAAGCGAATCTAGGCATTTGCCTAGGGCGCAAAGGTCCTAGGGGCACACTCCAAACTGAAAAAGCAGTCGTTAGAATACAACCAGGGGCATAAATTTTGAGTCTTGCCTAAGGTGCACGAAACCATTGTGCAAATTTTGAATCCTGCCTAGGGCGCATGAAACCGTTGCGCGCTGGCCCTGGTAAGATCTGAATTGAAGAAAAGATCATTTAACATTAATTGATTTACTGCTATTGTTTTAGATACATTTCTGATGCATCCTTCATCATCATTGTTCTAACTATATTTAACCTCATTCATAGACTTACCACTACTATCCTTAACTGCTTTTATTATGTCATCAGTATAATCACTACATTAATTATAGATTTATTGCAGCACCTTCACCATATCATTGTTATTGTATTGATACGGCTTGAATAACTGATCATCACCATCATCATTGAAAGGATTAAAATTCTGTTTCTCTATAAAGAAACTGTCAAACAAAACTGTCAAGACAGGTTTATCCAGTTTTCAAGTGATTCTGGCTGGCTGTGTATGCATCGCGCATACAGACCACACAAATGGAGCTAAAGGGACTGAAATTTTCAACATTTATTCTTTATTTATGCCTGGAAAATGTTTTTGAAAATTCACCCCTTCTAAAATAGGTTTTTAGTTGGAGATTCAATTTGCAATGTAAGTTTATGTTAAATGGAGTGACTCATTCAATGATCATCCCTTTTTGTGATTTTTTTCATTTAATCACCCCCAACATGCTGCCAGAAGACATTTGTTGAATGACAGTTTCCATTGAGCAACTAACCAAACCTGTTTTCTATCATTATGGTCACTTTTATTGATAACACATAATCTTTATTGACTTGTGTCAAATCTCATTATCATCATAATTATTTTCATATCATCATTGTTTCTCAGGGCTGATCCTACATACAAGCAACATTGGCGGTTGCCCAGGGTAGTAACTGCAAGGGGACACCTGTCAAGTATTTGGGGAAATGAATAAATAAAACAATAAAATCCATCAAAATCATGAAATTCCCAGTTATGAATTCAGATTTTTTAGGAATATCTAACAGTTGAATACTTTCCAGGGTGCCAAAGTTATGCTTATCCAGGGCACCAGGGACCTTAATTTCAATGATAATTGTCACTATTGACAGAATTATAAAAAGTTCTCAATCGTATATTGATAATGATCAGTAATGACATTCTTATTACAATAATCAATTAAATTTTATTGTATAAAAGCCGGTATAACTTTTTTGTTTGTTGGTTTCTGTCACGCTAAAGCAACAAAGAGTGAAAGGGATTAAAGCAAAGCTTGTGTCTGTGAGTTAAGGTATGTCATAGGAAACAGCAGCTTTCCTGTGTATTCATGTCTACATCACTGCTACTGCTGCTCATGTCTTTGATGTTGGACAGAAAACAAATAAAGGCATCTCTGATTTTTCATGTATGAAACTATTTTTATTTTAAAAAAGGAATTTGTTTTTTATGTAATTTGGTTACCTTCGAAGTTATTAAAACACAGAAAGCATTTTGAAGGGCCGTTGGAAATTGACAGAAAATAGCTGTCCGAGGAATGCTTTTTTTTGTTTGCAAATAAATACATTTTTACTATGATAGATATCTTGAATATTTATCCATGTGTTGATAATCCTGTCATTTTGGGGTTCCTTTCCTAGTTGTCATAATAATTAATTTTATTCACAACTTATCACAGTCATTAGAAGACTCATCATCATCACCGCCACCACCACTCACTTTCATCATCATCATCATCATCATCATCATCATCATCATCATCATCATCAATAATAGACTTGTCAGCATTATGATTCCTTTTGTATTGTGCTTATCAATACATATATGTAGATCTGGTACCTCTGAGATTGTGACTTTATACTGCTTCCGACACTCTCAGGTGTAATTTGGGAACTAGTGAGGTGTGAATCTTTTTCTCAATGTGTAGAAGTCAAAAGAGGATGAATAAAATGGTAGGGAGGCGGGAAAGAAGGGAGGAAATCTGGAAAGGGGGTAGGAGGAAGGAAGTAAATGAGGGAGGGAGGGAAGGAGGAGGAAAGGAAAGAAATAAAAGAGATAAACAAGTAACTGGAGGGAAAGAATAATAAAGATAAGATTTTTCAGAGTATTTATCTTTGCCCCCCACCCCGCTCCGTCAGGAATCAGGTTTGAGAAAAAAACCCAGAGAGGTGAAGTTGTCACTTTGAGTTAAAGACTAGTTTTGAAATGGTGATAAAACAAGTGTTACGCAGGCCTCCTCTGTTCTATCGCAGATGTTGGAGTACTGGAAAGCCAACTGCATTACGACTGAGCTGAGATAAATTGTTGTTTGTTTTGGAGCTTGATCTAGCTATTTTTGAGCTAGATCAATATTTGGAGGCCCACTATTCGCCCATGTTATAATGCAAACCTTGGTATAACCAGCCACATTATAATTTGGGTATGCCTGTAAAAGATTGTGACACTGATGGTTTTGTGAAATCTCTTGGGATTTTGTGAAATCCCTGAACATTTCAATAATTTCATACAATCCTTTGTTTCACATGTGGATGTTGAATCTCGGTCTTCGGACAGATTTCTGTCTTTGACCAATATAAATTGCTAAATTAGTGCTGAGGTGCTAAAACATTTTGGAGATTTATGGGTAGTCTTTCATATATCTTTCGGCATTTTTTGGCTGTTTAAAAAAAATCATTTAGTGCTTTTTGGCAGTCAAACTAGAGCAAAAATTTTTTTTTTGAGTTGACAACACTGAGTTTCAGTCTTGGTCATTTTCTGCTAAAATCCATGTTTTCAATCAGTGTTGTAATGGTTAACAAGCTTGTGATGCTGTGAGGAGTTTACCCCATCACTGTGACTTTATGTTAGACTAAGCCGTATATATACTGTAGATGATAAGCTTGATACTTACTCATGGTATCTGGAGATTTCACGATATCACTAGTTCCACAATTTTACTCCAACACAAGACAAGCCGAGGAAAAGAAATAGAAAGAAAGGAAAATAACAGATGAAGAGAGAGAGAGAGAGAGAGCAAAGAGAGAAATTACTCATATGAGAGAGAGTGAGAGAGCGAAGAGAGAAATTACTCATATGAGAGAGAGTGAGAGAGCAAAGAGAGAAATTATTCATATGAGAGAGAGAGAGAGAGAGAGAGAGAGAGCAAAGAGAGAAATTACTCATATGAGAGAGAGAGAGTGAAGAGAGAAATTACTCATATGAGAGAGAGAGAGTGAAGAGAGAAATTACTCATATGAGAGAGAGAGAGAGAGCGAAGAGAGAAATTACTCATATGAGAGAGAGAGAGTGAAGAGAGAAATTACTCATATGAGAGAGAGAGAGAGCGAAGAGAGAAATTACTCATATGAGAGAGAGAGAGAGAGAGAGAAATGACTAATGGGAGACAGAGAGAAATAACTAATGAGGGAGAAAAAGAAATGACTTATGAGAGAGAGAAATGACTAGTGAAAGAGAGGAGTAATATTAAAGTATAAAAGTAAATTATCATGCTTTTTAAGAGGGTGTAAGTGAGAGAAAAAGTTTAGGAGAGAGAAAAGAAGAGTGGAAGGCAGAAAGATGAATATAGGAATAAAAAGGAGAATTATAGGAAGAGAATAAGAGAGATAAAAAAAAAGAAAGAAATGATGAAAGAGAGACGAAGAGAGGAATTAAAAAGAAAGATGAATGATAGGAGAGAGAGAAATGAAAGAAAGAAAAATATTGAAAGAGAAAGTACAACAAAAACTGAGAAGAAAGAAAGAAAGAAACCATTGAAAAAATATAAGATAATGAAAGTAAAAGTAGAATGAAAAATTAAAAAAGAAGAAAGAAAGGAGGGAGTTAGAAACTAGAAAAAATAGAAATACAATGAGAGAGAAGGAACAGGTGATGAAAGAGAAAGTAAAAATAGAATGAAAAATGGAGAGTAAGGAAGACAGAAAGAAACAAGGTAGAATGTGGAAGAAATAGGAATACTATGAAAGAGAAAGTAGAAGCAGAAATAGAATGAGAAGGAAGGAAGAAAGAAAGAAAGTAGAAAGTAGAAGAAATAAAAATACAGTGAGAGAAAAAGAACAGAAAATGAAAATGAAAGTGAAAGTGAAAGTAAAATGAGCAGAAAATTAAATAAGAAAAGTAAAATACCTTTCCAAGACATGAAAAGATAGAAAAAAGGTGAATAAAGATGAAAGAGAAAGAAGCATAAAAAATATTGGGTAGTTATTTCTTTATCTATTTTTAGATAAGAGAGAGAGAGAGAGAGAGAGGGGGGATTCTATGAAATTGATAAAGAGGGAAAATGAAAGAAATGAGATATTAAGGTGAACAGAAGTGTAGCTGAGGAGATTGGTGTGGGGGCTTTTTGAAATCGAAACCCTGGCCCCCAATGGAGAGGGGATCCCAAAAGCTTTAAAAGGAGTAGTCTACCTACTGCATTTCTACTGACAAATCTCACTAAATGTTGGAGGGGGTCCCTCAAGGAACCAAGTTCGCTGGGCCCCCAAATCCCTAGCTACACCTGTTTAGGTGAACAAGGTTAGCTTTAGAGAAAGGGTAAGGTTAAGAAGAAGGTACAGCCCCCCCCCCCCCCACACACACATACAATCCTGCCTCAGCACTATTCGAGTGTTCCTATGAAAACCTCTCATTAGCTGGAATGAGTGAAGAAGCAATCTTACATATTATATTATATAATCTTATATTATATTTACCTAGTGCCTGAAACAGTTCCAGTAGGCCCCAAATGGGCTATATATATATATATATATATATATATATATAATTCACCTATGGCTTTCCCTGCCACCAAAAAAGATTTTATGGGGTCTACTCCCACCCTGATAATTTATGATCTGATTTCCATTGTTTCTATATAATATTAAAAAAGTCTGATTCGCCTCAACAAATTTGGCATGCATACTAAATGGACCTAGGGGAAGGTCTCAAAGTAAAATATATGACACCACAAGGCCAATTACCATTAGATTTCATGGGGAAAAATTTTGAGCGTTACAAGTTGTTAGAGTTTGGGAGGTACCGAAGACTAGGGTGTGGAAAAGAGGAAAAAAGGGTATGTGCTGCCTCTATAATGGCTCACTGCAAAACAATCACTGAATGTCATGTTAGAAATTTTTCTTTTTTTTCTCGTAAAAGCGGAAGAATGGCATACGGCGAACTTTCAAAAACTGAGGCCTACCTGTATTGAGTTAGAAGAAAGAGGAAATTTGAGAAGAATTCAGATAAAAGAAGGTATAAAAAAAAAAAAAAGAAAAGAATTCCCCGCTGAATAATTACAACAACAGGCCTGGTTATTCACTCAATAGAAACCATCACTTGACCAACAGTTTTTGACTGCATGGCATAGCGGGGGTGATCAATTGAGAAATTGGAGAAAAAAAAAGGTGATCAATGAATAAGTTACTACTCTCACCTTTTGTGAGGCAGTGATCACTATACAAAAGTCTTAATTTTCAAAAACGGAGTGTGAATGCTGCCTAACAAGAAAAAAAGTCAATTTAGCATAAACTTCCATTGCAAATTGAACCTACCCTTAGAAAAAACTATTTAGGGGGTTGGGAGTTTCAAAATAGAAAAAAAAACAAAACGTTTAGACATAATGAGAGAATGTTTAAATTTTCAGCTCTCTAGCTCTAATGGTATGGCCTGTATATGTAATACAAACATAACTACATAGCTAGCCAGACCAACTTGAAAACTGAAGAAACCTATGTTGACAGTTCTGGTTGACAGCTTCTAATAAAATAAAAATTTTGAAAAAAAAAAGGAAATCTTGGAGCCAAAAAAAAAAAAAAAGAATAAAGGACAAGATAGAACAGTAAAGGAAACCAAAAAAAAAACCCCAAAACAAAATCAATGTAAAAAGAAAAAAAAAATAAACAAAACCTGTCTTCCAAATTCTAAATAAGGAAACAAAACCAAAACAAAAAAAATTATCAAAACTAATGTCTCCTGCCACCGCTACCACCATAATTCTGACTCCTATTCCTTCTCCTCCCTCAATCATTGCTATTACCAGTGCCACTGCCACCACCTCTCTTACTAATACAAGTACCACACCAACATTCCTCCTCCTACGACTTCTACTACTACTATCACCACTACTCTTGTTACATTGACTACTACTACTATTATAACTACTACCACCACCACCACTATTATTATTACTATGACTACTAACGCTGTTCAAATTTACCAAGTCTGAAGACTAATCAATATCTACGCAAGTCCTGGTTGTGTGACCTTCCTTCTATTGCTTTTACAGTATTACCAAACCACTGGGGTTAGGCACGATGCTTCACTACTATAGAATTGCACATTGGTATCTGGGGACTTGATTGTGTTGGAGTCTGGATTAGTGTGCTTGGTGTGACTTGGCCAGATGCAAGACTTTACGACTGCTGCTGCTGTTGTTGAAGATGCAGATATATCTACTTTTTGTCCTTAGTTTTCTGTTATTTAGGAACTTTAAAGGAGAAATTATGTTACCTATTAATTTCAAGACACAGTGTAGTTGGGGAGGATGGAAATTGAATAGAGAATGATTTATAATAGTTTTTCCTCCTGGAAATTGAAAGAAAACAGAAGATTTTTTTTTTTTTTAAAAAAGGGAGTTGAAATTTGTGAAATCAGGAATATAAATTTTTCCTTCAAGTTCAAACAAGTTGCAGTGAAATAATTCTGTTTCCTTTCATTTTTAAGAAAGAGTGTTATTGAGAATGATAGAAAATAGACAGAGAGTGATTGATAATAGTTTTTTTTCTTGAAAATTGATGGAAAAAAAAAAATAAGCTTATTTAATAAAAAATGTTGAAATATATGATATAATGTGTACAGTTGAGCTTCACAAACTTGGCAACCTCAGTTTCTGAAATGCCCGGGTTTTTGGTATAGCAAAAGCTAGGCCTTCTTTCAGGTACTACATGTCCTGTCATTAACACCATGAAGTTATGTGAATAGCCCAGAATTTAAGAGTTCCTTGATATTAACAAAATACCTGTTTAATTTTATGAGATCTCTATGTATCACTTCCTAACAATCACTTTTATTTTTTGGTTTTGCAAAAAACAGATTTGCTGGAAATTTTTCTAATGGTTTTAAGAAAAAATATTGAATTAATAATCCTAACATTACGCACATGATTCTGAAACATTGGTGTTCAGAAAGAACTACTGTAGAAATGAGCAAAAATGGAGCAGGATTATTTAAACTTGATAATTATTTATTTCTTGGAAATAGCCGCGTTTCTGATGTTACTGAGTCTCTAAAGCTCAACTATATAATTATTTCACTTGTTTGATTTTTATTTAATAATTGAAACTAGTACCGTGACGTCAAAAATGACTGCGGTTATATTGATTATACAGGATTAATCATAAATAGTCTTACTTTTCAACAGACAAAGTAGTTTTGCCTGTCCCCTTTCCAGCTTTCTCATTGGGTGAGTTTATGGTTGACGAGCTGGTGGAGGGAGCAGTGTGCAGTGGTGTCAGGCTGGAGAGTGGGTAGGTGGGAAAAAAGTAGAACGTGGGGAAAATTTAAATTAAAATGTCGCACTCCCTTTTCACCCGCGACTAACTGGCCTACTAGGCAAGACACGCTGTATATCAAAGTTAGATTATGTTCTTTTTTACTTTCAAGGAAGTGTTTAGAATGATGGAACTATAATTTAATCGATGCATCCACCATCCTCATGTCCATATTTCAAAGGGACTCTAAAGGTAATAATAGTAGTAGTATTAGTAGTAATAGTACTGATTGTTGTCGTAATAGCAGGAGGAGGAGTAGGATGAGGATGATTCACTTGACGGTATGGACCAAGTTTCATATCAATCCAACTTGATATGACCGAGGAAACCAATATTTATTTGTTACCAGTTGTAGTAGTTGTAACAGGGATAAGAAGATGAGGATGATTCACCCAAAGATCTGGACCAAGTTTCATATCAATCCAACATGAAAGACTGAGAAAATTGATGTTAAACATTACTAGTTTTGGTATTAGTAGCAGGCACCTGAAGGTCTGCACCAAGTTTCATACCTATTTACCATGATACTGCCGAGAACATTTTTGAAGATTTTTTTCGATTTCTTTTACATTTATCAGTACTTACTTATTATTAGTCAAGTTAAACATTAACTTTGGAAATAAATAATAGTTGTTTCAAAAATATAATTTCATTAAAATAACTAAAAGTGATTCTGAGGTTTCAATTACTATTATTTCTCATGTTGATTGTTCCATTAATGCCCATCTAAGTTTCAGCAAAATTCATTGATTGATTTTTTTTTAAAAATTCATGTTTTTTTGTTAATTTCATTTTACTACCTCTGTTCTATAATAGTTGTTATATATAGTGAATATGATATGCGAATATAACCACTATCATTGGACATATGTTATTTTTGAATGAACAATTGTATCTTTTATGTTCGAAGTGGACTACTCAGGAAAGCAAAATCATTCAACCAAGTGGGTTTTAATCCTGGAAGACATTTTAACATGGTTAACTTGGAGTGACAATACTGATAATATATGGTATCTAATTCGCTAATTCGAAGAAAAAATCATATCTATTCAATCGAGAAAAAAGTCGCTTTTAAATTGAAAAATAATTTTTCTCCGTATTAATTTGTATTTTTTTTTATTTTTTAAAGCCGAAATCAAAGGAAGGAATTTTACCATAGAATTCTTTCCCCTTTATTTTCTTTACGTAGACAGGCTACTTGATCTCATGGACCTTTTTACAATTGCTGCTATAAATTTTAGGTTGTTGCTGTCGATTTCTGATTCTTGTAGGCCTATTATCAGCATGTTGTGTCTACTGTAGACTGAAAGAGAATACCTTAATTTTGATGCAGAAATCTGATGATCAACTCAAATAATCATCATTCAACAAGAACCATAAGTTCAATGATACGTTCACTATCAGTGGTGATAGTAACAAGAGGAGCAGGAGGAGGAAGAAATAGTCTTTCTTTAAGTCAATTGATTCTCAAACTTGTCAGATATTGAGAAATGGAAATATTTGGGGAATATTGTTTCCAATGAGAATCATAAAAAGGCCATTTTTGGTGTTTTGGGCTCCTTTTTGTCTTTTTCTTAATACAAAAAAAATAATCAGAATAAATGTTTTGTTTTTTTTTTTTGATAACATCACACCTCTTTCTTCCTTCCTTCCTTTCTCTTGTTTAATGTATCCCGAACCGACAGATTGACCGGAAAGCATCTCTTTGAGAGAAACAGACACACCTAAAAAAAAATTAACTGATGAGTTATTACTGATGAAATGTCGTTTTATTTACATGATGTGAGAATAAATCTACAAAAGGAAGGTCTACTAATCAATGATGGAAATAGGTTTTGAGAATTAGGTATACAGCAAGGCTTGGTTTTGGAACTAGGTATACAGTAATGTGGTAGGTTAAAACCATGACTCTGCAAATCCTCAGCCATTCCATCCCTGTTTACCATTGTGATTGCATTTTTTTTTTTTTTCAGATCTAATGTATATTGATATAAATTGTTATTACCGGAGGTTTTTGAGCCTCTGACACCTATGATGTCTATCTGAGAAGTTAGATTAATTTCTGAGTAGGATTTCAAAATAGGACATATATATTATCTGCTGCTCATGTTAACAAAATTTTCTTGTAGGACTCCAAAATAGGACATATATATTATCTGCTGCTCATGTCGACAGAATTTTCTGGTAGGATTTCAAAATAGGACAGATATATATATATTATCTGCTGCTCATGTTAACAAAATTTTCTGGTAGGATTTCAAAATAGGACATATATATTATCTGCTGCTCATGTCAGCAAACCACAGTGTGAACTGTTCAGCATTAGTTCAGTAGGTTTACGCCTGGAAATATGGACATCAATAATAAACCTCTAGGGTGTCCCAAGCATGTTCTTAATGATGGAGAATTATTGATAGCAGCCGCCAATGACCCACAAACAACAATTCAAGCACTTTCAAAAGACTTTGGGATTTAAATAGCAATCATATCACATTTTATGGTAATAGGAAAGGTTAAAAAGTTGGAAAAAATGGACCCACATGAGCTGACTGAAATGCTCTCTGATAGTGATGGAGATTGTACCCCTCAGCTGGCTGTATCTGAGCCTAAAGAATTTGGATGGGAAGTTTTGCAGCATCCTCCATATTCACCTGACATTTCTTCTACAAATTATCATCTTAGGCATCTTGACCTTCATGTGTGATATAAAAGGTTCAATAATAAGGAAGCTATGATTTGTGCTTTTATTGAATTTATAACCATAAAACCAAAAGAATTTTATGGAGATGGCATATTATCATTAGAAGATTGTTTGAAAAAGGTTATTGCTTGAAATGGGTGATATTTTACTGTTTGTTCGTTTTGTATATCATTCTTCATCTTACTATTCAAAAAATCAACATTTCATATAAAACAACCTAATAAAATAAAAACACGTTCGTAGGTTTTCCTTTTGCAGTTTTGATAATTCACGGTTCAGTCTTGAATAATTTAATGGGAATATTTTTCGGCTTACCATGAAAACCCACATCATAAGAATAAGTATAGTATAAACAGAATGTGAAAAGTTCAGGAAATCATGAATGCATATTTATTTATGATATAGCAACTACCATAGGCTTTTGACAAAAAGTGATGTGTTGATAAAAACATCTGGAACTTGTTATCTATTAATTTTATGGTAATAATCTTTGTGTTATTAATAATAAGAATTGTTGAGAATTGTCTGCTAAAAATCATTTACGTAGACAATATAAATCCAAAGATGATCATGGTTGAAAACTTTGTTTACACTCGTAAACTACTTGGTTGAACGGTATTTTAGACAAAAATTTTTTTTCTAATTCACTGTACTGAATGAAACTTGGGGTTTTCATTGATTAACTGTATATATTTTTACTGTTTGCTTTATTGCATTCATTTATTTATTTGCACATTTACAATTTTTGAATCATCAAGTGTTTGTTGTTTAAAAGGTTTTATGGTGCAAGAATTATGGTTTTTGGGGGGCCAAAAGGGTATTTTTTGGCGGGGATTAGCAGAGATTAGTTGCGGATTTTGCCAATTTGCATCCCATCTGTGCCCCTAACCCACACAAATGGCAAGTGATAAGTGTACTTAATGAAAGGGTTGAGTCTTCCTGTTACCCAGGGGAAAGAAATCCATCAATTTCAGCAGGCAATTACTGCATCACTTAATTACAAAAGTAAAACAGAATAAAGTTTAATCAGAACTTGGAAATGATCACAACCTCATACACTGAATTGTGTATATTTACATTCTTTCATGGCATCAATCCAGGACGGGAAGTAGAAATACGGTAGTCCCTCTTTATAATGAGTGTTGGGGTCCAAGAAAGGCAACCGTGTTATGATTAATCTGCTGATAATCAAAAGTAAATTATAAATGCCAAAATAAGTCCACTAGTAAACAAGAGTTTTGTTGTCATCACAAAATCAAAGGAATCATGTGCAGAACACCATGTAGTTATATGTTAATTAATTTCAAATTGGAGAAACGATGTTTAAGCTATACTTAGTAAGTTTTTTCATGAATTTCTGTTTTTATTCATGTTTTTTCTAGATGAGGGAGTGATGATGCAGGATAAATGTTGGAATCCATCACCTAACTGCCTTATATTCCAGACCACACAGTAACAAAACAGCCCTATTATCAAGGAACACCTATATAAACAACTGCCTAATTTAACAATGAATTCATTGCTTGGTCAGACTTGGTCTTGGGCTAACCTGCCTGTCAGCTTTGATCAGAACTTTGGCATCAGGTTATATGCTCAAATGGTAGAATATGCATCTTTAGATGGTTGGGATTATCTGCCTTTTCTTGGAGAGATTAATGGAAAATAACTTTTATCATCAATAATAATAATTATAATAATATGATATAGATCCTCATATGCGACCAGGCATATTGGACAATAGTTTTGTCTCTGAATGACCCATGTCTGCATCTTTTTTCCTTCATTGCATATTGATCGGAATTTGTTGATTGGATATTTTGTCAAAGTCTGGAGTTGGCTTTGTTTTTGTACCGTGATAAGAACTAGAATAACAAGAACAATGCTCACCATATTTAGGGAAGTAGAAGTTGACATTTCCCTTTTATATTACTGTGATTTGAAGTTTGACCAACTGTAGGTGACACTCATAGTCATAGATATCTATGAAAAATTTATGTTGGAAATATGCTAGGGCTTATTTCATTCTAATGAATATATGCATCTATAAAATTAACATTTCCTTACTGTGATTAGAAATCATGGTCAAATGATAGGTTGCCGGTTTTCTTACTGATTGAGCCTGAATGAAAAGACTATCTATAAAATTTATCATATAGATACGTGAAGGCTTATTTCATTTTAATAAATGATTACATTCAGACTAGAAAACATTTTTATAATTTATTATTATATATGCAATTCAAAAGTTGCAGTAATCAGCTTCAGTCAGAGTAGAAGTAGAGGTGTAGTTTGGTCTTGCAGCAGTCAGGCTCATTTTATTCATTGTTTCTGCTGCAATTGTAGACTTTTATGGGGTCAAGTTGTTGGCCCAGCACCCAACCTTGCATGAGAGACAAAAGTCATTGAATGTTTCCAAACCTGCACTAACAAATGTGAGCGAGCAAATAAATAATAGATTTACTCTTGTCATAGAAACCTGTCGAAATGATAAATGTGGCTTGAACATTATCTTAAATTATTCTAGAAATCAATGATTCAACAGGTTTGTGAGAATTTAGTCAGATGCTTCAAATTATATACCCTGCTATCTGATTGATTCTTTAGGAGGGAGGTTCTGAATCAGGGTGGGGTGGGTTGGATTCCTGAGGGATGATTGGGACCACAGATTGGCAGATTAAAACTGTTGGAGCGTTGATCTTTCGACCTACTAGGATAGTTGAATTACATTTCCTTTTTGAAAACAATCCAAGTAAGTTTATATGTGGAAATATTAGAAAATCAGAAGTTTTCCTATATCATATGCATATTGACGCCCATGGTAGAGAGGTCTGGAAAATCCTGGGAAAGGTCTACGCCCGATGACAGACTATAAAAGACTGATGATGATGAGTAGGGATGACTGTCTTTAGACGGACAATCTTTGCGGGAAAATAAAATTTTGAGGTTTGGTGGAAAGAGTGCATGGTCAAAAAAAAGATGAGAATCACTGCTTTGAGATTTTGACTTGATTAACCCATTAAGTGCAAATGACTGGAATTTCAGACATTGTTTATTATATATCTTTCATTGGAAATGACGGACAAGGACAATCTTTCTAATTTTTTTTACTAATCTCTCCTTGTTTGTATACAAGTGAACGGATCTCAATGGTTTCAATGTAAATAAATACTTTCCAAAAGATAGGATGCTTTTGGCCGCACTTGTATGCATACAAGAAAAAGTTTAGTAGCTCTTTTGCTTTGGTTTTTGCAATTTTCTCTTTGTTGAGTTTATGGTGATGGTTTTCCACTGACATAGCAGAAGACAGAGTACCTTAAACTTTATGTCGTCTTCTTTCCTATAAATCTATATTCACAAATGCTTAGGAATTTATTGGACTACCTTGAACTAATTTAAAATTCTATCAATCACCAGTCCAAACCTTGAGTTGACTAAGTTTTTCTTTCATATGGAGACCAACGAGAATAATCCTTACTAAATTTAGTGGAGTAAAAATTAACGTTCCCCTACTGTGATTCAAAATTACAACCAACTGGATGGTAGTTGTCTCTCCCTAAATGGAGCTAGATTGACAAGTCTTATATACCTACCAAAATTTATGCCATTGTTAGAAATACGCAAGGACTTATTTCTATTCAATAAATGAATGCATCTATGAAATAAACATTCCCATTCCATGATTCGAAATCCCAACCAAATGATTGATTGCTGGCTCTCTTACCAACTGAGCCAAACTGACAAGTCTTACATAACTACGAAAATTTACTGATATGCAAGGGCTTATTTCACTCTAATATATAAATATATCTATGCCAAAAAACATCTATATTCATTTATTTATTATACTTGATAAAATGTTGTGTTAATCATCTTCAGTCTCAATAGAAGCTGGAATGGAGTTCAACCCAGCAACATATATATTCAACTTTCTAGTTAAGGCAATTTCTAACTTTTTTTTCTGATTTGCTATCAAAATCCTCTTTCTTTCAATCAAATTTGTAGCTGTGGTATCATCATCGTTAGCCATTATGTCCACTGCTGGACAAAAGCCTTACTCATCTCCTTCCATGATGAGTATCATTGTGCTGATCTCGGCCATGCCTTAGCAGCAAACTTTTCTATCGCATCTCTCCATCTTGTGTATGCTTTTTTTCCCACTGCAGTCACTGTCCTTCGGGTAACAATCGGTTAGCCTTTTGCTCCATCTTTTGTCTCTATACCTCACTATGTGCCCTAGGTCTGTTGTTGGACTCAAGCCTTCCTGGTGAGCATCAAATGTATGGGATAATGGGCCTGCCAAGCTGGCCCATGATGTGCTATAGGACGGAAAGGGATGGCTACATGCTTTTTCCAAGAGCGTTAGTCTAACGGGAACATTAACTGTCATGGCTGGAGTTTGAATTCAGCTTGCTGATTCCCTTCCCCGTGCTGTTAGCTGCCTAGCTTTTTGCCCCCAATGTTTGACATTAACGCATACTGCTTTGGTTTTACCACAAGGATTGATTTATTGTCTCTAATGAAGGAGTGACACGAATATCACTGTAATAACGTGACAATGTAAAGTACTTCTGAATCAATTTTACTGCACAAGATTTACTTATGAAATATAAAATCAAATGAAGATTAATTTGTTGCTTCTGAAGCGTATACTGTCTATTTGAAACCATGAATAAGTTGTCGACTTTCGGTTGAGCTTAGAATATTTTAACCCCGTAATGTTTTTAGTTTTTTTGATAGAATATTAAGAATTAATTTCCAATCTAATGATTTTTAATGGATTTAATAAAATCTTGATAATTGCACCATATTTATATCTCTCTTTTGTTACAGTATTATGTCACATCTTTGATATGGTATTTACATCACTCTTTTGAAGAGGACCGGTTTTATTCTTTAACCATCTAGCTAGTCCCCGAGTGAAGCCAGTTTTATAAAGAATATCTTCTCAGTCATATCTGCTCACTCTATAGGAAAAGGCTGCCCGACTTTCAGATATTGGAATATTTAATAAATACGGTTATTGTTGCTTCTTTTTTTTTCTAAACATTTTGTATCATATTGTGTATACGAATTTACATTTTTTAGAAGCTTTAATAGTCTTTCTGAGATCCTGGAAAACAAATATCGAAAACCAGCATTGATGAATTTCAATAATAAAACTGGAAAACAGTTTTTTTTTGTACATGCTTAATAATGCCTTTAACACAAATTTGTTTCACTAAGGCAGTGTCCATTCCAAAAGTGCATATTTGGAAGGTGCCAGACTTTATGATGTATAGAGCAGTCTGCCATAATTGTCTTGTGAAATAATCTAATGTCGTACAATACCATGGCTTCTGAGTATTTTGGTTATTTCTGTCCAATGTTGCAAATTTAGATAGCCTATATCTAAATTTTGATAATTCTATAGAGCGGATGTCAAGGGAGATAAGTGATAGAAAGTCGAAAAAAGGATTTGACTTTTTTAATATTTTTTATCAGATTCTTGAGAACCGCCGATCTAAACAACTTCAGACTCAACACAGCACTGCCTTGTGTGCTGACTATATCTATATATATATATAGTTGTTGAGTAATTGTGGTACACATAGACACACACACATTCCTTCTAATGTAGTTAGATGTTCCTGTCATGTTTCTCTTTTAGATGATTGAGATATGATGATCATTAAGTGATTGGTTGTGTTTTTGCTCTATGTAAAAACGTTCTGGGCCCAACAGCGATTCTGTGGTCCTGTTTGAAATGCAACTTTTCTGCCTTTTAGCTTAGAGCCAAGTGTAATATCAGTTCCCATCAACTTGATATCTCATATGTCACCAATTTTTAATGACTTTAACCCCAGTTGTGACGTAAATAATAATTTATAGTTAGCAAAAGAAGAAACATTGTAATTTAATTTTTCCTAGAGTCAAGACCCCTCAACATTACTCAGGCCAATACTAATTCATTAATACATAACCTTAGGGTTTGGGTGAGGAAAACCTCTTCTAAATTAGTGCCGACCAGTTTATCATTAGAGTCCCCACATCAGGGAGTATCAGATATTTTGCTGATAAGAACAGATACTACACTTTGCTTTTTGGTAGGGAAACCACATTTAGAATGGGACCACAGAATTATGTCTATACTACATGTTTTGTACATGGATGTCACAGTAATCAGACCTAACAATAGATAGAACAGAAAGTGAAACAAATCTAATATTGTGATTTGATGGAAAAAGTACTGAACTCACAAGACATTGCAAGCGAGTTTGATTGTCACCAAGTATTCCAAAAAAATGACTTCAGTGCTTTTTAAGAATTAACGTTCCAGTTTGCATGTTTGCTGAAACAATGAGTCGTGAGAAGAGAGATTAAAGTGGATGAATCTTCTGAAAACGTGGAACTATCCAATAAAAAAAAAAGAAGCATACTCGTAATGTAATATCACCAATGTGCAAGTAGCTGAATGATTAACGGCAAAGAGCGTTTTAGGGTAAGGCCCATGTCCTTATTGGATATATCATCGTCATCATCAGCCTTTTAGCGTCCATCGGTGGACTTGGACCATCACTCTATAATCGATGAGGTGGAGCCATTTTTTTCTGAATTTGTCTAGTTCGCCACACCATCTCACTTCCTGTTAGTCATGATTTTGCAAATGATCTCTGGGGATCCATGTTGTGAGTTGTGATGTGCAGCAATAGTCTGTCATTCTTTCATCAAAACCAGCCCATTACCATTTGAGTTTTCTAATGGTTCCTATGATATCTCAGACTTCTGTCTTTCTCTAATGTACTGTGTTGATCTTTCTATGCGATGTTGAGCATGATTTTCTCATGTGTAAGTTACAGGGTATTGGTTTGAGGCTCAATCTTTTGGTTAGGTTCCATGTCTCTGCTCCATAGACCTTCCACAAATAAGTATAAGTCATGGGCCTCACCTTGCTTAATGGACTTAGAGAAGCTGATAAAAAAATTAGAAAGACATGTAGCACTGGTCATTTATTGATCTCACATAGCCATTTCAATTCTTATCTCTGAAGAGGTCTAGTTAGTCACTCAATAGAAACTGCCATGCATGCCATATCAGGGGTGATCAATCAAAAAAATTGGAAAAAGAGGTTGGTAATGAATGAATTATTTCTCTCTCTCTTTGGGAGGCAGTGATCTTTAAAAAATAATGAATTTTTCAAAACACGAGCGTGAATACTTCCTGACACAAACTAATGGATTGATTTAACATACACTTACATTTCAAATTGAACCCCCTTCTATAAAAATCTGTTTGGCTGGGATTTAAAAAAAAACCCCAAAAAACAATAGAAAACGTTTTTTTTCTCGATATAGAGAGTAAATATTTAAATTTTCAGTCCTGTAGCTTGTGTAGTTGATGTTGACGGTTTTATTTAAAGACAAAAAAAAAAATATCAATACATTAGTTTTTGGTATGATTTCAGTGGCTGGGAGGAAAATATATGGTCATTTAATAATATGAGCTAGGGAAAATAAGTTTAATTTTTACCGAGTGATCAACAAATTGGCTCTGTCCAAGAAATATTTATTTTTAGTTTGTGTAGGAGTATGACTCGAGAGCTCCATTCATTAGATTTGTTTAAGTTTCTTTTTTGTATTTGATTTTAATGGTCTTAAATAGATTTCAGATGTTGTCAATGTTTTTAATAAATGTAGATCAGCACTCTCTATACCATAAAGATTTTTTCCCATCTTATTATTAAGAACTGTCGACCAAAACTTTCAATGTAGGTTTTAGAGATCGGCTGGCTGGGTGGCTATATATGTATATATATGTATATATATATATATGTATGTACATATGTATGTATAAGCTGTACCAACGGAGCTAGAGGACTGAAAATTCAAACATTTATTCATTATTTTTTTTCTAAGAAATAGTTTTTGTTTTTTAACCCCCACCTCTAGAAAGGTTTTCAGCTTGAAGATCCTATTTGCAATGTAAGTTTATGCTAGATTAGTCTCCCTGCTAGTCTCTAGCAGCATTTTTTTTTCTTCTAATTCGGATTCTTCTGAGTGATCACTGGCCAACAAAGTGCAAGAGAAGTAACTTATTCATTGATCACCCCTTTTTCCAATTTTTTAATTGATCACCCCCAACACAGCATGCTGCCAAAACACTTTGATCGTGTGACAGTTTCTATTGGGTAGTGAAGCAGACCAGTTTTTGTTTTTTTGTTGTTGTTGTTGTTACTTTTTTTTTTTTCTTTTCAATTTTATTTTGTAAAGTTTCTTTTAATTATGAAAATTTGCTATATGTTATGCGATAGAAAAAAAAAATCGCCATTGTTACTTTTACCAGCTTCGATCGGTTCATTGCTTAATCACATTAAAATCATGTTCGGGAGAAAAGAATGCATCAGAATTTATAGAATTTGGCATGATCCTTCTTTTGTATTTACATGAAGAGAAAAAAGAATATTGTTTTGTTTTGGTTTTTTCATTTTTTTTCTATCATTCCATTCCTTGAAAATAAAAGTCCATCTTGTTCGAATTGGAAAGGGTGTCTATCTATTAATAATTTCCATCTGCTGGCAAATATTTCTTTTCGGTTTATGATTTTGATATTATTCTTTATTTCTCTCCCAGATGAGTACTGTTTAATATCAACATTATTTCATCTTAATTAACTTTTATTAAACATGAATTCGGAATCAAATAAGGCTGGAGTGCATTGAAATTATATTCTATGTAATGTCTTCATTGTACTTTTATCAATGTATGCATATTTATACCTACCATCAAATTCTAAAATGTACACCAACTTCCCGCTTAACGTTATGGTTAGGTTCCTAGAAACCATGACTTTAACCGAGACAATGTTAATTGAAATTGATTCTACCATAGACACAATTATACAAACGGGTTATTCAATCTATTGTAGTGCAGGAATTTTGCGACTAACTTGTGTTGAGTCAGGAAAATCACTCAATTTGCAATTCTACCTATAATATTTCATACTAGGATATACCCGTCAGAAACAACGGGGTTATTTATGTATGTATAAGAGCAAAGGAACCTAAAGCTATTTCATTAGGTAGCTGATTTTTAATAATCAAAGTATCCTAATTTCAAGTTTTTTTTCAAGTCTCAACTTATCTCAACCTGTTTCAATGTGTGAGGATCAGATATGAAGTCTCAAAAGTTTCTCTGTAAGTTTTATTGTTATGTCATAATAGGAAGATGAATCAACCAATGAGATCATTCCATTTGAGCTCAAAGAAATGAATCATCATCATCATCATCATCAGTCTTTTAAGGTCTGTATCATAGAATCCATTAAAAATCTCAAATGGCGGTGGGCTGGCCATGTTGCAAGAATGACAGACAATCGATGGACATCGCAACTCACGACATGGATCCCCCGAGACCACATGCGCAACCGAGGCCGGCAAAATATTAGACGGAGAGACGAGCTGGACAGGTTCAGGAAGTACTGGCTCCGCGATGCCCATGATAGGGAAGTGTGGCAAATCCTGGGGAAGGTCTATGTCCAACGGCGGACACTAAAAGACTGATGATGATGATGATGATGATGATGATGGACATAGACCTTCCCCAGGATTCGCCACACTTCACTATCATGGGCGTCGTGGGGCCAGCACTTTCTGAATTTGTCTAGCTCAGCATAATTCTTTCATGTGCATGTTGCATAGTTCTCAATTTGCAGATCTGTCTCTTGGTTAGGTTCCATGTTTCAGCTCCATAAGTGATGCATTGGTTATACACCCTTCTTTTTAGGATTAATATTTTTGAAGGTTGAGAACCACCCCCCACCCCCATTGCCTTGACCGGGGCTTGACTGGCTATGAAAAAAGAAATGAATAATGAATGAAAATATTTGCATATAAGCTCGTCATATGGTTAGATTATTGTATATCTATATTTTTCTCTTTCTTTACAATGTTATGATGAAACGACACTAGTGAGGGAGTTGGTGTATAACTAGATTCCAATAACACTAGAGATCATCATCGATATTTTGCTTTAGCTTTGCTCAAATAATCCAAGTAGACCTTATCATTATTGGCAGCAATTGTAGGTTCTTACGGAAACCCAAGTTGCTAGCCCAATACCCAATATGGACTGCCTTACAAGACTGAAGGGCTATGACTGCCCTGCTATTTATCCATAGTTAGAGAGAAATGGATTCATGCCTTTCCCAAAGGGTCTCAGTGCCAAGTGAACTCTCTTTGCAGATTTTATTCTCCATGCCGTTAATCATGAGGTTACCTGCATCCCCTTTAATATTCAGCACAACAATTCATCAAACGAGAAGCGAAGGTAATTTTAGAAAGAATGTCAAGAAAGATTTGATCTAATCTTTTTTTCTCAACAGTACAACACTAAATCACGTTATCTGGTCTTTTATCAGGGCTGGCTCAATGCATAAGCGAATGTAGTTCAAATTGCGCTAATAAAAAAAAAGAACAAATCCGGTTGAACCTCTGTTACGATCGTCTCCTTGTGGTATTCCAAGGAAAAAAAGAACAGAAAATCTCACGGATAGTACACTTTCCGACATTAGTTGATTCTAATGTCCAATAGAATGGTAATCAACACGAAAATTGATTGCAACTGAGCAGCCAAACTCCTGATCTTCAGGTATCAAATCTTGCACAAATACAGCCACTCATATCAACATGTCTCATCTTGAGCATCAAGTTTCATCAGGTGAACAAAAGTTAGCAGAGAAGGTTCCTCTCAAAGGGAGTTAACCTTTTGATTTTAAACAGACATAACAGAGTTATTCACATGCAAATTTTGTACTAATTTTGAACCAGAAAATGGACGAACTCAAACAACAGTGAACCAAGAAGCAATGGAGGTCCCCAAAATCAAATTCTGCTTAGGTGGGTCTCATAAACATTCGAGCTGGCTGTGGAGGGTTATCCAGCTGTTATCTCAGACCTCAGTGCTTGGTCCAGTTGATATTCAAAGCAACGATTCTCAAATCTGCTCCCAGGGGAGGAATTTTAACCTGAGGAAGAATTAAAGAAGAACTTCAGTCTGAGAAAGGGCATAAAATGGAAAAATATACTTCTGCTGCTGCTTTTTCTTATCGAATCAGTCACATGATCACCTCGATCTCTTCTGTCAGCAATGCTTGCATTCATATAACCAAATTGGGTGCTGAAAATTTCTTGAACAGGTAAGATACATTACCACAATAAAGATTTCAAAATGGAACCAAAGAACCAAGGCTGTGGAATCGGTATACAAATCCTCTAACTCCTTTGGATCAAGAAATGCAAAATACAGCATTTATCCATATTTCTTTCTTACCATGAGAAACGTTTAGTTTGTTAACGCAGATAATGACAAAAGCTGAGGCAAGGAGTGGTGGTGTAGCAATTGAATCGCAGCAAAACTGTCAGGAATAAGGATTAAACAGTGATAATTCAGATTTGAGAGGTAACAGATCTAGTCAGTAAGAAAAATAATATGGATTTAGAAAAAACAAATAACTGCAGCTCATGTTGTGTCAAAACTAATTAGCTAAAAAACACCAGTTCAAGATTTTGGCTTTGTTGATCCAAAATGACCATGAAGACTAACCTCCCTCCCCTCCAAAAAAACAAAAACAAACGTTTTTAGATGGTGCTTAGTGGTATATTCATGCAAAGGATGTTGCCCTCAAAATGTGACCAGGAGCTGCTAGAGACACATGTACTCTCTCTCTCTCTCACACACACACACACACGTAGATATAGAAAACCAAAGAGTAATGAATCTGTAGCCCACTTACCTGGTTGGGTGAGCAGGTCATAGTAGTGAAAATTGTTCAAACTGTTAGAAAAATGGCACTGAAAAGTTATTTTTATTAGATTTCTAATCTGCTTCGTTAGTACTTTTTTTTTTTTCACTCATCTACTGACTGTTTGACATTATTCATCAGTTAAGGTCAAAAGGAATTAAGTTTATACGGTCATTAAAAGTTTAATTATTATCTCCGTCGCCATCACTATTAAAATTAATCAATTATTCTTAATTTGCTCTTAAAGCATTTAGTAGCAAAGGGTTAAACTGGTCATTTTCAGATATTGACTTTCTATTCCAGTATGAGGCAGAGTACATATTAGAAACTATTAACCAAAACTGTCAAAATAGGTTTTTTTCAGTTTTCAAGTTGGTCTGGCTGGCTGTGTATGTATGTATGTATCATGCGTCCAGGCCACTCCAAAGGAGCTAAGGGGCTGAAATTTTCAACATATATTCCTTATTATATCTACTAAAAACTCTTTTTGTTCTTTCTAATCCCCCCTCAAATTGGTCTTAGTTGTAAAGTTTAATATGCAATGTAAGTTTATCCTAATTGATTTTTTTTGTATGTCTCCGTTTTTTTTAATCAAGACTTTGTGATCACTTCCCTGTAAAAGGCAAGAGAAGTAACTTTTAATAGATCACCCCCAACATGGCATGCTGCCTTAAGACATTGGTCATGTGATGGTTTCAATTGAGTGACTAACCAGACCTGTTGATATTTGTGTATATATAGCTTCTAAATAGGGATATATTGCAACCAGTGATTGAAGACATCATTCCATTCAAAAAGCTATCTTTTCTCGGCACTATTTCTATTGCATATAGACTAAAGTTACACATAGCCAAATGTGGACTGTAGGGAGTCTGACTGACCTGGGTGATGCAATGTTTTGTCGAAAAAAAAGCTCTGTACGAATTGTGATGAATGACTCACTCGGTCGTTGTGAATGTGACAGTCATACAGTAGACACTCTCATGAGAGAGTGTCTGTTCATGCATGCCAAATAAGGTCCCCTCTGATTGCTTGTCAAATTACATCCAGACTGCACAACTAGTACTTGAGATATTCAAAATAGCTGGATATTTTCCGGATGCTCCTTTGTTAAGCTCTGAAACATGGATCAGCTGAAAGATAAGTAAAATCAAATATAAGTAGGGCTAAATATGAATTCATAAGTGATTGGTTTTTTTAAAAAAATTACTACCGTAGAGGTTGGAATAAAGGAGGAAGCCAGCGTCATTGAGTTTTTTTTTTCTACCAAACAAAAAGACTTGGTTCCAGTTTGATAGTCAGACAAGAAATTGGACGCAAATTTTGTTGTTGGTTCACCTTCAAAAAACTGGCTGCAAGGTTTTTGATCTTGCAGCCATGGCACAATAATGTTTTTCTTCATCAATTATCTTGAGAAGTATTTCTGTGGATTGGATTGTGAAGGAGCCACTCAGAGTCATCTGACCAAAAGAGAAATATACTCTTTTGATGTCCAAATGTCTTCTAAGTTTCTGCTTTTTACTCTGCTTGTTTTAGGCTCGCTGCATGTTTTTCTTAGCCTCTGTACAAATTGTTGAAATAATGACCTATGAAAACCGTGAATAGTCATAAATAAAATGTTTTCATCTGAATGTAGTTTATTCACGTGGAACCAAATACTTTGTGGTAGTCATTGTTCTATATTGATTCTTCAGCTAAACACTTTTAAGAATTGGAATCATTCTAAGCTTGGAAGATGCTGTTTAGTTACTCACAGTGGTTAATATATTCAGAAGAAGCCACTTATTGTGATCACTTTGGTGAAGGTTTTTTTTTTCTATTGCAGTAATCTGCTGATATATAGAGGAAGCTGCTTATTGTGATCACTCAAAGTTAAGTTTTTGAGACAAACTGATTTTGATAACAATAACCGTCTGATGACATTATCCGTGATTGAAATAAGCCACTCTCTAAGTACTTAATAAAATTGACTGCAATAGAGTAGGGTTCTTTTCAAAGCTGCTGTCTTGAGAATCCTAGTCAAAAACAATTTTCAATGCAGTTGGAATCTGAATTGGCAGCCATTTTAGGGTGTGTTCAATGGTGAAGTGCTCAAAAAAAGATATAAAGGGCTGCTTCTGAGAAAATTTCAAACTTCAAAGCAAGCACAAAGATGTTATGTGAGGCCATTTGGGATGAATATTTGGACGTATATTCACTAATTTTTCCCAGTGAATTGTTCAGATAGAGATTTTTATTAGTATAGAGATAGTTAAGGAATGCTGTTCTTCCTCCTTCCTATCAAAAATAAGGGAACAGCATTACATCACTGATGGTGTTGGTAAAAATATAATATATATAAAAAATATACCACCTACGGTTGCCGTATCCTAAAAAGTCATACGAACAATGGTGTCTGTGCCATACTTGGCTAAAGTTGAAAAGTAAATAAAAACGCTCTTAACTTGCTCTCACAGTCAATATTTAAACAACAGTGCTGTAAAGATTTGGAGTCATGCAAAAAAAAAATTTCCATTGAAGAATAAATTCTATTCATAATATCATTGACGTTTTACTCTGGAAAAATCTAAAATGGATTGAAGAAAACATTTAGTTTCTGGAGAATCTAGATGTTTATGTTGAACCCGTCAGAATAAGGCCCCCAAAAGGTCAAAAAAAGCTTTTTTTGTCAAAAATAAAAGAGCATTCTTATAAAGGCTCTTGGAGTACTGATGCCAATTTTCAAATTCGTAGACAACAGTATGGCCAGGAGTATTGGAACAAATTTTTCTTTTCTTAAATTCATTTCATGAAAGTGTTCCATTATTTTTTATCCTATTCATGGGAGAGTTCCATAACAGCTGTTACAAGTGGTCTATGAATCTAAGAGTTAAATGCAGTCAGTCATTTGAAAAATAAAAGAGTAAGAGCTAGAAGATTTGTGTACTGATTCCACAGCATTGGTTCTTTTGTTCTGTTTCAAAATTTTTATTGGGTAATGTGTCTTACCTGTTAGGCATGGAGAATAAAACTGCAAACCAATTCTGGCAATATATATATATATATATATATATATATTTTATCATTTATAGTCCAACAAGTACTCAACTTTTTTTTTTTATCACCAAATATATATATATATATATATATATATATATATATATATATATTTGGTGATAAAAAAAAATATAATAATAAAATGGTTACCAAATGTGTTTGTAGTGTCACTGCTAGTTGATTTACCTTGGATATGTATGAGATCACCAAGATCTCAGCAAGGTAAAAGTCAGTCCACTTTTTACCCTCTCCAATCGAAAAGTACAGACACCAATTTCTTTGCAATTTTTGTTTGGTAATCCAGTAAGTTCATAAGTTTCCAACATTGTATAGTCTAATGATTTGATCAATTACTTTCATATATTAATTTCTGTTAAGCTAAAAGTTTTGAAATATCTCTGAAAGAACATCAAATAATGCCACAGAACGTTGCATGTTCCCTCTGACAATGATGGATATAATTGAAAAAGATGATTTGAAACCAATCTGGTTACGCTGCCATAGCATAACACATAGACAAAAAAATATCAGAATGATTACTTTTTTCAAAATTATCAAATCCTTAAAAAAAAATATATATATATATATATACACATATATATGAATATATATATATATATATATTTTTGTGTCATCCTCAGACAGCTGTTTTGATGTATTACATCTCTTGAATGTCGCTATAGACTTTCCATTATCCCATCCAGTACCGCGAGGCAGGATTGAAACCTTCACTTCAGACCCGGAGACCGATATCCTACCTCTGGGCTACGGAACTGGACGGTCAGTAAAGCTGAATTTAAGCGATAGATTTATTTATGCAGAAATTCCCCATCCACCAGGGTGCTCTATTCCTGTGGAAGAGCATTGCATAAGCTTACAATGCATGAGTTACCTCACTTAAAGAGTGCTCAACTTTGAATAGAGGAGCATCAATTATTGTGTCATCTACAGACAGCTGTTTCGATGTATTACATCTCTTCAGTGTGGCTATAGACTTTCCATTATCCCATCAAGTACCACGAGGCAGGATTGAAACCTTCACTTGACTGGCAGCTGCAGAGTCCAACTTCTCTTTGAATTCTGACTGAAAATGAGTACTGCAACTTTTGTATTGTATATATTATAAATAAAACAATTATAAATGTATGTATATTTTTGTATAAATGTACATATTTATTGAAATGAAATGAGCCCGTGCGTATCTGTAAGATAAATTTTTGTTCATATCTAAGACTTGTCAATTTAGCTCAGTCATCAAAACAGCTTCCTGGCAATGAGTTGGTTGTGATTTCAATTCACAGTAATGTGAATTTTAGATAATGTAAATTTTGTGAAGATTGTTCTTGCTGTTCTTGTAGAAAAAAGTCAACTCTGATTTTGGAGTTTGACTATTGGGTATTCAGAAAGTAATTGTTTTTTATGCTTTGATTATAATTATGTATTTCTAAATCACAATCACTCTTTTTAAACCGTTTAAACCATGACTGGCATTTATGAGCCTCCGCTGCATCAGGATGCACTTCATAAATGTTTCTCATTGCCTGCACAGTGTTAATACTATTTGGAAAGTCACCCAGTTAACAATGGCGACTGTGTTGCTCTTTGAAGTCTTTATCCTCCATGGGGCTAAACTCTACTATACACTATAAATGACAAACTGCTGGATAGAAGAGATGATGAACTAAATCCAGATGTAGTTTCTTGCCATTTAACCCTGGCTTTAGTTGGTTGGCTTATGATTTATTGCAGTGAAATACGTAATTACTTCCCCAACACAAAATACACATATTTACTTCCCGAATACACTAATATTTGTATACATATAAATATATATATATTTATTGAGGATACGTACTCATATTTTCATAAAATAATTTCATTTCTTTGCGGCTGTCTGCATTTTTTTTTTTCATTCCTAAGCATAAATTCCCGCATAGGCTTAAAAAGTGATTTTTTGTCTTTCTCTTTCAACACATCTCATTCCATATTCATAAAGCACTGCAAATCCTTCCCATTTATTTTGAATGTCTTCTGCATTCATCCTTGGCACCCTCTGCCTTTTATTCACCTGCCCTGTCCCCCGCCTTGCTCCCCTTCTCATCCCCTCACCTGCTTTGCTCCCACTCTCATCCCCACAACACCACCTCCACCACTACCTTTCAAAATAAACAAATGAAAATAAAAATGTTAATAATAAATACCTACATGGTCTTTCTTTCCTTTCTTCCTTCTTTCTTGTCATCTTTCCTTTCTTCTTCAGTTCTTTTCATTCATTTTCTTCTCCCTTTCTTTTCCTTCTTCTATGAACCATCAACCTATACTATCAATATAAGTGTCTTCAGTTTTTAAGTTGGTCTGGCTAGTTGGCGTGTATCACCCGTACAGGCCACACCAATAGAGCTAGTAGGTTGAAAATCTCAACATATACTCTTTATTAAAATGGAAAAAATATTTTATCTGTTTTCTAAAAATCTCTCTCCGCGGATATGTTTTTTGGTGGGCGTTCATTTATGATGTAAATTAATGCTAAATGATCCCTTATTTGCATCCAGCAATATTTAAGCATTTTTTTTTTCCAAAAGGCGAGAGAAGTAACTTATTCATCAATCAAGCCTTTTCCCAATTTCTTAATTGATCTTCCCCAACACGGCTTGCTGCCAAAAGGCATTGCTAACGTGACGGCTTCTATTGAATTCAGACCTATCTTTCTCTTCTCTTTTCTCTTTATTCCTTTATAGATTAAGAAGAGAATCAAAAATTGAAATGTCTATTTCCTTGTGTCATTCCTTTCTTGCATACCAGAAATAGTTTTCAGATTTTTTTTCTTTGTTTATTCAGTCTATTATCAACTTTTAATTTTCTTTTTTTCTTTCAATATTGTGACTCGTATCATCTTTGTTTATCTTTAGATAAACAAGGTTAGCATGTACTTCATAATATGCAGTGTGTATATATATATGTATATATATATATATATATATATATATATTGTATATTTCGGCAGCAATTTTTCTTTTATGCAGGTTTCATTGAATGATATTGATATTTTTTGTTCTCCAGATTTTGAATGGTATCTTTTATCGCTCATTCAAAGGAGTGAATAAATTTTCCAAAATTCATGGTGTATTTTTATTTTTGTTCATCCTAGTACATTCATTTGACCATCACTGTTATTTTTTCAAGATTAGCTTGCTGTTAAGTATAGCATTAGTCTTAATTTTCAATCATTAACAGTATATTAATATATATATATATATATATATATATATATATATATATATATATATATATATATATATATATATGTGTGTATGTATGTTTATATATATCTTGATTAGAGCGGTTAATTTGTTCCAAGTTTTCCGTACTGTTCAAAACAGCAAAATTCAGGATCTTATTACAAGTTAATTCTTTTTTTTTTCCAGTTTATACTTAGTTAGATTAATTTGTATAGCAATACTTTAATTGTATTACATGAAAAGCTAATCATAACTGCATTTTTCAAGGTATTCTTGTTTATATATATATATATGTATACAAAAACATATATATTTGACCACAAATTGTGTTATATTATATTGGAACCCCTACCTGAAATGATCTCTTGTCATTACACAGCCAATGTATCACTTGGCCCAGACGACATAAATAGAATAAACAATCAAAGGAAATGGAGCTCAATCGCTTATTCTGTTTATGTTGTCTTGTTGTCAATTTATGGTCATTCTGTCATATATACCCATTTCTTAATGCATATATATATATATATATAAAACGCACGAATTGGAATGAATGTAAAAAATGATTTTATTTCATTTTTATGTACATTTGCTGTGTATATAAATATATATATGTATGTGAGTGTGGAAAGGAGATGTCTTTTCATTTGTCTGTGTCATACCTCCTTCATAACAAAAACTAGAAACATATGATTTTTGATAGGCTGTAGTCCCCTTTTACATTGCCGGTGTCGGGGTTCAAGAAAAATAACTGCATTATAACTGAACTGTCAATAATCTAAATTAAATCAGTGAACAAAACTGTTCCTTTCATCACAAAATCAAAGAAATTATGCTTAAAACACCATGTAATTATATGTTAATTGATTGCAAACTGAAAAAAATTGAATGTTTCAATCACATTAAGTAAGTCTTTTGATGGAATATTGTCTTTATACATAGTTTACTGGATGGATAAGCAACGATATAGGCAAAAATGTTGGGGTCCACAGCCCAGTAGCTTTATTATGTGAAGTGTGCTATAACAAAACCATTCTGTATTGGCACCTGTATGCTAAGATTCTGGTAAATGTAGATCTTTTTCTTACCAAGACAAGGAATCATTCTGTACACTTTCCTCAGTTTCATAAGAATAGTCACTATGCTTCTAGTTAGGATTTTTCATGGCTCTATAAATGATTTGTGATAATAAACTAATATTCCTCTGACTTTTCATAAAAATGTGACGTGTATGTATGCGTGTATATATATACATATATATATATATATATATATATATATATATATGTGACATTATGGAAGATAGAATACTAAATGATCAACAACTAAACGAGGGAAAAGAAAAAAAAGAAAAGAAATATAAATCGAATAAGACTTGAGTTTTCCATCCCCCAAAATAGACCTCCCCCTAATAATGTCCTAAATAGGGATCCCAATGAATCGAATAATTCGCCTGAAGAAGCCCAAACAGGGCAGAAACATAACGTGTTTGTGAAGTGGATCCATCATTTCATTATGTATAATATATATATGTATATATATATATAATCATCATATGTATATATGTATAAATGAATTCTATTTCAAATAAAGGAGCTATATATAAGTGATAAAAAAAATTACTTCTAATCATGATTTTTTTTTCTTCTAGTTACTCATTTTAAAAGAATTGAAGACTTTAAACATGTTGAGTGGCTTAACATGTTCCCAATTAATGATGTTTAAAGATATTTAGAATTATGCCTACGCAGTGAAGTTTGGTTTACTAAAAGACAACAAAGAATAAACCAACATTCTTTTTGTTTCAATGTTCTAGAAGTTCATTTTAAAGATCATTTTTGAAATTCTAAAACTATAAAATTTGAAAAATCCTTAAAAAATTCAAATAGTTACAATTGTAGGTCAGTCTTATGTATTTTTCTTATTGATGGATGCCTTTGATGTAGGTGTTATGCCTATTTAGGTCCTTTGGCAACTTTAGATGATATTTTTCACGACTTTTTTTTTGATTGCCTTCTTTTTGCATAGTTGTATTTCAAGTGGCCTTCATTGCAACAAACCCCAAAGCCTTTGTAAAAATTTTCTCTTAGCATGAAAGGAAGACAAAAACTATCCAATGTCCAGTCTGAATAGAACAAGTCTGACCATAAAGGCATGGGTTCAATCTCGTCATCCTGGGAGGCAGTCAGTTGAGACCAATCTGTCAGTAGAACCTGACAAAATAACATCAGTTCTCTCCCTTGAATTTTCAGAAGAAAAAGTTAGGAAACAAGAGGTGGTGGGAGTTTTTCTAAATGTGAGTCAGTCAGTGACTGTCATCAGTGGCGTATGGTGTGCTGTGTGTCATGGATGCAGAAAAATGCAAAACATTTTAGTGTCCATATAAAGCCATGGGCAGTAAAAACCTTTGTGGTACAATGTAGGGAAAGAGGTCCTGATTGTAGATTGTAAAGTTTCACTCCCTTTTCTCATCTGATCTTACTAATAGCAAACAGGTAAAAAGACAAGAAAATTAATGAAAGAAAAACAAAATTTGGATCGGGCATTATTATCCGCTCAGTGACACTAAAATGTTTTTCTGTTTTTGTGCGTCTGACACAGCACACCCAATATACAAAGCAATATATGCCACTGCTAGAGATGCTTATGCATCTAACAAGCCTGAAAGTCGGACCATGGATGCACAAGTTCTTTTTTGCTCTTCTGAACTTATATAGGAGGTGGAGGTAACGGGTGCTTTTTCTTGGTATGTCAGCCTCTCAGTAAGTCAGTCAGTGATGGTGATCAGTACATAAAATGCTCACACTTCAGAAAATCTGGAAAAGATATGATGTTTTTTCTTGATGGAAGATGTCTTTTCATTTGGAAAATATCAAGTATAAGAAATAAAGTGAAGTGGATGTATATCACAAACATAATATACAAGCTGATAACGGATCTATTTAATTCCTGACCCCCAAGTGCTTACTTCCTTGTTTCTATTTTTTATACCTACTCCATCATCAGTCTTTCAGTGTCTGTTGTTGGACATGGACCGATTGTCTGCTATTCTTGCAACATATCCAGCCCATTGCCAATTGAGTTTTCTTATGGATTTTATGATGTTCCGGACTCCTGTTTTTCCCGTAATCGGCTAGGTGTGTATTTAACATGATTAAACAAAAAGTTATAGATTTGGTTTAGCTAACCTGACCGATACAAAGTAAGGATCTAGTTTAGCATTATACTTACATTGTAAATTGAACCCCTCAATAAAAGCTGAAAGTTATGGAATTTTCAAGAACTAATAATGCTAGAAATATACTCCAGGGTCCCATTAGCAACAGCAAAACAATTTGACGATCATAGCTCTAGCTGTCCTTGAGTTATACAATGATAGACATTTGGTGAATTCTCATGACAAGCTATGCAACATATATTCTTCTTGAAAAACACCATTTTTCTACTTTTATTCTTTGTGATATTGACTCTTAAATTCATTTTTCTTCTTTTTCTTCTTTCTTGAAAATTGAATGGTAAACCAAGTTGAATAACGTCTGATCAAAGTTACTTCCTTGCACACTTTGGTTATCTTAAAAAAAAAATTCAATTCACAAAAGAATACCATTTTTTAAAATCCTATTCATTGAAAAGTCCCGCTGTGTTTGGTTGCAGTAATAAGCAGTTCAAGAAGTTAAGACATAATATCATCATGGCATCTGATATCAAATTCCTGCATGAGTGGCGTTGTTTTTTGATCGACCATTCTTCAAATCACATACTTGTCCTTTCTCTTCTCTAATACTACCTCTGTTCCATAAAAATTGTTACATTTAGTGGTAATTTTTTCATATGCAAATGTAACAACCGTTATGGGACGGAGGTAGTATCTTTTATTTATTTCCTTAAGACAAGACGAAAACCAATTTGTCCCTGGCTGGTTCTGATTCCATCCTGTTTGTCTTGGAGTCTGTGTGGGTCTTCTGTCGACATGCTAGACCTCAACTCGGAAGAATGCTAACAGAATTACTTTGGGGTGTCTGCACTCGCTGCCGATAGATTGGAATGTTCTTGCACTGATGGGTTTTCTTTCACTCCGTTCAATGCATATGTTGGATATTCAGGTGCTTTGTTCTATTTCACTGAAAGAAAAGTACACAAGACATTTCACAATGTATATATTCATTATGATACATTTACACACAGGCCTACACGTATATAATACTATAAAGGTGCTGATGCTTACTTGCTTGTAGTGTAGAGTCTTATAGACTCCAAAACGGCTGCATGTGGAGGTCTGAAAATTTGTCTTGAAGGGTATCTAGACACAGGAATTAACATAGGATAGGTGGCACCAAGTTCCGAAGCCCTATTATTTTGTCTAGCCAAATTGCGAAAATGGACATTTTTTGCACAATTCATTTATTTCTAAGAAAAGCAATGGAAGCATGAATAGCTCAGTGGTTAGGAGCCCTGATAATGGAATTGGTTCTTTATCATGCTCTTTCAATCCATTTTGATTTTCAAAACTTTTAAAAATTTGTCAGTTGTAAGGAAAACATTTTTTTATCAGCTTAGTTGGGGATTTTTATTTACAATGTAAGTATAATACCAAACTGACCCTTACTTTTTGTGCATAAGAAATACACAAATATGAATTTAACCCAGACAGAGAAAAATCAATTCTTTAGGGTTTATGGTGGAGCTAAGTGGACTTGCCCTAGGGTTGTCGCAGGCCTGCTCAGGAGTATATATGCTAGTTCAAGAAGAGGTTTGGTACACAAGCAACTTTTTTGTTTTTACTAAGTTAAAATATCGGTCAGTGTATGTTTTGCAGCTAGCTGTTATAGAAGCAGTACACCCCTCTTCCTTGTTCCCCTACACCCTAATTTCCTAATCGACAACTCAGCCTAACATAGTATCATCACCATTTTGGGGGTCTGAGAACCCTCAAGAATATTTCCGTAAGCAGTGATACAAGCCTTCCCTGTTACAACGCGGCTCATTACAGCATGGTTTGTGTTTTAACGGGGGTTTGTAGATCCTTAGAATATTAATCCAGCTCCAAAATAGCTAGATTCAGCTCAGAATGGCTAGATTTAGCCATAAAAGTTGAATTTTTATTGTGGTTCATTTGTTATGTAGTTGACTTTCTTTAACAACAGCACCCAATTTGTAATGGTTTACACCTGTAATGAAACAAGAAGAAATGAATACATAGGGAATTGACAACAGTAATGAAAATAAGGAATGAAGATGATGGGAAAAAAAACCTGATTTCTCTCATTCTGCCGTGAATGATGATAATAAGAAGAAATAAAAAATGGAAGAAAATGGACAATTAAATTGTTGTAGGAAAGTGAGAAACAAAAGATTGAAAAAATGGTGATCAGCTAAAATAATAGAAGATAATTAAGAACCAAAAGACAACAAAAGGAGACAAAACTACTATGAAATAACTATGATAATAATAACTAAAATAACTTCTTTTCCTTCAGAATAATAGAAAGAATACCTCTCAATTGAAAACTAATTCCGGAATCTGCCACAAAATTTGATCATGTCCTCTTGTTCATGCCCATGGTTCACCTGTGCTCAAACTTTCATTGAAATTCATTGAAAACTCTCGGAGATATTGTGGGGATAAACATTGTATCTGCTGGATCCTTAGAAATCTTGAAATCATAAGGCATACATAAATCCAAGGGAGACTACCCAGATGAATTGTGAAATTTTCTGGATGCTGATCTCGCCGCTTTCTTTTCCTCTCGAATTTTCTGCCCTTATCTGGCTTGGCTGTTGATAACTGCAAATACTGGAAAGACTGGTTAGTCAGTCAATAGAGACCATCACATGACCAATGTCTGTTGGCAGCATCCTTTGTTAGGGATGATCAATTAAATAATTTGTAAAAAAAAAAATGGTTTGATTGAACAATGAATAAGTTACTTCTCTCACCTTTTGTTGGCTAATGATCACTAAAGAGTCCAAATTTTTTAAAAAGATGATCGTAAATAGCCAATTTAGTATGAATTTACATTTTAGATTGAACCTCCCTCTAAAAATATTTGGGGGGGGGGATTTAAAAACATCAACGAACAAAAGTGTTTTTCTAGATATAATGAGCAGTAAATGTTGAAATTTTCAGTTTTCTACTTCCATATACGCATGGCACATTGATAGATAATCAGCAAGAATCACTTAAAAACTGTTGATGGTTTTGGTTAACCCTTTCTGAAAGTTGGCATTTAGTTGTGGTGGAAGACACATGCCTAGTTCAATGGTTGCAGTGGCTCATATGTTGGGGATCCCGCTTTACAGTTTTTGTATTCCGATTGGTACTATACGAGCATGGTGATTTGAGATGGTCCAGGATAGAGTAGCCTTTATGATCATCTTACCAGGTTCTCTTTATTCTGTTATGTACTCTATTGACTCTGATAAAATGTAAACTAATTTGTTGTGGTTAAAGTGCTGATGGCCAAGCCGTTAGCAGCCCTGAAAATAGACAATTAAAAGTAAAGAACGGAATTGTATTTAACGGATACTAATTAATACACATTTAAAGCAGAGTATGTTTGATCTTTAATGATCCACTTAAAATTCTTCAAATATTGAATATAAAAAAAGTAAAGGATAAAAGGTGAAGAACAAAACTGTTTATAGCATATGCAAATTAATCCGCATCAAAATCAGGGTTTGTTTAATCAATATTTATCTATTAATCTCCATCTGAAGACAGTTCAACCATAACATGAAAATTAACACTGAGCAACTGAGCAATGAATTATCATGAAGCCCCCATGATTAAAAAATGGCATCTTTCTGTTAATTCCAGTTCTCAGGAAATTGTATAAACGGTCTGGTGCTGTACAGGAATTTTTTTGAATTCCCTGAAAATTCGTGCCTGAGGCTAAGTGAGAGAAAAAAAAAACAAAAAAAAAAAAAACAGAAAAATATTTAATTATATCTGTAACTTTTCTCTGTCTTATAGCCAAGGTTGAATATTACATCTTTTTTTTCTAAGTTTTTGTCTCATTCAATGAAATACTTGAAGAGTTATTTCCAAATAGAAATAATTAACATCCAAAAATTGTAAAATTAAAAATAAATCTGTTTTTAGTACAAATTTTTAAAATGCTGTTAAGGCTATTTATAAAAAGAGTTGATAAAAATGGCTCACTTAATCTGACCAATTGGGGACCATGGGACTGTTAACAAAGTAGGAAATGATCTGACAAAAAATGTGGAGATGAGAAAAAAAAATTTGCTAGTTAGACATGGTAAAGGTTAGAATAACCATGTTTGTCATGGAAGGAAATTGGGAAAGACCTTTGTCCAGCAGTGGACTTATATCAGTTGAAGATCATATATGTCTATTCCCTAGTACATATATACTAGCATAATACCTATCAGAAATGTTTTACACGTTTGGATATATATATATAGTATATATATATATATATATTTAAGTGTGTGTGAGAGTAAGAAACACTTGTCAAATCACTATAGCCCCACAAATGACCAGCCCAACCTATCAACCAGCCAGGTGGGCTATTGATTCTTCACCCTTTGTTTGTGTGTATTTGTGTCCTCAGGTTTTCCTGGTTACATTTTAGGGGCTACAACTTTGAAAATTTGCATACACATCACTAGGCACCATCTAAGGATGCCTTTCTTGTTATTTCATTTATAAGACCTCTTTAGGGTCACTATGGTCATTTGGGATCAACAATGCCAAAATCATGTGCTCTTATTTTTTAAAGATAATTTTAGATAAAAGATCTATTTCTTTTGGATAATTTAAGATTGGAGATCTATATTTTTTTGGTAATTAGTGCTAGCACTTGCGTAACCCGTGGTGATTCAATTAAGTACTGTACAGATATTTATAAGAGTACAGTTAAATAATCCAGATTCTAATAGTTTCAAATGATTCATTCGCAATATCAAGGATTGATCCAATAAAGACACCCTGCTTGATCCTGTATCAACTTCAAGCCAGGGCTGTGGAGATGGAGTGAGTAAAAATGGACCGACTCTGAAGAGTCTGAGTCAAAAGGTTTTGTGTACCGACTTCACAACACTGGTTCAAATGCCGTGTTGCTTTTTCTGTATATTAATTTTCATGGCGAGAAGTCCATCTGAATATTGCATCATTGAAATACTCATTTTGTTCTTCTTGATAAGATTTTTTTTTCCCTCAAATATTCAGTGTCTCCTTCACATTAAGGTGCACTGTCTGCTCTGGTATAATCTATCGAGGGATTTTACTGTTCAGAAAATATCCCTGCATGAAAATGCCACTTATTCTTGGATATAAGGGAAGGTATTCTTTGTTGATTTCAGTGTCGGTGCATGCAGAATTAGCAGGCATTGTGTAGGTTATTGTAGAAAAGGCCAAGGAAGATGTTAGGGAGTCTCTTTGTCTTTTCTGTAGAGAGTTGTTCACTAAATATGGAAATGCCAGGAGCTCTGATGGTTGCTAATGTGCACCTGACCTGACTGTCAGGCACTTTTGAGATGAGGAATTCCAATTGCAAATTGATTTGCTTCAACTAACTTCGAATAACCACATTTGCTTTAAAACCTTCTAAGACTACTGGGACATATTTCTCAAGGTTCTTATGACTGCTGGGATGTATATCCCGCAGATCTCTTATAAAAGTCCACTGAGACATTTTAACTCAGGCATTAAGCATGTTGATAGGTTAGTCTCGAAAAGGTAAAAATTGACTAAGGGGATATATTGGATGTGGTTTGAAGCCATTTTTATTTTTATTTAAAAAAATAGCAAGTTTGATCAATATTGCCTGGATAAAATTAGCATTTAGGATCATCATTTACATTTGAGTAAGTTATGTATAAAGATGATAGAAATGGAATAGATAAAAACACCAATTTTTCTGCATCCTCCCCCCAATATCAAAATGAGTATTTTGGTGTTTACTAAGCTTAGTGTAACACTTTCAAGACTCTTGGACATATATTTATCAAGGTTTCTACAACTGGTAGCCTAAATATATATATATATATATATATATATATATGTCCTATGGATCTCTTTTAGACATCTCCTGAGACATTTTAATTGAGGCATGAATAGGTTAGTGTTGAAAGGGTTTATGTGATTTGCTGCAGTCTCTTTTCCGGGGATGAAAGTGTAGTATCTGGTGTTGATTCAATAAAAAACTGTGTAGAGCAAATTTTGACTGACTTTTAAAAAATTCTCAAAGTGTTCCTCATTGAACACTTGCAAGGAATAGATCGTTTGATGCTTTCATAACATATTTTGAAAATAAGCAACCTCAGCGTGTTGGGGTCCAAGAAAGCAAACCATGTCATAATCAAGCCGTGGGGAAATTTAGCTATTTTTGAGTGTGATCTAGCTATTTGAGGCTAGACAAATACTTTTGGTTCTACCATCCAACCAGTATTATCGTCTGAATTGCGATTTAACCAACCGTGTTATAACAGGGGAAGCCTGAATAATGTTTCTTAAATCTGCAAAATTGGTGATAAGTGCTGACGGATATTGATTTTAATGCCTTCTTATAGATTATATAGATATGTCTGGTTAATATTGGTTACCAATATGCAATTTCCTCTTTTATGATTTAGGAATTGTCTGAGGGAAAAGGTTTTATGTATGATTGTTTTGTTTTCTAGATCATATAGGTCTTACATTTTGTTTTTATTTCAACGCTTACATAGTACCTGTGAAAAATGATGGGTTTATTAATGTGCATGAATTATATAAATATGTATTTTGTATATTTATTGCCAATAAAAGAAACACAGAAAGAAACAAAGAAAAAAAGTCATATGGGCTTTTGTATTATATCCAATGTTAGCACTGGTCTGTGATCACAAATCTCAATCAATGCACAGATAATGATCATAGTTTGGTTGAGATTGAACCAGGCATTTTGGACAGGTACAGAGATACACATATACGTTTCCATCCTCTTTGGTATTGAACCTGCTGGTTTGTGCTGTTGCTAATCAACTTTTAATGTCATAAACCTCTTGGTACTGTTTGCAATTGACAGTGGAACTTCTGTGAATAGAATGAAAAATAGGTCTGGTTAATCAATCAATAGAAAAACTGTCACATCAATGTCTTTTTGCTGCATACTGGGTTGGGGGTGATCAACGAATGAGTTTCTTCTCTCACGCTAAAAAGTGCAAATTTTTAAAAAAGCAAGCTCGAACACAGCTGGACACAAACTATGAACCCAATTTAGCATAAACTTACATAGTAAATTGTCCCCCCCCCACTCTAAAAACCTTATGGAGAATTTTCAAAAACTAAAAAATATTTTTTTTCTAGGCATAATATGGTGTGAATGTTTGAATATTCAGCCATCTAGTTGCATTGGTGTAGCCAGCACATGTGATACGTACATATTCAGCCAGACCTGCTTAGAATTGGGGAAATTTTTTTAAAGAATTATCAAAAGATGGAAGGGAGGTAACTTTGATCTCTAGTTATTCCCCTTGATGTTGAAATTCAAATTTTCTAATATGAATCTAAGAGTTAGGAATAAAGGTCAAAGGGAGTGAGATTCTTTACCTCTGCTAGGCAGCATCAATTTTGGTGAGGTTTTTTTTTTTTTTCAAGTCTGCTTATTAAAGATAATTACGCAGTTGGCTCCGTCGACGTTTTCAAATTAATGGTGAGGATGAATTGATTAGAGACGGTTGATCTGCTTTTTGGGTTGGAGTCTTCTTCTGTTTTCTCCCTTTTTCTTCTTTCTCTTCCCCTTGTGCAACCAGACCATGTTTTATTGGTTGTTATTACGCACAGGGTAAGCCAAAAATTGTACCACTTTTGTTCTGATTTTCTCTAATGATAATCGTAAATGACGAATGTAATTAATTCCACTTAAACTATTTATTGTAATTTATTGATTATCATCAGAGCATTCTTACTTTCTTGAATTTATTGATTTCATGTGTGTGTACATTCAGACATGTTTTTAAAAAAAATATAATTACCTCTGCCGACAAAGTTTGAGAGGTATATGTATTTGGCCATATCCCTCTTTCGACGTGATATCTCCAAAGATTCTTGATGAATTGCAATGAAATTTTATGGGTGGATGAACCGTGGGCTGAGGAAGGAGTGATTAAATTTGGGAGTGGATTTTGGAATTTGTTTTCTATTAAGAGATATTTTTCTGTTTTTCTTCATGAATTTATGTATTTACTCATGTCTATTAGAATTTTGGAGCAAATCCAGAATTTTTTCTTGATTAAGTGTTCAGTGTTGGCAGAAGTAAGCACTCTCTGAGTGCTACATTGTTCATGAATGTATTTGTGTATATCCATACATATATATGTTTGATTGCGTCTATGGATATATATATATATATATATATATATATATATATATATATATATATGATTATGATTAGCGTCATATTATATGGAAACTCTTATTTGAAATGATCTTCCGTTGTTACACTGGTAATATATCACTTGGCCTAGACAATGTAAATAGAATCAATTCGTAAACAGGTTAGATTTCTGCAACAGCCCTATTTTCTTTAATTGTTTATTTATCTATGTTGTTAACTGCATAATGATATTAAGAACATTTCAAGTAAGAGTTTCTATTACGCAATTTATAATCATTCAGTCTGATCATGTATCCATTTCTTGATACGCAAATATATATATATATATATATATATATATATATATATATATATATATATACTCTGGATTGCCCTTACCCCCACTTATTAATTCTGGAGTCAATCTCAACTCTTTCCTCCCTGAGGGTTGACATTCACAGATGTGTTTAAATTTTCCCATCAGAAGACAACTATTAACAATGCAAGAGCGAGAACTTGGTTAACTGAAGTTTAATTTTACGTGCTGATTTTCATTGATGATTTCATAATTTTGTACCACCAGAAGATTTTTCAGTTCAATTCTTCTTTGAAAGAAGAATTTCTTTATTCCAGTCAATACTGTACATTTTCCTTCCTTGTGCTTACCCTATCCTTATCATAAAGCTTTCTCAATTGACTTTATTTCATTCAGATCCTACTAAATTTTGTCAGTGGTCATAGTTATGCCCGTTCATTAAATTGTGACCCCCCCCCATTCTAACCCTTCCAGCTAAGAGTATACGTATAATTAATGAAGTAGTCAAAAAATTTCTGTACATGAATAAATAGCCATTGCTTCTTCACTTTACATCATTTTAGCTTTTATAGAAACAGTGCACTTTTGGATAGTTGGGTAAACCTGTGTTTGTAACAGAAGAGTCTATGTGTTTCGGGGGAAAATAAACACTCTTTAGTCAGGATGGTAGGTAAGTAAATAGGTATTCAAATTATCCAGTTAATCTTTTCTCTCTCTCTCTTTTTTTTATCTAACTGATGAGTTAAATGTTGATGATACAAATAAAGATTGGCAACAAAATTTAATGATGATCCTGGAAGCCATTTTTCAATCATAAGCATTTGGTAATTCAATATATCTACACACACACACAAATCTGTATACTAGAAATTCTCAAACTCATTTAGTCCGGGAATGCACTTACGTGCACTTTGAATTTTGCATCCATTTTGAATACATAAGGACGTCACATGACTATTGTATTTGTATAATTTTGCCATAAATGAAATCCATATCTTATGTGATATATGACTTCTCAGGATTTCAAAAATGATAAATGACTTCCCATGATTTTTTTGGAAATGAGAAAATTCAAATCTATCCATTGCTTTGTAACTCTTGAAAAACCAGGCCTGGATGAGTTAGAGGAGATTAAAAAAGATCTGCTGAAAGAATTACGAGTTGACCATTTTGTTGGTATATTGAAAACACTTGACTCTTAACAACTTGTATGGACCCTAATGAATTATTTAGAAAATATTGTGTTACAGTATCTCATATTTTGCCTATGAAATGGTTGATATGTGTACCTCAGTCAGTGGCAGCTTGAGTTTTAGACAGTTGATTGTTAGGTTTTTAATGGTGCAACTTGAGGTTTTTCTTGTAAAGATTTGTGCAAAATAGAAACTCTCCATTCACTAGCTGTCGTATTATCAAAGTATGCACATTTCCTTTGTTTGGATAAAGAGATGCTGCCATCTTGCAGAAGAATAACACATTATTGTAAGACGAGTTATCCCGTCTATGGCACTGTACTGAATAACGCACTATCAGAAGACAACTTATCTCATCCATGACAGCGAACAGGTTTTAAAATGAAAAAAAAAAAAGCAAAAGAGAATTCTTATTTGCCGAATCACTGCCGTAAAAGTCACTCATCGTGATATGTAGTTTTATCTGCGAGTAATGAAACATTATAAATGCCCGAAGTATTTGGAAGAAATCTCTAAGAAGTTACTAGCCAGACCCTAATTTGTAATCCTAAATTTACCTCTTCAAATTCTAAAATGTATTTTCCTTAATCTGAACTTAAAATTGAGCACTACTCCAGATGCAAAGTAGAAAGGATATGCTAGTTTCCTCCTCAATCTTCAATTTAACTTTTCTCTCTACAAAAATTTATCCACCCCAAACTGTAAATATAGCTCTCCCTTTCACTATCATTAAGTAGAACTCTACTGTTCTGAATCTTCTCCTGACTCAAATCGACAATTCTGTCTTTACTTAACTGTAAATTTAAGCCTCATTTATTGCTAAATCATATTTGGCCCTCTTGTCCAGTCTTCTAACATCTAAACTTGATGGTAGAACATGAAAATCAACCTCTTGTGGAAATTTGTGTTCTTAAATGTACTTTGAGATGAAAACGTATTGATTTTTGTAATTTTGGTTGAGCTGTTTGCGTTTTTTATTCACAGAGACAAAATAATGACTTCCTGGTAAATTACACCCTATAGTCTTCCCATCCATTTTGAGGAATTCCATAAACCAAGTGACCATCTGTGATTGCCTTTGGCTACATAAGTCAGTCAACCATGCTGCATTAAGAGTGAAGAAGGAGCTGCCATCAGTAACGGCTACCCAATGCTCAATTCTCTTCACTGTTTGCTTTCTTTAAGCAGGAATATATCTGGCTACCTCAACCCCCAAGAATGTCTAGATTATTTTTCTCTTTCTTTTTTATTTTCTTCTTTTTTATATTCATTTTTTCCCTTTTTCAATTGTGCTGCTGCATATTTTCAAACTTCTTTCTTTTCATTTTTCTTTCTCTTCATTCTTCTCTCTCTTTGTTCTTCTTTTCTTTCTTGTTATACTTTCACTGAATTATTTCTCTCTTTTTTCCACTCATTCTCTTCTTCTGTTATTCCTGCTTTTTTTTCTTTCTTTCATTCATATTTTATCTTTAATTGCTCTTGTTTGATTGTTGTTCTGTTTTTTTTCCATTCATCTTTCACAGTTCTTCTTCTTCTTTTATTTTGTATTACAAGTTCTTGGGTTCTTTTCATTTCTCTTTCTTTCTCTTCCATCTTTTTCACCTTCTTACTCTTTCATCCTATTCTTCTCCTCTCCTTCTCTCAGATACAGGTGACCAAAATACATGGATTCCTCTCTTTGCACTTTTCAGACTTTGTCCATTATCTTCAATTTGGTGCTGTGAAGAGCTTAGTCAGGCGGCGATTTTGGTATTTCAGGGTTTATGAGCGTTAATCTTGGAGAGGCAGTGCCAAGCCGGTTCATTAGGCAACCGAAGATGGAATTGTGAATAAGAACTAAAATAACAGGATGGAATAGGGTTGAAAAAAAAAAGGGGTGCGGGGCGAATAAGAAATGTTTAAGGAAAAAAAGTATTCTAAGTTTTTTTATCAAAATATACTGTGAAAAAAAAAAAAATGGGGGAGAGAAATATTGTTGATAGTTGGGAGAAGAGAATAAAATAGTCTTTGAAGTGCATGATCAGCTACCCTCACATGACTTCATTTACAATCATATACGTGCACACTTTAACAGGTAAATGCATACGCTTGCATATATATATATATTTATGTAGATGTAACCATGCACATATGTAAACACATCCAGCAAAGATATATATAGACTCGAGAGTATGTGTACTCTCCTACACTCACATTTGAAAAAGAAACTGATTTTTAAAAAATGTTCCGTATGTATCTTCCAAAATGTCTCAAGCCCTCTAATAAAACTGTAGATATCTGGGAATGCCTTAAATTTCTATGTCTACCTCTCTCTCTCTCTCTTTCTTTCTATATATATATATATATATATATATATATATATATATATATATATATATATATATGAATACGTTTTTTGGATAACCTATTTAAATGTGCCCTGTTTAAAAAAATTAATGATGTATAGTATGAAATATCATCCATATACAATACATTATGATAATACCCTATATGAAATAACAAACTACATGTATGATATATGCAATATATTGAAATCATGGCTTAAAGCGAAGGGGTGTTTGATTAACACTACTGGGTTGCCAGATGTTCGGAAATAAGTGTCTGAAGTGACACAAAAAAAATTTTTGAAAAAATTTTCAATGCTTAGTATTTGAAGCTGTAAAGCTTTGTTAACTAAATATATATAGAGAGAGATGCTGGATGGGGAATTATGTGTAAGTAAATATATTGCTTTATTCAGTCCTACTGACCGTCCAGTTCTGTGTAATGCAGGGGTAGAGCATCTGCCTCTGGGTCCAGAGCGAAGGTTTCAACCCTACCTGGCAGTACTGGAAGGAAAATCAAGTTTATAGTCACACTGAAGAGTTGTAATACAACAAAACAGCTGTCTGTGGATGACACAAATATTATTTTATATATATATATATATATATATATATATATATATATATATTAGAAAAACAAAATTGGGTGAATATATTTAGATGAAATTATCGGTTAAATATAAGTAACAAAAGGCAATGAAGATTGAAAATATAAAATTACATAATAATGTAAATAAAGTATGATGAAACACAATGAGATATCAAGTATTACAAATGTTCATGGGTTGAAAGAAATATAAGTTTTAAGCTAAACTGAATAGGTTTAGGGGGGATATTTTTGATTTTCGAATATTATGAAAGAGATAGGTGCAATAAGAATATATTTGATTTTCGAATAGTAACCGATAAGATTCGAGTACCGCTCTACTAATGCTTTCCATGAAACAGATTTGAATTTGTACTAGGGTGTATTTATATTTATTTATATTTGATATTTACACCTTCTGCCAATTGCGTATCTGTGTGCTTCGTGCTCCCCAAAATTTCTATGGACGTTCTGTAATTGCTTCTTTGCTTTGAGCTATTACGAAAGTTTTTATTGGAATGCTCTACTTTCAGATAAGAGAGGAAACCCAACTGTCAACATAGGTTCCTTCAGTTTCTAAGTTGGTCTGGCTATGCGTCATGCATACGGACAGCACTAATGGAACTAGAAGGATGAAAGTTCAAACATTTACTCCTTATTATGCCAAGTATTTGTTTTTTGTTTGTTTTTTTTTAAATCTTCCTCCTCCCTGCCTCCCCAAATTGGTTATTAGTGGGAGGTTCAATTTATTAAATAAGTTTACGCTAAATTGGTCTCCTAGTGTCCAGCTGTGTTTTGGCTCATTTTTTTTTTTTTTTTTTGAAAATTAGAACTTTTTGGTGATCCAGTTATAGGCAGGAGAAATAACTTATTCATTGATTAAACCTTCTCAAATTTTTTAATTGATCACCCTCAACACTGCCAAAAGACATTGGTCATGTGACGGAGTGACTAACCAGATTAGTTCTAAGCAGTGGTGTAATTGAGTCAGTGCTGTGCAATTTCAAACTTGTAATTACCGGGCCTTTCTCCTTTCTTGCTTGACATCCCTCAAAATCACTTAGCTATGAAATAAAGAGCTTAGTTCCTTTAACTTTCTTGTAGCCACCTGTGTGTGTGTGTGTCTGTACATATATACTTATATATAGATTGATGGAGAGAAAGAGGGAGAGATTGGTAGGGAAACGCAATTTTCAAAAAATGATGCACCAATGGAGAAATCAGTTTCCTTAACACAGATTCATTTAGGAAAATTCCCTCTCTCTCTCTCTCTCTGAACTGGAAAGAAACAGCAGAAAAAGGTCCTCCAAAAAATAGAGACCACATTGTGCGAGAGACAAGGCCTTCTCAGTGGGTCAAATTAGACCCAAGAAGGAGGTCAGACATCATTTGCTGTCTTAACGGGAGACATTAAGGTAATTTTCCGTAATGGAAACAGCAGGCCAACCAATGAAATTAGAAACACTGGATAGGATTGTGTAAACACTGATTTTACCGACTGATGACCAGCATCGCATCTCTAATGAGTATGCCGTAAGACATGTGAACAAGTAAATGATTATTTAGTATTTGTTTTAATCTTAGCTAATAGAATAAAATGCTGCCGTAAGAAAAAAAGCACAGATAAACAAAGCATTGAAACTTATTTTTGAATTTCTGAATTTTCCTATCTACCGTAAGAATCCTAATGGCTAAAATGGATAAAGTGTGACCTATAACATTGATGGTAAACCTTTTTAGCCCTACATGTCGAGATTTAAGAAAAAAAAATCCTGTTACTGGAGTGTCACTTATGTGCATGTATGTATTTTAGTTTCAGGTAAATGCTTATAGCTGGTTATACTTCTATCATATCTATAAAACTAAGAGTTTGATGAGATATAACTTGAAATTTCCAAATATACTCATAAGACTCAGATGATAGAATAAAATTTGAAAAGTCACCTCAACTTTAATGACTTTTTTGTGGCGGAGTTCCTGAAGACAGTTACTTTATGGGAGGGATATAGCGTGTACATTTTAATGCTTTGCCGGCAGCTCTCATCATCCATTTTGATTCTCTTGTTCATTCTTATATTATTTTCTGCAAAGAACAATGTTCCACATGAATATGTTAATGAGAAAATGTTTCTGAGTGCTTTCGCAAAAATCTTGAGAACACCAAATATATATTATGACATGAAGGGAGATTTTTTTTTTTTTTCGCAGGTCCATTTTGTGCTACCGAAAAACCTGCAGTGTGTAACAGGTTCGCCATCTCTGATCTACAAGTTGTGGATTACAATTTTGATGAGAGTTTGAGTTTTATTTGAGACTTATTTTTTGTTGCTAGTGCTTGTACAACTATAATCCACCAAATGTCTGTTCTTGCATAACTTGAGGATAATTTGAGCTATGGCTACCAAATTTTCTGTGGTTATTCATTACTTATCTTTACCTACTCATGGGACTCTGGTGCATGTTATTTTTTTTTTTTTTGCAGGGATCGTTTTTTTTTACTTTATAACAATTAAAAATCTGATCCTCCATTCCAGAGACTCTCATACTAATAAGTATGAATCCTTTTCAGATGTTATGATTAATAAATTCATAGTTTGAATCCATGATCCCTCATTGGGGCCAAAGACCCCCATTTAGGCCTGCCACAGAACTAGTGGAAAATCAGTTTACAGCTAGTGTGATTAATACCAAATGATGGATTAGTACTTGAAATAATCAAAATACAACTAAAAAAAAACAGAATGTGGATGATGATATAAAAGATTCAAAAATACAGTCATCCAGTCCTGGTTTGTTATGTTCAACTCTTAAATTCTTACCAAAAAAAAAAAAAAATAGAATGGTAATTTCAAAGGAAATAAGTTCTGATTAAAATTATGTCCATTTCACCATTTGATAAATGTTGTAATTTTTTTAAAATTCAATCACTGAAAAGTTCTATTTTTTTATCTTGTTCATTGAAGAGTTCCACTGTCAATTACAAGTGGCTAAATTTGAGCGTTGATGGAACATATTTGAAAGATAAGAAACTGCCCAATTACGAAGCTCTGAATATATGTGTGTGAGTGTTTATATGCACACACGCAGATATTATTACTAAATACCTGTCCTACAGATGAGGTAGTCAGCTAGTTTGAACAAAAACACAAGTTATCAGCCATATTTTTGGTTACATATAGTAACATTAGCTCCATTATAATCAGAATACTGAAGTTATCTGCCTGTAGTTTTGGTTATGTATACATATGTTGATTCCATTATAATAAGGAACATAAGAGTTATCTGCCCATAGTACCAGAACATCTACATATGTTACCTCCATTATAATAAGGAAGGCACATTTATCTAGTCATAGTTTTGATTACATATACTTTTATCAACCCTATTATAATAATAGCAGCATCTTCCTCAGTCTCAGTTGCTGGGATTCTGTTACTTTGAAAAAAACGTTGGCCTAAGAATCTCGTCTTTACTGGTGGCGTATTTTGAGCTTCTGACTTTTCAGTCATTTTAGTCATTTTCAAGCATCTTTTTTCGCTTCTTAGGAAAGATGAAAATGCTACTCCAAAGAAATCTATGAATGTTGAAATTCTAAATTTTTACCTTAAATAAATGAAACCAACTTTGAATGGCAAAAAAAGAGTGGAAAAAATAGAAAAAAAGAATGAAGCTAAAAATTATCAAAACTGGATTAAGAGGAGTTTTGTTGTAAAAAACAAAACAAAACGTGTGTTTATTTGTGTATGCATGTGTATTACTTATTGCTTTGCAATAAGATGTCCATAGTTTTGGTTATGTATACTTATATTAGCTCCATTATAATAGGGATTTACATCATCCTTCACAATCTTAGTTGCTTGGATTCTGTTACTCTTGAAGATTTTTTTTGGCCTAAGAATCTCATCTTTACTAGTGGCGTATTTTGAGCTTCTGACTTTTCGGTTGTTTTTAGCAACCTTTTTTAAAATTTTTTTTTATTTCTCAGAGAAGATGAAAATGCTACACCGAAGAAATCTTTGAATGTTAAAATTCTAAATTTTTACATAAAACAATAAAATTCAACTTTGAACTGTCAAAAAAAAAAGTGCCCCAAAAAAGAAGAAAAAAAAATAGAGGAAAGAAATAAAGATATAAATTCTCAAGACTGGATTAAGAGGAGTTTAGTTGTGAAAAATGTGTGTGTGTGTGTACGTGTGTATTACCTTCTGCTTTGCAACGAGATGTGTGCGTGTGTGTGTATGTGCAACTCTCTGTATATGTGCGTCTGGATGTATACGTTGTCGGCTGCTTTGGAATGAGATGAGATGTGAATCTAAAATTCCTGAACGTAGCATCGCAGGATTATTCATTAGACGTCTGTGAGTGTGAACTTTGCCTGCTCTTCTCCGAAGAGGGAAGGGGAGAAGTGCGTGCATAACATTTCATCGAAGACTACTTGGAACTGGGCAACAACACTCCTCCTCCTTCTACTCCAACTCCTTCTCCTTTTCCAGACGCTGCGTGTGCGTACGTGTCTATGTGCCTTGCTTTCTCTGTCTCTGTTTTATGCATGCGTGTAGAAAGGTGTATATGCGAATTGTGTTCTTTACCGAATTTGTGTCTTTATATTGACTTAATATCCATTGAATATGTCAGTTTTTGCTTTTGGAGGATAAGTATATATATATGTATGTATGTATGTATGTATGAGAAACCGTTATCCAAAATTGTCAATATAGGTCTCTCCAGTTTTTCGGTAATTCTGCCTGGCCTATATATGTATGTATGTGTCACTTGTACAGTCAGCACCAATTGAGCTAGAGGCTTGAAAATTAAAACATTTACTTTTTATCACGTCTATAAAAAACAGTTGGGTTTTTTTTTTCTGCTTTTTTACCCTCCTACTTCCCCAAAAAGTTTTCAGTGATGGGTTCAATTTACAATATAGGTTTATGCTAAATTATCCCAATAGTTTATATGTATTCAAGGTTGTGTTTTGAAAATTCAGGCTTTCTTTTAGTGATCATTTCTGGACAATAGAGAAATTATTCATTGATCACTCCTTATTCCAGTCGACCCCCCCTCCTATTCTGCATGCTAATAAAAGATGTTGGTCATGTTAGAGTTCTTATTGTCTTACTTAACAGACCGTTTTTTTTTCTTTCAAATTCTCCGCTGAGTTTATGTGCTTAGTAGCCTTTAATTATTTAGTTAAATATGTAAGGTTTTCATTAATGAAGTAATTGGATCACTGTAGCCACAGAATCCATAAAAAAATCTCCAATTGCGGTGGGCTGGACATGTTGCAAGAATGGCAGACAATCGATGGACATCACGACTCACAACATGGATTCCCCGAGACCACATGCGCAACGAGCTGGACAAGTTCAGGAAGTACTGGCTCCGTTGCGCCCATGATAGAGAAGTGTGGCAAATCCTGGGGAAGGTCCATGTCCAACGACGGACGCTAAAAGACTGATGATGATGAGCCACAATCCCAAACCTGACCGAACAACAAAAAAATAAAATCTTGGTGGCTGAGTATTCTTCTCTTTTTACTCATATGTCTGTCTGTTTCAGTGCTTCTGATCACATTTTATGGTATAGAGCCTTGAAAATTCACATGGTCTGCAGTAGACCTTTTAAAAATGGCTTTTTCATTTTTTGTTTTGAAATCCATTTTTTTTCTTTACAATAATAATCCATTGTAAAATAGATACATTCATTTATCTATTTCACCGCTATTGTGACTTGGCGTTTATGACGTTTTCAGGCGTTTGTAGAAAAGCTTGATTAGAATGAGAGAGACGGAGTAAGTGAGAAAGTATATAATTTAATTTTTGATTTTTTGAAATAAAAAAATTACATCTCTTATTATCTTACTGGTTCTGCCACAGCCGTTCCCATTTGAAATTGATAACGCCAGTCAATTGCGTGTTGGTGTTTTTGATTTTGCCAATCCAATGAATTTTCCAATGTAACCTTTTATCATTGTCTAAAGAGTCAATTATGGGGTTGGTGTATTAGTAAAGTCAAGGGTGACAATAATGACTAAAATGAAGTAACTAGGCCATGGTGATTTGTTTTTAAGCAAAGGTGGCAATATTATCATTATTATTTGAAATTTTATGACTACTTTTCTCCTTCATCTTAATTCATTAGTCGCTTTTTATTGCAACTGTTTGCTCTGGCCAATTTCCCTTAGCAGTGAGTAAATAATGTTGATCGGTAAATAAAGAATAAGCCTTTGGTGGGATTCAAACCCACATCCCCAACAAGAAGCACCATTTAGCCCAGCCTACTTTACCAATTAATTCACAATTTACCAAGCGTGCTATCTACTAACTGCTGGAAGGAAATTGGGTCGAGCTGAAAATTGTGATAAAAAGTAATTAATAAATTAAGATGAAAACAAGAAGTAGTCAATAAAAATTTGAATAATAATGATTTGTTATACTTCATCTTATAATTTTTCTTTTCTTTCAAATGGGAAAAAGAAGTAATTATTGTTTGACGATTTTTGTCTATTTTTCATCAACACTGGTGCTGTGCAAATTTTGAATTTATGACTTGAAGTTAAAGTCCATCATAGATCAAAGTTAGAGTCCAGATAAGGCTGCATTTTCATTGCCTGGATGGCATTGTCAAAAACTCATGATTCTATATCAGCCATTCTAAATAGGGGCTTCTTGGCTTCTTTGGGGACCCTGGTACATTTGAAGGCTATTGAGTTCCACAAATATCTGGAGAAGGCCAGAGGGTACAATGGCCAAAGATGAGGACACTAGTCTGAGTAAATCACTGAATAAAAAGGATAATTCCTCATCTCAGAAATTCAGAATGCACATGCAAGGATAACCTTCAAGAGAGAAATTATCTTTGGCGACAAGTTTTGGTATTTCAATATTTGGTGTGTACAGCTGTGTGTATGTTTGATAGAGTTTCACTGTTTAAAGAATTAACATGGGTGTAGAAAGAAAAGAGGCAGAATGTAAAATAGCAAGAACCTGCTTATAGGTAACTTTTATGTGTGTGTGAGTGCACACACATAGTGATTTCTTGCTCTTGGGCAAGAGATTGTATCTTATATACCTTCTTTATATGGATACACATAGTTCACAGGGTGTACAGGTGTGCTCATGTAACATAGCCTTTTCATACATGCTGACAGGAAACAACTTGAATTCTAAATATTTAGAGGATGTACTCATGAATGATCATACTCTTTCTCTCTCTCACGTGTACTTACAGTGACAGACATATATACATACATATTTCAATACATATATATATATAGTTTCTTATAAAAAGATCAAGCAAGCATTCTACATATCTATAGCAAGTATCCTTATGCATACTTGCTCATAAAGAAATGCTCTCTTTATATATGATTACATATATATATATATGTACATATATATAGTTCATAATGTTTTTAGCAATTTGTAAGAATACAAAAATATGTGTTTACCCAATGTATATCAACATTTTGTGCCTTGCACAACTCTTCAGCAACTGGTAATATGTTTTGTTCTTGTATTTACGAAAACAATGTTCAATATTGCCAGTTGCGTAAGGCATAAAATGCTTACATACACTGGGTAAATATCCTTGTAAAATCTATTCTATACGTATAGTCAAGAAAGCTTTACAGTTTTAAACACTAATCATTAAAAAACTTCTCTCCCAATGTCTATTAATATGATTTTCTTCAGTGCTTATTTATGGTTGTATGTGTAGAATTTCACTTGTTGGGATCATCAGTTGTTTACCATGTAACCGTTTCGGGGATTTTAAAGACAAAACAGTTACATTAAAATGGCGCCCCAACAGTGTTCATCAAACACCTCCTCCCCTTCAGTTATGATTTGATTATATAGCTCATGTCAGACTATATGTTGTTCGTTATTTTATATAAGGTATTATCATGATGTATTGTATATGAATGCTATTTTATATTACACATCATTCAATTCAGGGCTTATTCATGTAGGTTACCCAAAAAAAGCTTTTGATAATGTGGGCTCAATAAGTATAACAACAGACGTGACTCATTGTTCGTATCACTTCTGTTAAGTGTTTACCCATGTGAATGATAAATCTCTTGTGTGAGTTTTGATGTCAGACTGCATGCAAACCAACTTATGATATAGGATAAGATATCTTGATAGGAATAATAATCATACAGAAAAACTTCTTCAAGTTAATTCTCTACCAACATTTTCAACTGAAGAATTTGACAAATTTTTTCCACCAACCTTAAAGTTCATTTTTCCTCTTCGTATACTATGTCGCTTCAATCAATTATTTTTTGTCCCTTTAAATTATCAAATAAATTAGCTTTATATATATATATATATATATATATATATATATATATATATATATATATATATATATATATATATATCTGTATTGGCAGCAAATTTTCTTTAATACATCTTTCATTAAATATGACTGACAACGACCATTATTTTTTATCTTTTAGTAATCTTTTCTTGGTTTTGTACAAGTGAACGGATGTTTGGTTTCAATGAATATAAATATCATACAAAAGATGAACAGCTCTTGGCACCAGTATCTACCATTTTCTATATCAAGGTGGAGTTGTATTGTTTAGTATCATGGTAAAATTGTATCCTGTTTAAGATTTGCTCTATTTAATTTTCATTTCTTATTTATGTTAGTAACTCCTTTGTTTAAATGTTCCTTCTGTTATTCCCTTGTATGTTTTTTTCTGTGTTTCCTTTGGTATAAGTGTACAGGTAAATCAAAGTCAAAGTATCTGGAAAGAAATTCTTCATTTTTTCATTTTTTTCAATTTTTTTGTTTTAATATGGAGAATGTGTCACCTGGTCTTGACAGCATGGATAGAATAAACAATTACAGAGAATGGGGCTGTTGCAGGAATTGAACTTGAGACCAATGAATTAGCAGCTACAATGTTGCGTTGCTCTTCCCATTGAGCTAGACAGCTCAGCAGAAAGGTGAAAGCCCAAATAGCAGCTTTATCTCCATGTTCCTATTGTGTTTATTCATTCCATGTGTGTACTATTATTTCTCAACACGGACGGTTATGTCATTAAGAAATTGATGGATAATCCAATGAATAGTTATGAATGCATTATGTCATTTTAAACTCTATTTGAAATGACCTCCTGTTATTATACAGAGAATGTGTCACTTGGCCTAGACATCATGAATAGAAAAAACAATTTTTAAAAAATGGGGCTGCTGCAGGAAGTGAACATGAGACCCATAAAGTAGCTGCTTTAACATAGCATTGCTATTCCCATTTAGCTCAAGAGCCTGGTGGAAAGGTGGAGGTCCAAGTATCTATTTCTTAATATTCATGTACGTATGTATATATATATATATATATATATATATATATATATATATATATATATATACATACCATAACGGTTATGCATTTCAAGATAAGAGCTCCGACTCACATAAGTCACAATAAGACAGACATTTCATTGAGTTAGCAATAGAACTGCCATGATGGAAATTTCCTTCATTTGCAGTAGAGGGTTAATGTTATTTTATTAACGAAGAAGCAGGTATGGTTTACTTAATTACTATTTCAATTGTCTATGACTTTGAGGAGAGTCATTAAAATACCGACTTTTGTTTGGATAATTCAATATTTTGTTCCCATCTCGCATATCAATATAACTTTTTGGCCTATTCATTCACTCTTCAGGTGCAAAATGTATTATCTGTAAGGAGAGAGAGTCTTTTTTGTTGGCATCCCTGAAGAAAGAGACCAGTAGGAGAGACCCTCTTTCCTCATGGGTATTACATTTTATACCCGGAGAGGGCCGTAGAATGAACGAGCAGACACGGTGTGTCAACATCGAAGATGGGAAGAAGAGATATTAGATTGTTCGAACAGGAGTTGGTATACTATTTCAATGTTCATTCCCGTCGTCTTCAAAATGGCACGATTCGAAATGTCTCGTATTGCTCTTTTACCAGAAAGACGACACTATAAAAGGATGTCTAAAGAAAACAAGAACAAACTTGGAAAGCATCAGATAAAAAGAAGAAAACTAAAAGACGGGGAAAAAAAAAATCTGCAGACTCAAGAAAGGAGAGTAACAGTCAATTATGATACAGTCAGGAAAAGATAATGACAATTGTCGTGATAAAAATGATCTGAAAAAAAATGATAAGAAAGTGCTGGTCAGAAAGCAACAATGAGGAAAGAGACAATTTTGGAAGATTAACGTGTATCAGAAAGATAAAAATGGATTTTGAAGGGTTTTAAGTGAGAGTTTTGTGTTGGAAAGTGAAACTTTGGGGTGTTAAGTATCTAATAGTTGAGATGGAAGCTAAGAATAATCATAAACAGCCTACATATAATATTGAGACATACTAGAATATACCTGTTAGAAATGACGGGGTCATTTATGTATGGATCGGTACCGAAGACCTTAAAGCTATTTTATTAGTTAATAAATTTTCAGTAATTCAAGTATCCGGATTTTAGATTTTTTAAAGTCTCAACTCATCTCAAGCTGTTTTAATGTGTGATGATCAGACATGAAGTTTTAAGAGTTTCTATGTAAGTTTTATTGTTATGTCATGATAGGATGGTAAATCAACCAATGAGATCATATCATAAGGGAGCAAACAAGTAGATAAACAGGAAAATTTGCATAAAAGCTCATTATATAGTTTTATATATATTTGTTGATCTTACAAATATTTCAGGTTCACTCTAATACACACACACTTTTTTTTTGTTTTGACATATGTACATTTGTTATACTTACATCATTGCTTCTGTAATTTTATCTATAAACCAACATATATATATATATATATATATATATATATATATGAGCACCCTCATCCCAAACATCTCTTCATGCAATTTTGACCAGGCCATCATCTAACAACCTCAAATGCGGTTCAACCCTACCCCAATCACTTGAAACAAGTATAACTCCACCATTTAGAGGTCTTCCCATTCTGCATTTTTCTGATCAAGATGAAGTTGAGGGATCAATCCTACGAAAAGTCTGTAAATGAATACCTATTCACCCAACTTATAATTTTTCACCTTATGTCAGATATAACTTTTCCATCCAATAATATATGTGAGTAAGAGAGAGACATGAATCGGACTTTGTGCCAAAATTAAATTAGTCCTGTAAATATCTTTAAAAGTCTACATCTTGATAGACTGAAATTTTGTGTATATATGAATGCATCTCAGATTTTACAAGTGTATAAATTGGCTAATGTGTGTATGAAAGAGATATAACATATTTGGATTTAGATGCTCATTTACATTTTTCATATCATTTTATTTGTTTGACGCTTTCTGATTATTATTCATGCTCCTCATTTCTTCTGTCCTATTTCTTCTTCCTCCCCATCTACCCTTGCCATGTGATGAAGAAGAGTAAGAATGGAAGAGTGTGCTTATGCTTGAATGGGAGCAAAAGTTTCCTTCATCTTCCAAAATTCTTTCAGTTCTTTGAAAGGTCTTGGTATTTTTGCAGCTTTTCACTTTTTTTCTACTTTATCCTCTGGTCTGCTTGAAAAGTAAATTCCAATGCCTGCCACGTTTTTTTTTTTTTCTTGTTTAACGAAGATGACTATATGCAAATGAGCTCCTGCATTTTTTTTCTCCTCCTTTAGTAAAATCGATAATAGTTATCAAGCTAATATGTTGTGTTTTCCACCACCTGCATGTCCACCACCACCAGTCTTATCTTAAGTGTTCCTCGATTCTCGGTCTTCTTAGTCAATTTGTGAGGGGTACCCTGTTCATAATAGAAACCCATGCTGGAATGAACACATATTTTGCGACCATCTAAAAATGACGTAAACATTGTGCAATTTGCGTCTCTAATGATTTCCAAATAGAATAGAGAGAATTCTTTTACGAGTCGAATGAAAGGAAGATAATTGAAGCATTCAAAACAACGCTGTGTGAACAGGGGTTATTTTTTCCATTCACATGTGTGCTCCCTCATAGCCCTGTGAATGATAATAATGATCTCGTTTCTGTGTGTCTATCCAACTAAATAATTAAAAAAGTTTGATTCCACTATATATATATATATATATATATATATATATATATATATATATATATGACTTCTAAGTAGTCAGAATGGTGCATTGTAACCAGTGTTACAGGTAAAATCAGGAGAACAGATTTTGTCTCTCTCATCGGGACCAAAGGCCCCATTTAGGCCTTCTGCAGTGATACGTATATTTTTTTAAATCTGAAACATAATTATTATTGTTTTCATTTTGACATCTTTCTACCACTTTCTCTTTCCCTATTTATTTGGCTTCATGATCAGTTGAGACCATTTCTTGTATTCCATCTTCAGTTGTGGGTGCTTGTTTATGAAAGTAGATTTTTGAGTGCATCACAGAGCCTCTTTCTCATCAATACAGTCGTTCTCATTTGTGGGTTCTGGGGTCCAAGAAAGACAACCGTATTATAATTGAAACACAGATAATCAGAAAAGTCAAATACGAGTGCAAAAACAAGTTCGCTGTTGAACGAAGGTGTTGTTTCCATCACAAAATCAAAGAAATTATGGGTAAAACACCATGGAATTATATGTTGATTGATGGCAAATTGTAGACATTTAATTTTTCAGTCGTATCAGGTCTTCTTTAGAAGAAATTGATTTTTTATTTTTGTTTTTTCTAGACGAGTCTGTGATTATATAGGGAATGTATGATTATACAATGAGTGATGCCTGTAGTTGTTGAAAATGATGAAAATAGATACGTGGACCCTAGAAAGAAAAAAAAATATTTCTATCATTCAAATTTGAATGCAGCTTTGCAACCATCGGCTAATAATTTGCCATCTTCGTGTTAATTGATTATACTGGTGTCTTGTATTATATCCCGCTTCAAAATCGCAAATTTCTTCTCTTCGTGAGGTAAAGAGAGAAGATGCATTTAGTTGAATTTAGTTAGATACGGTTTTTGCCATTTCATTTTATCTAGCCTTGATTTCAAGTTCATGAAGGTATTGAGAAATCAAGCAAAAGTTCTCCTCAAGTTCCTGTATAAAATTTCATGAAAGTTTAATCAGGTGTTTCTGAACCGATTACCGCCTCACCTCGCAATAATGCATGTATAGACATAGCTTTACGCACTCAGCGCAAGAACACACATACACCTAATAAAGACACTTAGAGGTTCTCGAACATGTTCTGTGTGATATTTCTATGCGTGGTTGGTAGAGTGTTAAAATGTCTCTTCTCGCTCGCTTTTTTTTTTTTTTGTGTCTTCATTTCACCTCGCCCATTTCACCTCCCCACCATTGTCATATACGCGCGCTCGACCTCCTATCTCTTTTCCATAATCTGCCTCCTTCCTTCCTGCGCCTCACAGCACACCTCCCACCTCCCAACGCAGCTTCGTTTCACGCGACGCCCTGCCTTTACTCACTAATTAATACCTCGTCTCTGAAAATGTTTTCACCACAAAAGTCGCAATGGTGTCGTAGTTCTCATCAGAGCCAGCCAGAAAACTGCCGATCGTTTTCTTGGTTTTTCTTTTCGCTTCTTTTGTTTTGTTTTCCTTCTCTCTCGCTTGTATTTATTTATTTATTCATTCATTATTTTTTTCGGTCACGTTTTCCCCAGGTTTTACTTCTCTACCAAATCAAGTACACTTCACCGGAATTGTACAATCCCTGTTGCCACTTGCCACAAGCAGGTTTCTATTTTCTCTCTCTATCTCTCTCCCACCTTCTCTCTCTCACTCTCTTACTGTTTCTCACTCTCTCTAGCTCATCCTATTTACTTCTCTTGGTGTCTCACCTTCTCTGTCTCTGGCTCACCATTTTCTCTCTATCTATCTATCTCTTTGGATCACTCAATCACAAGCTCATCTTATCTGTTTGACTCTCTCTCTCTCTCTCTCTCTCTGTGGCTCACCCTATCTATCTCTCTTTCTGTTTGGCTCACCCTATCTTACTCTCACTAGTTCACCCTATCTTACTCTCTTTCTAGCTCACCCTATCTCATTCTTTCTGTAGATCACCCTATCTTTCTCACTCTCTCTCTCTCTCTCTCTGTACCTCACCCTATTTCAATGTCTCTCTAGCTCACCCTTTCTCACTGTCTGTCTAGCTCACCTTATCTCACTTTCTCTCTTGCTCACTCTATCTCACTAGCTAACCTTATCTTTCTCTCTCTTAAGCTCACCCTATCTCTCTCTCTTTTAGCTCGCCCTATCTCACTCTCTCTGTATATCACACCGCTTTCTCGCTCTCTCTCTCTAGCTCACCTTATCTCACTCTCTCTCAAGCTCACCTTATCTCACTCTCTCTCAAGCTCACCTTATCTCTCTCTCTCAAGCTCACCTTATCTCACTCTCTCTCAAGCTCACCTTATCTCACTCTCTCTCAAGCTCACCTTATCTCACTCTCTCTCAAGCTCACCTTATCTCACTCTCTCTCAAGCTCACCTTATCTCACTCTCTCTCTCAAGCTCACCTTATCTCACTCTCTCTCTCAAGCTCACCTTATCTCACTCTCTCTCTCAAGCTCACCTTATCTCACTCTCTCTCTCAAGCTCACCTTATCTCACTCTCTCTCTCAAGCTCACCTTATCTCACTCTCTCTCTAGCTCACCTTATCTAACTCTCTTTACCTCACTTTATATCATTCTCTTTCTAGCCCACCCTATCTCACTCTCTTTCCTACTCACCTTATCTCATTCTCTCTCTAGATCACCCTATCTTTCTCTTTCTCTCTCTAGCTCACTCTATTTTTTTCACTCTCTAGTTGATCCCCTTCTCTTTTGCCCACCCCCATCTCTCTCTTCCTGCCCTCTTATTTCTCTTAATTCTTCCTGAACCTGCTCCACTCTATCTGACTTAATCTCTTTTTCCCTTTCTCTCATTATCTCTTGATTCAATTTTAATTTTGATCTTTTTTTTTTTTAATAAAAATCTTGAAACCCATCTCCATCTCCCTTGGAACACCTTTTTTTTTTTTATTGGTTGTCTTCTTCATCTCTTTCTTGTTTTTTTTCTTTCATTCTTTTGTTTCCTTCCTCTATCTTGATATGCATACACACGCATGCATATGCACAATCACACGCACATCTTTCGTTTTCCCTCTGTCTATCTCTATCTTTTAAGAAAGATTAATGCTCTCTTCCTATCTATCAGACTCACTATCTAATACCTCTACCAACGGTTTTGGAAGAGGTACGTGTATTTGCTTGTGTCCAAGTCTTTGCATCAATCTTTTTGTCCAGAAACAATATCTCCAAAAGTTCTCAATGAATTCCCTTGAGGTTAGGTGGAAGGTTGATTCAATTGCTACAAAAGGATCAATTAAATTTTTGGGTGGGTCCAAAAATCTGTTTTTGATTGAAATAAATTTAAAAAAAATTATTTTTCAGGAAAAAAGGTTAAAAGCAAACTGTTGATAAAAAGGGTGGATTTAAATTTTCAGGGAAGTGAAGATTTGTACATCTAAGTTTGATTCTTTGTTTTATTTTTTTAAAAACCTTTTTTTATCTTCATTCACTTTTTAGTTAGTGTATGGAATTGGCAGAAATATGCACTCTCTGAGTGCTTTCTAGTTCTCTTTCTAATTGTCGGTATGTTTTGGATAGGTTGATTTTGTTCCTAAACCTTAAAGTAGCCTTGTGTTATTGTCCTATATCTCAAGGAAAAATGCTTTTTAGCTAATTCCTTCAACCACAGTTGAATGTATACATACCTAGATTTTGTAGATGTAATTGGTCAAATTTTCAAACAAAATTTACATGGTTCACCATTAATTTTCAAGATAACCTTGGTTTTTGGGGCTCTGAAGGAAAACAAACAGGACTGGTTAGTCACTCAATAGAAACCGTCTTGTGATCAACATCATTTGATAGCATGTGTGGGGTGATCACTCGAAAGAACTAAAAAGGGAAGATCAATGGATAAGTTACTTCTCTTGCCTTTTGTTGAGCACTGATCTCTAAAAAAGTGTGAATTGAAAAAAAAAAAAAAAAAAATCAAGTGTGAATATAGCCGGAAATAAATTAATTGATCAATTAAGCAGAAACTTACATTGTCAATTGAACCCTCCACCAAAGACCTATTTAGGAGAGGAATTTTCAGAAAAAGAAAAAAAAATTTTGAAGACGTAAAAAATAGTAATTGTCGAAATCATCAGGTCTATAGTTCTTTTGGTATGACCTGTATGCGTGCATGCGTACATAACCAGCCAGCTGGACCAAGTTAAAAACTGAAGAAACCTATGTTGACAGTTTTGTTGGGATTTTTCTAACTAATGAAAACTAAAGTTCTGAACACACCTTGTCCTTTTTCTCTAAGAATGCGGCTGAAAATTGATATTTTTACGTATTAGCGACCAACTAACTAAAAAGTGTCTTATAGAGATGTGTGGACGCATCTGAAAAGATCAAGAACATTTTGTTGCTCTGCATTTTCTTGTTATATGTGAAACCAAAATCAATTTGGAATTTTTACTCATTTGCAAAAAAAAAAGAAGGAAGACTACTCTATATTTAGCATTTAATAGTTATCTCCTTTGAGCTATGTTGAAGACAAAATATAGACAGAAATGTGGTGTATTATATGTTGATTATCCTGGGTTTAGACTGACTGTTATAGAACTGAGATCTGATTCAAATTTGAAGTTAGTCTTCCTTTTGAAGAGCATTGGTAACAGAAACTCAGATTTTGGTGCCAGTAGTCATACGCTCTACCATTGAGCAATGCATACACATGCATTATTACTTCAACTCTATAAGGTAGATTCTGATATGCTGAGAACTTGACTAAGCTTTACTTGGTCTGACAGAAGGTGTTTGTAATAGGGCAACCAGTGAGGATTGAACTCACTACAAAAGAAAATTGTTTTTTGAGGTGAGTTTGCTCACCATCTTATAATAATAGATGCTCACCAGGAACCGAGATGATCTCTGACTCCTCCCTCCCTCTCTCTCTGACACCACTCTTTCCTGTCACTTTGACTCCTCCCTCTCTTTCACTTGGACATCTCCCTCTTTCTCACTTGGACACCTCCCTCTCTCACACTTTGACTTCTCTCTTTCTTTCGCCTTCATGCCCCTCCTTCTCTTACTTTCATACCTCCTTTTCTTTCTTTGATTCCTCCCTCCCTCTTTCATGCGTCTCTCTCTCTCTCACTTTGATATCTTCTCCTTTCTTAGATTATTCTTTGTCACTCAAACACATCTCTCTCTGTCATTTTCACGTCTCCCTCTCTGTCACTGTCACACTTCCCTCTCTCTCACTGACTCATCCCACTCTCCCTCACCTCTAAGCCTCCTTTTTTCTCAGTTTGATTCCTCTTTCTGTCACTTTGACTCCTCCCCACTCTCCCTTTTCCTCTTATCTTTTCTTGTCTTTTCTCTCTCTCTCCAACTTCTTTCTTTATGTAGTCCCTGTATTTACAAAACATTCTATCTACACCCACCTCTCTCTACCATTTTCATCTTTTTCTCTCTCAGATTCCTCTTTTTTTACTGTCTTACATTTTCTTCATTCACTATTGTTGCTCTTTCTTTGCTTTCTCCCTGTCTCTCTATTGCCTTCTATTAGTTCTCCTTCTCTCTCATTTGACTTCTTCATCTCACTCATCACTCCTCTGTTGATTCTCTCTCTCTCTCTCCCTTTGACTTCTCCCTTTCTCTCATTGCTTTCTCTTGCTTCACCCTTTCTCTCATTGCTTTATATTACTTTGCCCACTCTCTCATCACTTTCTATTACTTCCCCCTCCCTCTCCCTTTGACTTCTTCATCTCACTCATCGCTCCTCTCTTGCATCTCACTCTTCCTCTCTCTCTCTTTTTTTGCTTATCCTTCTCTCTTATTGCTTTCTATTGCTTCTTCCACTCTCTCATTGTTTTCTATTGCTTCTTCCACTCTCTCATTGTTTTCTATTGCTTCTCTCTCTCTCTCTCTCTCTTTTTAAAATCTTTTCTAAATAAGTCTCAATTCTGAATTCTCCCCTCCTCTTTTTTTTCAATTACCATATGTGCTAGCCTATAAGACACTCACTACGACTTATCCAAACCTGATAGCTGTCCATATTGAGATTCGGTAGTTGGCCTCCTATTCATTATACCAGCAACTAGCAGTGTAGTATTTGCATAGTTTTCTCTTTTATTCTGTCTTAAATGCCTTCAAATATGGTGCTTCCTTTCTCTTTCTCTCTCAACATCTCTCTCTTATTTTAATCGTGATGAAAATGAACAGTGCTTAGAATGAAGGAAATTTTGTGTTGAGACCAATTTCAAAATCAGTTAACAGCATTTATAAGGAATTTGTAAGTAACCCAAAGAGGGAATTTTTGAAGAGAGATAGAGTGTATCTTTTTTTTCTAATCAGTTCATAGCATTTGGAAAGATATGATATAGAGAGTGGGCAAAGAAAACTCTCAGGATCTTTTTGGTGTTTTTTGGCTATTTTTTTTATTTGGCACTTCTTGGTTGTCACACTAAAGCAAAAGTATTTTTTGAGTTGGCAACACTGAGTTCCAATCTTAGCAATTTTTCCAGCTAACACCTATGGTACTATAAGCAGCTAATGATCATCTTGGAGAGCCTACCATAGCGATCCCATTAATCCTTCCCTATGCAATACTATGAATAACTCAAACCAAAAGACCCCCCCTTCTCCTGCCCCCTTCTCTGACTGGCCTAACTGCAAGCAACAAGAAATGAATGAATGAATGAACGAACTATCACATCATTTGAATTCTTTCTTTATTCTTCACATCTCTTCCCCCTCCTCTTTTTCATATTCTTTATCTTTCTTTCTCCTCCCTCAGGAACCATCAACTAAAACTGTCAGCATGAGTTTCTTCAGTTTTTCAGTGAGTCTGGATGGCTGGCCGGCTATGTATACATACATACAGCCGCATCAGTGGAGCTAAAGGGTTGGAAATTTAATCATTTACTCCTTATTATGTCTAGAAAAAAACATTGTAAATTCATCCCCAAAATATGGGGGTTCACTTCACAATAAAAATTTATGCTGAATCGGTCCCTTAGTTTGTGTCCGGCAGCATTCTAGCATGTTTTTCGTAAATTCAGACTTTTTAGTGATCACGGCCCAACAAGAGTTCAGAGAAGTAAATTATTGATTTGTCACCCCTTTTTTTTTCAATTAATCACCCCTAATACCTCTTTTTGCCAAATGACGTTGGTAACGTGACTAACCAGACCAGTTATTCTTACCTTTCTTGTTGTACTCTCTCTTAACCCTTTCAAGGCTAACCTTATTAAGGTGCTTAATGTCTGAATTAGAATGTCTCGGTGGACTTCTAAAAAGATCTACATATATTATATATCTAAGTGGAAACCTCCAGATAAATGTGCCCCAGGAGTCTGGAAAAGGTTAATTGTAATACTGTCACAAACACTTCTTCACATTTCTTTGGTCCTACACTCTATCTTTTCCCCTCCCTCTTTTTCAATACATCCTTATCATGCTCTCTCTTTCTTTCTGTTCTTACTCTCCTTCTCTTCTTCTTGACTCTCCTTCTCTTCCTCTACCTAATTCTATTGTCCCTCTCTTCTCCTTCTTGACTCTCCCTCTACCTAATTCTATTCTCTCTCTTTCTCTCCTTTCAATTACTTCACTCCATTTTAT
>OY735219.1:36349976-36362476 GCA_963457665.1 Thysanoteuthis rhombus | reverse complement strand
ATGAAGCCTCCACTAAAATCCCATTTGGGGGGAATTTATTTAAAGAACAAAAAAAAACGCTTTCCTGGACATAGTAAGGACTAAAAGTATAAATTTTTTGCTTTCTAGCCCTTTCAATAGGTTTGTACGTGAAAAACACATACATAGATAGATAGCCAGCTAGAATCACAGAAAACTGAAGAAACCTATGTTGACAGTTTTGGTTGATGGCTAATTGTTCGATAAATGCTTTTATCATAGTTTATAATGATAAATATAACGTTACCTCATAGCGAGGGAAAATGATTCTGTGGTTATAACTATAACAACTCATATTAGCACTAAATCATAGTAATAACTAGTATTAACAGTAGTAAAAATAATATATGTAAGAGTTGGTGGTGGAAAAAGTTAACAAATTGTAGCTTTAAAATTTGATAATTTGTGTTAATAATCATGATGGTTAATTTTATCAATAATGATCTTTATCACAACTAATTTTATGATGAATAAGTTATAATTATAATTAGTTGGATAATAATGACAATCTTTATTAGTGTGATTGCAAGTGTACAAACATTATTACTCTTCTATGTGTTATTAATTTTTATTCTGCTCATTCTTGGCACAACTTCTCGTACAGTTTCTGAGATATCAGCACCGCTCCAAAGCCAATTGATGCATCTTAATACTGTGTACTTCACTTACATGTAGTTTTGAAAAAGTTGAATCTTTTTTATCTTCCAGCGGGGAGAGGAGTTTTATTTACTATGTAACTGTTATGCTAAACCAGATCCTTACTTACCACCATTTGTAGTTTTTGAGTTACTTCCCTTGTGAATGTTGTAAAAGAGATTTTTCAATTGTAATTTTCTGTGCTTTCATTAAGCTGTGTTCGAAGGGAGGCTACACGGCAAGACAAAATTTCTCATCCTTTTGGGCATTTCATGGAAATTCATTGTCAAAGGTCGATTTAGCAATCTGCTTTTTTCAGTTCTAGATTTTCAATTTTGGTCGTATCCTTGGCCTCAAAATGTTCATTGTGCATGACCTTTGAGTTACCGAAGTTCATGAGAAGACCAGCTTTCTTGCTTTTTTCATTCAGTTTGTCTATAATTATCTTGAGGTCATGAAGGTTCTCAGCAAAAAAAAAACGATTTCATCAGCAAGTCCAAGGTTACTTATGTAATCACTGTCTATTGTCTTCATTTACCCAGTCAAGATTTTCTGAAGATCATTTCAAACCTGGCTGCAAAGAGTTTGGGTGAACATGCTGAAAGGGAATTCTTGTATATATCTACAATAAAGTCAGTTGATAGTGGTTACATTAAGATAGGCTTGAAAGTCATCAACAGAATTTAGTGAACAATTTAGTTCAATACATATGAAAGTGAATAATTATGTACACTAGTTAGACATTGGAATTTCCACAGGTCTAATTAATGTAGATTATTGTCCACAGGTGTTGACTAGCTAAGATTATCCATTATCTCATGTGACTTATCTTTTCTCCCCCTTTGATTGTATCTTCCAGGTCTCCTTGACCATTCATGTTTTTATTTGAATGTTACAAGAACATGGATTAGTTTCATATGCGAAAAAGGAATGAGGAATACACAAATATTTTTCAAAATCCTTCACTCATTATCTCATGATATCCAGCCACCAAACCTGTCTCTCTGTATTCTTCTTTCATCTCCATCCTTCCTTCCTCCTCTCTCTCTCTCTCTCTCAATCATCACTACCCATAACAGACTGGTTTAAACACTGTGGCTGGGTTTAGGTTTTTCATGTGTTCTGATTTTTATTTCCTCCTATCCGGACTTTGCTCAGCCCTAACTGTTCATTATAGAAATTAGAGATTTTGCTCGCACACTTCCCTCAAAGAGAAGGGAAAATGTTTTATATTTTTAGCTTGTGCCCAACAGCAATCATATTTGTTTTTTGTGATCATCATCAGTCATTTAACTGTCGTCATTGGACATAAACCCTCCCCGGGATTCTCACACCGCTCTATCATGGGCGTCACAGAACCAATATTTTCTGAATTCGTCCAATTCATCTCTCCATCTTGTATTCTGTTGGCCTTGGTTATACATGTGATCTCTGAAGATTCATGTTGTGAGATGTGATGTCCATCAGTTGTTTGCCAATCTTGCAACATGACTAACTTATTGGCGGTTGAGTTTTGTAATGGTTTCTATGATGTCACGGACTCTGGCTTTCTCCCTGATATATTGTGCTGTCTTGTGATCTCTCGATGTGAGTTTTAGTATGATTCTTCCATGAATATGTTGCATGGTTTTCAGTTTGAGGGTCAGTCTTTTGGTTGGGTTCCATGTTTCAGCTCCATAAGTGACTATCAAGAGGATGCATTGGTTGTATACTCTTTTTTTTAGGACTAATGGGATCCTTTAGTTCTTGAAGGTTGAGCTTGCTCTGCCAAAGGCTTGCCATCCTAGATTGATTCTTTGATTGATTTCTTCTTCTTTTGAGGATTTCATGGAGTTTTGTTGTCCCAGGTAAATGTCGTGGTCTACTTTCCTCAGTTCGGCATTTTCGATTTTGATAATTTGGTGTTTATTTCTGACATGATTGTTTCACATGACCTTTGTTTTACTGTAGTTCATGAGAAGGCCAACTTTCTTTCTTTCCTTCATTCAGTTCATCTAGCATTAGTTGGAGGTCGTGTAGGTTGTCTGCAAAAAAGACAATGTCATCTGCTAATCTGAAGCTGCTCAGATATTCGCCATCTATTTGATGCAGGCTATGAAGAGTTCGAGTGAGCTAATCACCACCCAGCAAAAAGCAAGAAAAGTAATTTATTCATTGATCACCCCCAATACAGCTTATTGAAAAAGACACGTGGCAGTTTCTATTGAGTGACTATTGTTACTAAAATTATATTTATAACCTTTTACCTCTAAATATGTTTTTGAGAAGGGGGTTCAATATTCAATGTAAGTTTATCCTAATTTGATCCCTTAGTTTACGTCCACTACTGCTTTATTTATAGGGTAAAAAAAAGTATTTATGGATGGCCGTGATTCATAATTCTCTTTTAGATTACTAGAATTTATTGTTTCCTTTTGTTGATTTTCATTTTGTTTTTTTGTTTTTTCTAATTTTGTAACTCCTTATTTTTCCTCTTTCCTTGTCTTCCCGCCCGCCCCCTCTTCTGTTCCCTCACTTTTCCCAATTCCTTCTCACTTTATCGTTTAGGTTTCTCGGTCAAAAAGCATAATTGTTTCCACTTGAAGGATTGGGCAGATACTACACTCTGATCCTAGGCAGAAAAGTTTCAATTCAATTTTCTTGAGACTTGTCACTCAATCATCATACACTTCAGTTAAAATCCACTTATGTATCTTGAGGTACAGAAAAATGTACTTGCAAACAGGTTTGGCTCGTCACTCAATTTGAACCTACACATGATAAACATCTTTTGACAAAATCCTGTGTTAGGGGTGATCATTTAAGAAATTTGGAAGTAGTGATCAATGAATAAGTTACTTCTCTCTCCTTTTGTTGGGAAATGATCACTAAGAAAAGTCTGAATTAAAAAAAAGCATGAATGCTGCCAGACATAAAACTATGAGACCCATCTAATATAAACATACGTTACTAGTTGACTCCCCCCACTAAAAGCCTATTCAGTAGGGAAGGGGTTCAAAAAACATTATTCTAGGCATGCTCACATACAAGAGAATGCATATCAGTCCCAATCGATGACTTTGCAATCCTGCTCTCGTAGTTGGAGGCAATGCGAAGAATCGTCTTTCGCTACTATCCTTATGAATAGGGGAGGGCACGACTCAATTCCTAATTTTTTCCACCCTAATCACACAGCCTAGGGTATACCAAGTTAGTTGCTGGGTTCACGGGGAAATTTTTTCTGACAAAGAGTTTTCTGCACTCTTTGTTCATATTGGGAATTGAACCCAGATCTTCCTGCATGCGAGGCAAACATGCCGACTATTACACCATCTGAGTAGTCATAACGAATGTTCAGTCCTCTAGCTCCATTGGTTTGGCCTTCACTTGCGAGCAAGCCAGCCAGATCCACTTTAAAACTGAAGAAACCTATGTTGACAGTATTGGTTGACAGTTCTTCACAGGTACAGATGTTTTCATTCACATTCGTCATCGTTATATCTCCATAAAGTGTCAAAGTACCACATGGGACTTAGTGATGCTGTTCGGATGTGACATTTACAATCTTGGAAAAGAACCAAATCAATTTGTTCAAACTAATTTTTGTCTGTGTTCTCACTAATGGATGATCAACATATTACGATATGAACTGTCTTTAATGTAATATGGTTATTCATCTTTGACAAGCATTTGTGAATTAGAATTTGGGGTTTTTTTCACTAGAGTAGGTATTCACAATGCTCAGCTTAGTCTGATACAAGGACACAAATATGGAGTATATAGTGAGGATCAAACTTATTACAGTAGTAGCGACTAACAAGACTAACTTGCTAACTAGTGCTCCATGGTGAGGTGTTTTTTTTTGGTTTTTTTACCACAGTCAAGGGAGATAATTCAGTAGCCTTTGTTATTGAACTCACTTGTATCAGGATGATGCTATAGGCCACATGCTTCTTTGGTGACCAGACAAAAATTGTTACGACTTGGTTATGAAGTTTTCGCTCATCCGGAATATTCCCCTGATATTGCTTCTTTAGATTAACATTCATTCTGGTTTTTAGAGAATTATCTTAATGAAAAAAATTCATTTTCTTGGAAGACTGCAAAGGCATGTAGATCAGTTCTACGAGATGAAAAATTGTGAGAAGATGGAATTATGAAGTTGCCTGAAAGAAGGCAGAAGATAGTCGAACAAAATAGGAAATATGTTGTTCAATGCAGTTGATGTTTGAGATGGGGAAGAAAAAATGTCTCTTATTAGAAAAACCACCAACCACTACTGTCAACATAGGTTGGTCTGGCTTGCTATGTAATTATCAAGCTAACATGTTGCACCAATGGAGCTAGAAGGCTGAAGATTTGAAGATATTGACCCCCCCCCCTTCCTAAACCTTTTAAGAGAAAGGGTTCAGTTTGCAATAAAGGTTTCTGCTTAATTAATCCCAGAGTTTGTGTCTGCTTGGTTTGTTATAGATTTAGTGGGGGTTCATTTTGCAATGTAAGTATCTGCTACATTGATCCCTCAATTTATCTCCTCTTGTTTTTTTGGTTTTTTTTTAAACTTTAGATTTTTTTTACTATAAATGTTCGATAAAAAGCGATAGAAGTAACTCATTCATTGATCACCCCCTTCTTCCAATTTTTCTGATTGATTACCCCCCCACACACAGCATGCTTCAAAAAGATGGTAGCTTTATTTTTTTTTCTTTTGAATGACTAACCAAAGCTGTTATTGTAATGGTCGACTAAACAACTGCTGGCAAATGCATTAAAAGCTGGACTCCATTTGTAACGATAAATGGAAACACCTTGCTTGGATCGTGGGGAATTCATTTGGTATTTCCTCATTAAGTGTACATACTGCTGATATGTCCTCATTGTTAGAAGAGGGGTTCAATATGCAACATAAGTTTCTGTTAAATTGATTCGTGTCTGCTAGTTTTTTTAAAATTTAGAGGGGGTTCAGTTTGCAATGTAGGTTCCTGCTACTTTGATCCCTTAGTTTATGTCCACTTTTTTTGTTTTTTCAAATTCAGATTTTTTTAACAATAACTGTTCAACAAAAAGTGATAGAAGTATCTCATTCATTGATAAACAACTGCTGGTAAATGCATTAAAAGCTGGACTCCATTCATAAGGATAAATGGAAACACCTTCCTTGGATCATGGGGAATTTATTTGGTATCTCTTCATTAACTGTACATACCACTGATAGTTCTCTTTCTGTCAGTCCGTATACCTGTTCTGCTTATTGTGTGTTAACTCCTGATTTAGGAGTCAACAAATGAAACAAGTTCCTATTCTTACTCAAATGCTCTTGGGACTTGCAAAAATCAGAATGGTTGTTGTGAGATTGGTGAAATAATGGATGAAATAATAAAAGTTCTAATTTTTATTTTCACTGCTTTGTTGGTTAGTAATGGTCTGAAGGGGAAACTGATCCAACCTCCCGATAGTCACCTATGGAGCTGAAACATGGTATCTAACCAAGAGACTGACCCGCAAACTGAGAATCATGTAACTTTCTCATGAGACAATCATGCTCACCATCATTGGCCATGTTACAAGAATGATGGACAACTGATGGACATTGCAACTCACAGCATGGATCCCCTGTCATCAAATGCAGAACCAAGTCTGGTAGAATATGAGATTGCAAGACAAACTGGATAAGTTCAGAAAATATTGGCTGTGCGACGCCCATAATAGAGGGATTTGGGGAATCCCAGGGAAGGTCTATGTCCGATTACGGTTGATGCTAGATTGATGATGATGATGAATGGTCTGATGTTTAAATAAACTGAAAGAGATAAATATTGGAGTTCCCCCATCATTCCACAAAACAAAACAAAAAATGTATCAGTGACCAACTCATATTGCTAGTGCATCCCCATGAAAGTTGTAAGTGAGTATCTTTCTGACAGTCGAATCGAGAAGAAATAATCAGTTAAATGAAGTGCTGTAGACAGGGTTGCATTATCATTTAGGGGTAATAAGCACAGTGCTTAGGGCCCATGAAAAAAATTGGGGCCTACTAAAAGTATATTTCAAATCATTTGAGAAATTTAGATGTTATAAAGGTATATACATTACGAAACATTAGTGAGACCCAAATTTTGTCAGTGTCTAGGACTCTCAAATGCTTCAATCTGGCTCTGGCAGTAGTGCTTAAAAAAGAAGTTAGTAAATGCGGGGCTGCCTGCTCTCAGAAAGTGGGGTGCTTTAAACCTCCTCCCTTAGAAAATTTTTGAAAGTTCGCCAATTTCAATTTGACACCACATGGAATAAGTATTTGGATATATACTTCCTAATGTTTTGATGTGTCCACACATTCCTATAAGACACCTTATATTCAGTCGGCCCCAGAAATAAGAAGGAAGAGGTGTGATGTCATTATAAGGCATGACATCATCAGATGGTGTAAATCTAATCTGATCAATTTTTTTTTCCCTAGCTGCTGATGATGTCATAATAGTATATCCAAGGTCTGCAAAAATGTTCAAAAATAGCCATTTACGATTTTTATTGATGATAACATTTGCAGATTATTTCCATATCACAAGATTTTAGAAGTATGAGAATCAATTGACTCAAAGAGAGACTACTTGCTTATTTGCCTCTTCTTCCTTCTGCTATTACTACCACAGATTGTAGAGACATAGTTGAACTTATTGTTCTTGCTATCAATGAATTGTTTAAATAGAGAATTTTAGTAGTACAGGTATACCTTGATTAATCCCGTTAATTCATCCCAAATTTATCCGTACAGTTCAAGGTCTTATGTGTTTTTTTTACCAGCTTATACTTATTTACATTAATCTGTTCCACAATACCATAACTGTACAACATCGAAACATGTACAAAATGAAGAAACACTATTCAAGGTATTTTTATCTATAGATAGTGAAGGAATACCATTCCTCCTTCCCCCCAAAAAGGTAAGGGATTGCTGTTCCCATGCCTTCCCATGCCACTAGATCACTAGTTAAATGAGAGCCCGACTGTTACTGACTCGTATGCATAATTCCTCTTTATTAGCAGAAGATTGGCCTCTGAATTGTATTACACATTGGAGATTATTTCATGGCCAACCTCACACAAATAACTTTCTGGCAGTAGAAAAGAAAAGGAACATGTCTTTAATTCTTGACTAATGAAGACCCTAGGCACAACCCACGATAGACACTACCATACTTCATTCAATTCAACAACTGAAAAATATACACATTTCTGCCGAAGTTTCTTTGTACCACTATAGGATGGGAACTGTATATGCCGGACTATATAATGAATGTTTACAAGGGTATTTGGAGGACTACAGCTCACAATAACTCATAACTGTCCATAATGAGCTACAGTAGAAGCTTCCCTAGTCATAATACCAGTATATTGAATGCAGTGTAATATTTGCATTTTATTTGTGTATATATATATATATATATATATATATATATATATATATATATATATGGACTTTTACCAGGTTCCTGTAGATATGATGAAGTACCTTTGCTTCAGTAAATGAGAAGTTTAATGGGAAATTTTTTTAGTGCCTTAGCCATGGAGGGATATTAATCAGTGTTATGTCTCATGTTCCTTTGACTGAGTGAAACAATAACCTTTTGGAGTTATTTATTTTGTACTTTACTGCAGACATTTCTGGGCTGCTCTCAATGTAGATCTAAATGCAAAAATGTGTGTGTGGTTTACATAATATATATGCTGTATTTATCATAATGACTGGTTTGTCAAGGGAGCTAAACGCTAATGATAGGGTAATCTCCCTTATTCATTCATTTGCAAATGCTCTGAATGTCTGGGATCTAGTCACATCAGATTGCACTAAATTTCTATTCAAAGAGTTACCCGAGGGATCTCTGAGTTGCATAGTTCACATTGAAAACCTGGATGTCCTGTTCTTGGTTGCAGAATCTCCTGTAAGCAGAGAATTTATTTCTGTTCTTTTCATTCTGGAACTTTTTAAAAAAATAATCTGTAGAATCCTCAACCACAATATGCAGTCTAAGTAGCAAGTACGTACTTATGAGGTGGAATTGCTGGCCCCATGCCCAGCCATCCTCTTTGATCCATGCTTAGGCCCGGCCGGATGACCTTTGCTATTTACCCATAGCTGGAGGTAGAAGTGGATCCTTGCCTCTCTTAAGGGCAAAGTGAATGCAAGCAGATTTAGCCAATTCTGTTTTCTGTGCCAGTTGGTGTTATACCACTAGCACGTTTTTATTTTCAGAATTGTTTGACAGCATTTACTAAACCATTTCTCGCCTGCTTGTCCATCACTTTAGTTAGCTGTCAATTAGTAATAAAAATGATTTATATAATACACCATGTGTATGTCTCTATTTTTTGTCTGTAAAATTTATCAAGGGAGATAATTATCAAATGCAAATTATAGAGTAGTATCCCTTATTTTTCAGTAAAAGCATAAAAATTGCGGGGTCATTCTCGTTGAACATAAACAAGACTAGCATTCCAAAGGAATTTATAAATCACTGCCACCTATATATGGCGCTTTCTGCCCTATAAATCAAGTTGTGGTGATGGTAAAATGAAGCTACTGTAATGAAAACACTACCAGTATGCTTTGAATTATAAATCTTTGATTAAAAAAAAATGGGTCACTTAATCACTCAATAGGGAGTCTAATTGAAAATTAGGAAAAGGGACAATCAATGAATAAATTACTTTTCTTGCCTTTCAAGTACAAATTTTTCTAAAACAAATGTGAATGCTGCTGGAATCAAAAGAAGGGACCTATTGGGCTTAAACTTTCATTGTAAATTGAAGCCCCTAATGGAATTTTATTGGAGGGGGGGGGGCAACTTTTTCCCTGCTTATTGACCAAGTTTCCACTATAAACAGTCAGGGCTGGCATAGTCCAGATTGATATATAGATATTAATGATAGAACACATGATTAACCCAAGTCCAACAATAGAGAGTAAATAGGGTCTGTGGTGGGTAGCAGTGATTATGAGTACAGGAACGTAAAGTTTTTAATATTTCATGAGTACACTAACTCCCCCACCAATGCTGTGGTTAGGTTCCCGAAAACTTGAACTTAAACTGAAACAACGTTAAGTGAAATAGATTTTTATCATAGACCATGGTAATGAGGGGCTGTGAAATTCAATTTATTCTAGTGTAGTCATTTTGCGACCAACTTAGACAGAGTCAGGAAAATCACTTGAGTCACAATCCCACCTACTATATTTTATATCGTCATACATTTATATCTCTTTTTATCTATGTCATTATAACTAAAGGACATTGGATTGAACAATGTAAATAGGAGAATGCTTGTACAATGCAATTATAAAATTGTTCAACTCTCGAATTCATTGTAGCAAATTCAAAAAGTAATTTCTGATTAAAATTACTACCCATACATATTTTGGTAAAAAAAAAAAAAAATTCTTCTTTAATTAAATTCACAAAAGAGTTCCATTTTTTAAAATCCTATTCATTAAAGTGTTCCACAACAGTTTGACGTGGTCTATGAATCTAAGAATAGATACTTCTGTCATTTTTTGATGGCACGGATAAACTACTATAGAAATAGACTGTCACCTCAATCTGATCTGTCCCCCAGCAGAAAATTCCCAGAGCTGTCAATTTATGTGTATGGTAATATGAGACGCAAGGTTGTGGATATAATTTTGTATGCTAACTATTCACTGCACATCTCATTCTCTGGAGGAAATTTCCCATCGGGTACAGAAAGCTGTTACATCCTATAATATGTTAAGACTTGAAACTATGCAGTCTGAGAAAGAAAAGGAATATGAAAATATATGACTTCTGTATGTTGTCAATATTTATCCATCCTTTCAAGACTCGCGGGGCTTATATATCTTGAGTTTTCTGTGACTGCTGGGATATATATGTCCTGTAGGTCTCTTTTAGAAATCTACTAGGAAATTAGAATTCAGGTATTAAGCACCTTAATAGGTTACTCTGGAAAGGGTTAATAAGAGGAATGAACTCAGAAGCAGTAGCTGATGAGACTTGGAAACTAAGTTTTCTGTATCAATTGTAGAATCCAGATTCCAAAATTGATTCGAGTCAAACGGGTAAATTTTCAGATTACACCTTAATCAAAATTTGATTTAATTCATTCAATGCATAGATGGAATGTAAAATTAAAATCCCTTTAACTACAATAAAGGATTTTGTGAAGAAATATAATAACAAAATTCGAAAAACCTATCAATGTAATGAAATTTTGATGACAGAGTGATTTAAAATTTTGCACTTTTGGCCTGAATAAATTTTGGGGTCTGTAATCTACAATTTTATCTTTATGTCTGGTGGTCTCTCAACTCCATTTGAAAAACATAGTCACTCTCTCGTTTATGAGAAAGTTTAATGTTTCATCTGAAGAATTTCTCTGGAACACTGCTCATTCAAAGAAGACATAGTGAATATCTATCGAATACTAATCCTGAAGAGGTGTACTTGGCTACTAAAAACTAAAACATGTTATCTGCCTGTAGTTTTGGTTATATATTCGCACCGTGTATGTCAGCATACAAGTCGGCTGCAAAACTAAAGTGTTAATTCAAGATTAGTCTAATATTCACTGGATAAATCAACTCTCCAATATAAGGCAGCATTGAGTCCATCAGAGTGTCAATTTCATTAGATCTAAACAGACTAATATGATCTTTTAGGAGAAATAGTTTAGGCCTAAAAAGTCAACTTACAGTTTTGGGTACATATACATATGTTAGCTCCATTATAATAAGGATAAGTAATTTGCTGAGGAATAGATCCAGCAAGATTGTGGCTGTAACAGTGATATCCGGGCCCTGTCATTGCAGATGGCTGGTCAAAATGGATGACGGCAAGGTCCAAAAGTGGGCCCAATGCGATAAAATCTCTGAGGGCAAGTGGCTGCCAGTCAAACCAAATGAAGGCTAAGATTCAAAGACTGCCTGAAGTCATCTCCGCAACAAGCCGGGAGCTGTTGCTACCATACCTCAATAAATGGAGTCAAGCTCTTTAAAGTAAAAGTACAACTTGAACATCTTTGGATTGAGATTGATCTGGTAGAACCCGCAGCTCATGAAGAAGAGCATACAGACATACCCCTGCTTGTGGAAAGTTTCCTGTAAACGTCTTCTGCTTTCACAAAAAGGCTTACATTTGTACACGTTTCTCCTCCTATCTGAAATTGTGTAAAGCAAAGAAGTATTATTTTAGATAACTAACCTTTTGTACACACATTGATTGCCTTTTTACACCGGTTGCAAAATGTATTTGCACGCACACATACATGCACGCCACAGGGGGAACTATATACACAAGCAATACATACTCAGTAGACCTATTATAATCTAGAAGTTGGGGTCCATAATTTTTACCATGTTATAAGAGATTCCATGTTGTAACGAATATCCCTTTTTTTTAAAAAGACTTCATCCGAGTCCTGACCCCACACCCTCAAAAAAGACCAATCTTTATAATTCGTGCTGAAATGAAGAGAAAGTCTAAGGGCTGGGAATAGGTCGGAGCTAGTTCAACAGGCAGATAAAAATAAATATAAAATATTTTTGAATTGTGACACCTGACCAGAAGGTTACATATCGACAAATCTTAGATGCATACATTGCAAGTGTCTAAAGTGGGAGTTTGACATTTTATCAATGAGTTAATTTGGCAATGAGTTTTGTTTATTGAGTGCTGAGAAATGTTTTTGTCTAATTCATTTCCTTTTTAAAGTTAGTATAACCTAATTCAGTAAGGGTCTTTCTATTTTTGTGTTTAGCTATTATTTTGAGTGCCAAGTTTAACATATAGAAAATTGGGGTTCATGCCCAAACTGCATTGTAAGCTATTCCACATTAT
>OY735219.1:36052476-36344976 GCA_963457665.1 Thysanoteuthis rhombus | reverse complement strand
TTTCTATTGAGCGACTAACCAGATCATTATCATATTTTATTTTATGATGATCTCATCATCTCTTTACTAGTTTTATCATCATCATCTTCATCATCATCATTTTCTTGAGCATCAAGTTGGCAACATTACCTGTCCCCACGTTAAGTAATTATATTTCATTCAATCTACTTTTAACAAATCAGCAGATGAAGATAGTTATTAAAAACATTCGTACTAGAGAAATAGGAAAGAAAGAAACCTTTTCATTTCGTATCAATATTTTAAATATTGTAATTGAAAAGATAGAAATCCATCGTAACCTTTTTGTTTTAAATCAGAATATAGAATTATATTTTGTTAGTATGATAGAAGAAGCAATGAGCCATGTTCCTTCCTGATCACCCTTTTTGTCTGTGATCAAAGTGTATGGTCTGTTTTCTCTTATTCTTCGTTCCAAGATCTTTCATTTTCCTGTGGGGGGAAAAAGTAGCCTATAACTGATAAAATATTTTAAAAAGTCTATATGTGAGATATAATGGAAAATGATTTTATTACTTAGCTTATAGACAGAAAGAAAATGACATTTATATAAGGTAAGGTATGTGTGTGTACGCATATATATATAAATGTGTGTGTATATATATATATATATATATATATATACAAACATATGCACATCTTATGTATGAATGTAATTTTCTTTCTGTCTATAAGCTAAGTAATAAAATCATTTTTCATTATATCTCACACACAGACTTATTCAAATATATACATATATATATCTGAAATCTATTACTTGTAAAACCAATAGTGGGCACTATATCTCAGTAGTTACACTGTAGTACTACTAAACTAATATGTCTCTGAACGAACCTGAAATACAGAAAAGAGACATTACTAATTCTGGTCTCATTCCTAACCACGCTGATCAATACAGTCGAGGTACACAGGTAAGACAAAAATCCTTCCCATGCATACAACACACTATGTAGGGTCCTAAGAAATGGTAAGGTAGAAATTTTGCTTAGGAAGGAAAATTGCTTTATATTCAGTGGAAAGGCCAAAAAAAAAAAAGAATAATTCTTAGAAGAGTTGAGTGATTTAATTTCTCTCTTTCAGAATATAGACTGGTATAGGTATTCTAGAATAAGAAAAAAGAGGTATTTTGAAATACTTGAAGCATTAAATGAAGAGAATTTAGAGGTGATCTTTTTTTATCTATAAGACAACTATAGGTATTTTCGAATGAGAAAAAGAGGCAATTTAACATACTTCAATCATTTACAGAGAATTTAGTGATTTTTCAAAATCTATTGGAATTTAAATTGGTATAGCTAATTCAAAATAAGAAGAGGTATTTTGAAAAATGTGAAGCTTTATAACAAAGAGTTAAAGGAGTGATTTTCTTTTAGAGATCTATCAGGATATGGAGTAGTATAGCTATTCTAAAATACTTGAATCATTATATACAGAGAATTTTGGAGTGATCTTTTAAAAAATCTATCAAAATATAGATTGATATAGGTATTTTAAAAGTGGGAAAAGGTGGTATTTTAAAAAATTTGAGCATTATTTACAGAGAAAATCGCACATTGTGATCACTTATGGACAAGGTCTTTTACTTATCAATGACTGGCTTATAACATAAATTCGTTGCTATAAACAACTTTATATCTTTAAAAACTAACGATTATTATGAATATTTTATACATAAATGTTTGTGGTTGACTGTTTTTCATAACAATAACCGTTTGATAATATTATCCGTGATTTTGATAAACGGTTTTGTCTATACAAGGCTTGTTATTAAGTAGGAAGCACTCAGAGAGCACTGTACACTCACTCAATTGGAAACCAACTCCTGGATCCACCAAAAAGTTTAATCACTTCTTCCTTAGCCCATGATCTATCTGACCACAATTTTATTGAAATTCATTGAGAACTTAGAGAGATATTGTGTGGACAGACAGACTGGCGAAAAGAGGGAAAGGCACGAGTAATCTTGAACTTCGATGGTAGAGGTGATTAACATCTAGAAAATGACAGTCTGCCTGCATATGTGCATAAATGCTTGCACAATACTCACACCGGTCTGGTTAGTTGCTTAATCTTTTGGCGGTATGCCGTGTTGAGGGTGATCAATGGAAAAATTGCAAAAAAAAGTGATCAATGAATAAATTACTCCTCTTGTCTTTTGTGGATTCACTAAAAAGTTGGAATTTCCAGAAAAACAAGTGAGAACAAAGTAAGGGACCAATTTAGCACAGACTCACATTGTAAATTTGACCCCCCCCCCAAAAAAAAAACCTACCTGGGAGTGAATTTAAAGAAAGCAAAAAAAAGTTTCTCCTTGCCGTTATAAGGAGTAAATATTAAAATTTTTCAACCCACCAATGGACACTTTTGTTGACAGTTTTTATGACGGTTTCTAATGTACAAGTGAATAATCATATACTTGTGCACATTGTGAGACGATTTGAAATTTTCGGCTCGATTTGGTGTTACAAAACAGCACGCGTTTAATGCACAGAATGGACATATACTTACCTCTCTAACTTGGTTCGTGGATATGGATTAACAGATTTGGTTTTGTGTTTAAAATTGCTCTGCAGAATATTATTGGTTTTATGCATTTGAAATTTTCCTATACTTATTTGTGAAACATGTAATCTATAAGTATCTTATGTACAAAATCTATAAATTTAATAGATTTGCATGCAAAAAAAAATAAAATATTGAAAAAGATATTTTCTCTCTCTTATATATAAGACTAAAATTTAATTAGATTTTCTCTCTTGAAATATATATATATATATACAGGTATATGTATGTATCAGTATAAAATCTAATATATGAATACATAATGTTAATATATACCTAATTCATTCTTGATTATTGACAATTAGAGATCTTTATGTAAGATCTACATTTAGTTAGATCTTTCTGTATATATTCATAGATTTAATTAATATAAATTCAATTTATTGTTGATAGTCATTTAAATGTTGAAGGATTTCTGGTTTTTAAGTAGATTAGGGTGTGCCCACCCAAGAAGTGCATGTTTGAAAGGGGCCAGACTTTGTGGAGTGTGGAGCAGCCTGCCATAAGTTATGTAAAATAATTCATATTATATACATGTATAAATGATATGGATGAAAATGAGACATATCTTCTTGAAAAGTGATTTAATACTGAATTCCAAAAAGGAGGGGGCTGATGTTAAGAAGGAGGTGCCTCAAATTGATTTGGTACATAGTTGTTGGGATTGTGAGTTCATTTCAAATCTGTCCATACATTTTGAAGTTTTGTTAAATTGAATCACCATAGCCCAACAAACCGCCCAACACACCAGCCAAGTGGGTTGCAGATGCTTCTCTCTTTGCTTGTGTGTGGGTCTTGGCTCTCCTGGTCACATTTTTGGGACTACAATCATCGAAATTTGCATTAGTACACCACTAAACACCATCAAAAAATGCTCTTTTTTTTTTGGCATTTCTAGCATTTATAATGATATATAATGTGTACAGTTGATATTGTCATTAAATCAATGTTATCTTGAGTCTCTATATTATTCCTTCTAATTTAACTGCATTGATTATTTACCTCAGTCAACAAAGTTAGAGAGATACATGTATTACCTTCCATCAGTCTATCCATACAATATCTCCAAAAGTTCTCAAATAATTTCCATGAACTTCTGTGAAAGGATGGGCCTTGGTCTTGGGAAGAAGTTGTCAAATTTGGAATAGATCCATGTTTTTTTTTCTCGATTGAGATATATTTTCCCATTTTCTTTTTCTTTTTATACATTTGTGTATTCTCTCATGTCAGTCAGCACAATATCTCCCACAGTTTGCCATGAATTTCAATGAAATTTTATGGATGAGTCATCCTTGTTGTGAACAAATTTGGGGGCGGATCCAGGGAATTATTTTTAGATTGAGACATTTTTTTTTTTTCTCTCTCTCATATTTATATATCCACCCATGTCCAACAATTCAGTACCTCCAAAAGTTCTCAATGATTTTCAATGAAATTTTGTAGATTGGTTAAAGAAGTGATTAAATTTTGGGGTGGATCCAGGATTTTTTCATGATTCAGTCAGTACATGCCATTGACGGAGGTATGCTCTCTTTGAATGCTTTCTAATTATTTCACATTATTATTAATCAGTTATTTATCAATTACATATATATATATATATATATATATATATATATATATATATATATATATATATATATATATATATATATATATACATATACTTATATATAATGTTTATATTCCTTTTAATTTTTTGTTAAGGCTCTAAATCTAATTTCATACTGAACTTTGCCATCTTCATTATCTATGGTATTATTCTGCTTTCTTAAATGCATTCGAGTTTTACACTTTTGGGAATGACATAAAAGAAAGGTTAGGAAGTTTAATATGGAGGTAAGGAGGAAGAGAAGAGACAGAAAAGAAAGTTAGGTAGTTTGATCTGAGGGTTAGAAGGAAGATCAGAGAAAAGGAAGTTCTTTTTTTAAAAATTCGTGTGTTGGGAGATTTTTGCATATGAAACCAATCCATGTTGGCATAACATTTGGGTAAAAAGAATTGATGGCCAACCAAGGTACGAACGAATGAAAGAGAGAAAGTGAAGATACACACAAAAGATGGGAGAAGAGCAGAGGCTTGAGATAATGGGTAATCATAGTTGTCAACACCCATGGAATTTCCATGAGTTCAGCTAGTTGTTGTTATTATTATTTGCATTTCCACACTAGTTGCCTGGTGGATGTCACTGAGGACTGTGTGACAGCAAGTCTCCAGCCCTCCTTTCAACACTGTGACAGTATGCAGCAGTGCTGTAGTTTGCAATTTCACACCAGTTGCCTGATGGTCATCGCTGAAGGCTGAGTGACAGTAAATCCCCTGAAGTCTTCAGCCCTCTTCTCAGAGTCCTCATCACAGTTTGTATTGTCTCGACCAACCCCAGCTTTACTTACACACCTTTTTCATCCTAGCTGTTAGGCCCTTGCTGATGACTGGAGGTCGTAAGTCTCATATTTCCATTACTCTCCTTAGTATTCCCGCACACCCCAGTTGTGCTGTGGTCTTTATAATCTCAATCCTTCCTCTTATTTCCAGCTCCTCCAATCTTCTTCTCATTATCATTTATGATACTATTCCTTTAATCTCAATTTATGAGTATTTCATAGTTTTATCATTACAGGCCTTTCTCGTGACGCGGTCTCTTGTATAAAGTGGTTTGATTAATGGTGAACCCCGAAATATCTTTCTAGCTAAAGAATAGCTAGAATCAATTAAAAAAAAAAAAGGAAATTGATCAGTCGTAATATGTTTTTATCTTCCTTGGACCCCAACATTCCTGTATTACTATTACCTGATGCCAATCAACATCATTAAAGTATCATTATTGTTTTATACTAATCAATTTTCATAAACCAGTATTTTATTTTTACTTAATATAACATTTCATCACTATCATGATTATTACCTTGTGATCTTTTAGAAACCTTATCCACACTTGTCACCAAAACTGCCAAAAGAGGTTTGTTCAGTTTTCAGGTTGGTCTGGCTGGATATGCATCATGCGTACAGGCTGTACTTATGGAGCTAAAAGACTGAAAATTTAAGCATTCAGTCCTTTTATGTTTAGAAAAAGTTGGGGGGAGTCAAATTCTCCCTGAAAATAGGTTTTTAGTGGGGAGTGCAATTTGCAATGTAAAGCTATGCTAAATTAATCCTTTAATTTGTGTCCAGCAGCATTCATACTTGTTTTTTTTCTTTCTTTTTTCAAACTTATTCAATGATCACCATCAAGGAAAAGGCAAGAGGAGTAATTCATTCATTGATCATCCCTTATGTTAATTTTTAAATTAATTGACCCAAGAAGGCATGCTACCGAAAGATGTTGGTCACTTGACTGTTTCTATTGAATGACTAACCTGACCTCTAATTCTTTTAATATTATTTTCCTATTTAAAGATTTAGTTCATCTGACTTCATGTAATATTTATGCTTGTGGCGGATCCAAGTAGCGAATGACATGAGCTACCTATTCATTTTATTGCTATTCTTTTCTTAAAAACTCATTGGAAAGTGTACATACCCTTTGATCAGTGGTTCCCAAAGCCATAGTTGCAACACTTAATGAGGGTAACGAGCAGGCTCCTAGGGATGGCTCGGAAAAAAATAAGACGAAAAACTTTTCAGAAAATGTTAAGAGTAAAAAGTAGTGCAAATATTTTTACATCACAATTTTTTAACTTAGCGTCATTGAGATTCTGGAACAGGAAAATAGTTGTGAATGATGAAGCATTTTCAATTGTATGAAAACTGAGATATTCCAATCTGTCCACAACCAATATTTGTACTTGATTATCAGATTGAAATAAAATTCAATAAAATTTATTGGAGAAAACTAAATGAAGAAACACTATTAAATTATGTTCCAGCCTGAGGATTGCCGGGCCCAGAAAATTCTGCATTGAGGGTCATGGCCAAAAATGATAGGGAAATACTGTCTGGGACCATTGTCAGCAGTGGTAGAGAAAAAGCAAACAATTGAAGAAATCTGTGTGTGTGTGCAACACGATTGCTTGACAACAGGTCATTGTACAAAATTGACATTTGCCTGACATATAAGTCATCATACAAGGCAGTGCAGTGTTGAGTTAGAGGTTTTTGTGACTAGCCGTTCTTGAGAAATCTAATAAGAAATAAATGAAACATTTAGAATTATCTAAATCCAAGTATAAAATATCTAAATCAGTAATGCTGAAGAGAAGTAACAGAAATACTCCAATGCCGTATTTTGGTACAAGGGACAGATAATCATTTTATATGACAATTACGGCAGGCTTTTCCACAGATCTTGAAGTCTGGATCCTTCCAAATATACACTTTTGGAACGGGCGTTGCTCTAGTGTATTGAAAATGAACTTGGTGAGAGGTTGAGGAAGGTGGCATGAGTATTCGATGTGCATGTTGGATCCTCTGTAGTGGGCACAGCGTTGCCAGTTCAAATATAGATTTTAGAGTTGGATTAGCGAAAAAGGAGCTAAATACAGCCATCCCCTGATATAGCATGGTTTGAGATATAAGGTAGATGGTTTGCGGTCTTGAACCCCCATCATTTTTTGCTCATATTATTACCCACTTGTCCAAAAAACCACAAAATTTCATCAAAAGTCTTCAATTCAATATGCCTGAAATATATATTTCCTTCTACTTGCAATCAATTAACATATAATTACACGGTATCTTAATTTCAATTTCACTTACCTATATCCATCAATTATTTCATGAAATGTTAGATAAATTGAAAAGGAGCTAAATTAGGAGCTAAGAGCTGGATGCAGTCTTTTAGGAGCTAAATGCTCCAAAAAAGAGCAATATCTAGCTCCAGACAAGCTAAATTGGCAACCCTGCACCGTTTCCTATTCCCTTCTCTCAATATAGAAATATGACTTACAAGGAAATAGTTAATTACAGATGACTAATTATCAATAAATATTAAAGAGTTACGTAATTGGATGTGTAATTACTGGTGTCTGTGTGATAAGAAATTACTTAAATATTTAATGTGATTTTTGGAGAAGCTCAGTCTCTTGGAGTCATCCTCAGCACCTTCTTCGCAAAAGTGTTATTAAATAAATTTATTTGCAATTGTTACTTGAATAACCTCTTTTTAATTAAAGTTTAGTAATAGCATCCTGGGTATCTTATGGTGGGTACATGTATATATTTGTCTCTCTTCTCATATTAATGCCATATTGGAAAATAATCCACGGATATTACACTCGGATACTTGGCAGAGGACAGATATTATAATACTAGGTAGTGCACACAGATACTCTGATCTGAGACAGAAGAGTTGATTTATACGGAAATAATCCCATCATTTTTTATGGGTACTATGCTAGTGCATATGTAACTATATATATATATATATATATATATATATATATATATATATATATATATATATATATATATATATATAATTGTATCATCCACAGACAGCTGTTTCGTTGTATTACAACTCTTCAGTGTGGCTATAGATAATCCATTATCTCATCCAGTACCACGGGGCAGGATTGAAACCTTTGTCAGATCCTACTGCTGAGCTATGGAACTGGACGGTCAGTTAGGCTGAATCTAAGCGATATATTTATTTTACCTTAAATTCCCCATCCACAAGTGTGCTCTATTCCTATGGAAGAGCATTGCATAATGCTTACAATGGACGAGTTACCTCACTTAGAGAGTGTTCAACCCTGAATAGAGCAGCGTTAATTATTGTGTCATCCACAGACAGCTGTTTCGATGTATTACAACTCTTCAGTGTAGCTATAGACAATTCATTATCCCACCCAGTACCACGAGACAGGATTGAAACCTTCGTTTCAAACCCAGAGTCAGAAATCCTACCACTGAGCTATGGAACTGGATGGTCATTAAGGCTGAATTTAAGCGATGTGGATTCACTACACAAACAATTTTATGTTTCTTTGGGCCTCATCAGGCAAATTCAATGATGGGCCCTGAGAGGGCAGACACATGAACTTGTTTTTGTAGCAAATCCACGTCCCATAATATATTTCCGGTTCTACTCTAAAACAACTTGACTTTCGGATTAAAAAGTTGATCTATCTAGCACTCTATGAAATGAATCCATCACACATCAGACATTGCTTTATATTATGCTATATTGCTAACCTGATCTGAACCATATGTACTATATGTATATATATATATTTATATACCTATAATTCTTGTTGACTAAATCCCTAATGGTTGTGGAGGTGCTGGTAGTAATATATGCGTATTCAGTTTTGCTTAGGTTAATGCTGGTCATGGGCGTCCGCACCCACTCTTCCTGTTGGATGAAAAAAGATATAAGAGGGAGGGGGGGGCAACACAAGAAGATATATACTCAACAAAGGCTTACTCTTTATTTCCGATGGCGCTATTATTAGGGTGATCAGGCCAAAATTTTCCCTGGGTTGGAGGACCCTAATAATTAATCTCTGAAAGGAGAGTTGAAAGTTGGCTGAGATCCACAGCGTCTGATGATTACTTATCTGGGTTACGTATGATGAGTGTTTGCAGGAGATAAAATCAACAAAAATAGAATGCAGTTGATAAACAAAGCGAGAGATAAGTTCGGTGAAGATCCGAGAGGAATCCGGGTTTCTTTCCGATGATTAGCTGCTCTCGATTTGTGGTCTATAAATTGTCTGCATGTGACAAAGATTTCCTTCGCTGTTTAGTCTAGTAGCAAGGATGATTTACAAATCCTTGAATTTTTAATTCTTCAGAGATGTCTTCTAGAATAGATTACTTGTATTACTTTATTATTGTAAAAGAGTTGTTGTACTTTTCGTGTGTAGTGTAATTTGCCTTTCTTTATTTTTGTTATCCTTTTTATTTCAATCATGGATTTCATGTGCCTTTTCAGTTGGCTTTATGTATGAGATATCGTGGAAAGTGGAAGGAACTAAAGGATTGTTCTAGGTTTTCCTCTTCCTCATCTGAGTACTCGGGGCTGCATTTTCTATGGGCTCTTAAGTAAGAACCTATGACTTATCATATATATATATATATATATATATATATATATTATAATTATTATCAGCTTTCTTTATCATGCTGTATTGTGGAATTTTTATTATGTCATTTTATGAAATATCATTCTGAAAAACATTCATGGATTTTTGGTTCTTCAAAAAGAAATTCGTTAACAAGTTACACCAGGAATTGATTATACATAGATTGCTATAGAAATTCATTGCAAATAAGTTTCTCCGGGATTATACAGTATATCTTTTCCTATAGAAATGTATTGAAAAGGATTTTCTATGATAAAAGTGTTGAAATGGTTTTCTATGCCATTTCCTTGCAAAATATACACTACAAAAATGTAGTAAAAATTAATTATTCAGCATGAAAAAGAAAAAAATGTTTGCTTTCTTGATATCGTCACTTTTATCAGTCTTCATTACATTCTGAGGAATTTTCATTCATGTAGAAACAGGTTTGATTAGTTACTCAATAGAAGCCGTCAAATGACCTACATCTTTTGGCAGCATGCCTCATTGGGGATGATCAATTGAATAATTGGAAAAAGGACTGATGAATGAATTAATCGTGTCTCTTGTACTGTTGGGCAATGATAACTTTGAAAAATCTGAATTTTCAAAAACGAGCATGAATGCTGCATGACACAAACTAAGGGATCGATTTAGCGTACACTTACGTTGCAAATTGAACCCCTACTAAAAACATTTTATGGGGAAGGGTAAAAAAAACCTAAAATTGTTTCTTTCAAACATAGTAAGGAGTAAATGTTAGAATTTTCAGACCTCTAGCTCTGTTAGTGTGGCCAGTATTCATTTGATTAGGTACAACTTGATCATCATTTGACATTGGCTATGCTATACCTTTTTGGAAAGCTCTATGTCTAAGCTACAACATAATACGATTTCAGCTCCTTTGGTTAGTTTTTTTAGGATTTCAGAGAGAAAAAAATGAGTGAAGCTAAATTAGTATAATAAAAGTTAACAGTTTTTGCTTGCTCTAAATTTTCAGTGATTTATCAGTTTAGTGTTTTCATTGGTTGTATCCTCTACTGGTTTCTAATATGTGATAGATTCGCTGAAAATGATTTTCTGCACTATTGGCAACCACATTAAAAATCTTCTTCATTTAAGAATGGCTGTTCATAGGGGAAAATGTGATAAAATTCTGAGATTACTGGTTAAAATTTAATGAGTTTTAGGATGAGTATACTGTCTCAACATTCTTTTGTCACAGCACATAGTCTTCAAATTGATACAGGGGTAAGGATATGGTAGTCAAACAGAGCGCTTGACCCCGCCCTCCCTTTCCTGGATTAGGCCTTCTCACTGAAGGCAAAGGGTTTGAAAGTTGGAACCTTATAGAGTCCGGGGATCTAAGGGCTCACTTTGAACAGTAACAGCTTAGGACGAGTCACTGCTTAATTGCTTCCTAGTCCTTTACTTGACATCCAATATCTGGGTATGTCCTTTTGTTCCTCCCGACCCCCGGAAGAATTGGCAACAGGGGCTCATGACTCAATGGAGGATTTGTCATTCTACAACCACAAAGCAGTTATGCATTGAAAATAATTCATTGGATATGACTTACTGTGTATTATTAATCACTGCTACCCACAACACTGGTTTAGATACTGTTGTTAAGTTTAGATTATTCATGTGTTCTGAATTTGATACATATCTATGTAGCTTTAGGTTATTCATGTTTTCTAGCATTTATATGTATCTATGTAATCAGACTTTGCCCAACCCTAACCGTTCATAGTAGAAACTAGAAACCCAAATGAGGTTTCAGTAGGAGGGGGTTCAATTTTCAATGTTAGTTTTTGCTAAATCAGTCCCTTAGTTTGTGTCCACCCTTATTTTTTGTAAATTTGGATATTTTGGTGCCCAGCAAAAGGCAAGAGAAGTAACTTATTCAATGATCACCACTTTTTCCAATTTTTTTAATTGATCACTCTGAAATACAGCATACAGCCAAAAGACAATGGTCACTGAGAGGTTGAGAAAAAAACCCCCACCTTTTTGCATATATCCCATCTGTTATGCATGTAACTGTTATCATCAACTAATGTTATTAGTAACCCTACCCACAACAAAACAGTTTATACACCTTTGCAGGGTTATCATTCATCTGAAAATTACACATATACATATATTTGTATATGTATCTGAACTTCATCATCATCAGTCTTTTAACGTCCATCGTTGGACATAGACCTTCCCCAGGATTTGCCACAATTCTCCATCATTGGCATCGCGGAGCCAGTATTTCCTGAACCTGTCTAGTTCATCTCTCCATCTTGTGTTCTGTCGGCCTCGGTTTCTTATGTGATCTCTGGGGATCCATGTTGTGAGATGTGATGTCCATTGGTTGTCTTTCATTCTTGCAACATGGCCTGCCCATTGCCATTTGAGTTTTTTAATAGTTTCTATGATGTCACGGACACCCATTTTCTTCCTTATATACTGTGCTGTCTTATGGTCTCTCCATGTAAGGTTGAACATGATTGTCTCATGCACACGTTGCATACTTCTCAGTTTGTAGGTCTGTCTCTTGGTTAGGTTCCATGTCACCCAGTTCTAAATGTCCAGAGTAAAATCTGCACGCACACACACAAACTCTCCTCAATGAGTAGTGAAATTGTTTTTTTTCTCAATCCCCCTTTCCCAAGTTTTCAGTAGAGGGATCGATTTACAGTATAAGTTTATGCTAAATTTACATGATAAAAATGAAAATTTATGGATGGTTGTGATTCATGATTTTCCTAGGAATACTAGTTTTGGTATAGAATCTGACATTAATATCTGCCTTGCCCATAAAGCATGTGATCTGAGGAATCATTTTTTTAAACTTGTTTTTCAACATTATTTCTGATGAAGCTGCATGGGCGAAACATATAAAATAAATTTTCATAAATGTCATAATACTTCAATATGGCTGACTGTGATTATGTTCAAATGTTATTCTTTTGCAAAACGTCTTGTCAGTATTATTATTATTACTATTCTGCTTGTTTGTATGTCAATTTTACATGCTCTCTGATAATTATTATTATTCATTTCTTCTCTAGTGTCATCTCACACCAAGAAAACTTGTTGATTTATTCGTTTTAACATGTTCTTGATTCATAACTTCTTCTCCCTTTTGATGTTTCGCTGCTCACAAAGTGGGTCAATTGCTGTTTGTAGGATTTGTAACATAGACCTTCCTCAAGATTTGCCTGACCTCTCTATCATGGGCATTGCGGAGAAGGTAGTTTCTGAATTTGTCTAGCTCATCATGCCATCTTACTTTCTGTCAGCCACAATTTCGCATATTATCTCTAGGGATCCATATTGTGAGTCTTGATGTCCAGTAGATGTCTGCCATTTTCGCAAAATGACCAGCCCATTGCCATTTGAGTTTTCTAATGGTTTTTATGATATCTTGGATTCCCATCCGTCTTTTCTCTAATATACTGTGCTGTCTTGTGATCACTTCATGTGAAGTTGAGCATAATGCTCTCTTGTACACATCGCACGGTTCTCAGTTTGAGGGTCAATCTTTTAGCTAGGTTCCATGTTTCAGCTCCATAAGTGACTATCGGGAGGATGCAGTGATTGTATACTGTTCTTTTTAGGACTAGTGGTATCTTACAGCAATAGAATTTAAATTATTCTCATATCTTCCATCTTTTCTGTTCTCTCTCCCTATTTACCCTTGCTATGTAATGAGCAAGGGCGAGAATGGAAGAGGGTGTTTATACTTGAATGGGCTCAGAAGGGAACCCAACTTTCACCTTGATGAACGCGACCACTCGATATAGGTATGACGGCTCGTAGGAGAACACATTGTCATGTGTCCTCTGTAGTGCAGTGCGTGCATAAGGAAGGACCAGGTGCACATTCCGGATCTAGCTTGGCAAGATGCTCCTTTAATTGGCGGAAGAGCAGAGGATAAGATAGTTACAGAGAAAGCGTGTTTCTGCATGAAGCGCCTTGTATTCCCAGACAGTCACTCACCTGGGTAATGACCAGGTCCCGTAACTGTCATTCGTTCATTATTCACTCCTTCACATGTCAGAAGCCTAAAAAATTGTTATAGAGGTTGTAGACCACATGTATACAGACAGATAACAAAAGTAATTAATGAAAATGATGACAACAACAGATATAGCAGTTACATCTACATTCTATAAGTAGAGAATCATTATAGCAAAATACATATTTTGATTGTGGAAATATATAAGCGAGAGTAATGGACAACGTCTCAATTATCAACACCCATGGAATTCCCGGATGTCCAACAAGTTCATGATATCATGCTTCTTGTAATGCATTGCAAATGGTTTATCATGTATGTACATGATTAGGATTACATTCAAAATAACTGAGGTGAAGATTAAATATACTTGATATAAAAATCAGAGGGTGCTTGTTTTATTGGGTTTTTCTCACCTCAGTCAACTAAGTGGCAAAGGCATATATGCCCAGTCATGTCCGTCTGTCTATCTGTCTACACAATATCTTTGAAAGTTCTTAATGAATTTCAATGAAATTTTGTGGAAGGATGGACAATCAGTTTAGGAAAAAAGTGGTTACATTTTTTAGATGGATCCATAGAATTCTTTTTTGATTGAAAGATATTTTCCTTTTTTTTTTTTTTTTATACATTTATGTATATGCTCATTATATCTACAAAAGTTTGTTATGAATTTCAATGATATTTCCTGTGAGGGTGGACAACGGGCTGCTTAGGAAGTGATGGATTCTTGGAGCAGATCCATGCACAGTTATTTCCCCTTACGCTGTAGTTATATGTCTAGAAGTTCATGCCTGTCGTCCATATAATATCTCCAAAAGTTCTCAATGAATTTAGGGGTGGATCAATGTGTAATCACTTCCTTTGACCTTGAATTGGGCAGAGGTATGTGCCCTTTGAGTGCTTCCTAGTTTATCATAAGCTTTGTTATTCTTTAAAATGAGGAAAATACATGGTGAATGTTTCACTATAACAATTCTCCTGAGTTGATTTTCCAATTTGGATGCAAGGCTTTTCACTATAGTTCAAAGCAGTCTGGCTTTTACAGTAGTCTCTCTTTAAAACAGAGGTATAGGGTTCTAAGAAAGACAACTGTGTTACGACTGAATACCAGATAATCAAAAGTCAATTACAAGTGCCTAAACAAGTTTGCCATTCGACAAAGGTGTTGTTTCCATTACAATATCAAAGAAACTATGTGTGAAATACCATGTAATCATATGCTAATTGATTTCAAATTGAAGAAATTTAATGTTAGTAAGTCTTTTTATGAATTTTTGTATTTACTTGCAGTTTTCTGGTCGAGTGGTTCTTTGAAAAATGTAACTGAAGTTACATTTGTATGACAGGTGTTGATGATAACAAATTCTACCTCTTACTAAAAACAGGCAATAATGATCAGGTTCATTACTGACCCACCTTGAATTGTGAACTGATTTATCATAAAGGATGCCTGAATAGAAAACAGCTTTCAAATAATCTTACAAAACAAAATTTATGAAAGTCATCTTTGAAAAAATGTAACCGAAGTTACGTGTGTATGAGAGGTGTTAAAGGTAATATTGCCACCGCTGCTTAAAAATGAATCGCCGTAGCCTAGTTCCAAGTATACCCACTCTGTAATTTTATCTTTCTCGTCCTAGACTTTACTAACCCTCTCTGAATCGAGACCCCACCCAAAAAAAGGAGTGAAAAAAGAAGAATTTAAAAAAAAAAGGAAAAACCTGTTTTCAAAAGGTGGCTTCTGGTCTACACATGTAAATTTTCTAGGCTCTATGCCAAAAAATGTTACCAGGAGCTCTGAAACAGACAGACAGACGAGCGAAAAGGGAAGAATACATTGTCACGATTTGTTGTTTGGTTAGGTCAGAGATTTTGACTATTATGGTTCAATTGTACAAGCTTACAAAAAAAAAATGGATGGGGCTGCTAATTTAGGGTGACAAAACAGAAAAAAAAAAAACTCCCAGAGTTTTGTAGGCATTGGGAAAAAAAAAATTTAGATTTTGCTTGATTTGGGTTGTACTAAAATGTTGGAAGGAACGAGAAGTGAAGCAAAGATGTCATTTATAACCAAAACACAATTGCTCTGATTCAGTAGTTTTGAAACTGAGGTCCGCAAGATAATGGTTTGAGGTTTGCAGTTAAAAATTCAAGCTATTACTATGAATTTAGAATTTAGATGACTGAGCTCAACAGCATATGGAAGCCATCTTTGATGGGAGAATATCATTTGAGAAACAATATGTCAAACATTGAACTTGATATTGCGAATGTGGTGGCATAGAAAAGGCATCAATCACACTACTATCATAAGGCATCTTTATTGTACATAGATTTGTACCATATATTAGGTTTTGAGCGAATGTTATCCATTTGGAACAAAGAATTATTTAAAAAGGTCTAAAAATGCTTATTATTGTACTTCAATAACCCTAACCCTAAATCCTACAAGTGATCACCACAAACCCCTGTATAAAAGCTTTTTAAATTTACATTTCCTTTCCTTTGCATGGCTTCCAGTGGTGTAAGATGCTTTGTATCTGAGGTATGCTGCAGATGCACAAAGCATAAAAACATTTTAATGTCTTTAAAAAGCAGTGGACAGTTGAAGCCTTTTGGGGCACAATTTGGGAAAGGTAGTCCCAATTGTAGAAAATTAGAGAATCAATGGAAAAAAATTATTATCCGTGAATGATTGTGTCCAATTCAAATATTGTTTTTCCTTCATGAATTCTCTTATTTCTTTTAATTTGTTTGCCATTTTTAACATCAAATAAGCAAGGGTGTGAAATTTTATAATCAGAATCACCTTACCTACATTGTACCAAAAGAGGCTTTTACTGTTTGTTGCTTTTTTAAAGACACTAAAATTTATTTATGTTTTTGCACATCCATAGCTAACAGCACACCCAAGATACAAAGCACCATATGCAACTGGTTGCTTCTCATATTTTACCACCATTGTTGAATTTTGGTTTGTAATTTTTAGAATGGAATCTATTTATATAAAACAAATGGCTCTGTCTGTGCCTCCCGCCTTGAATGGTGTTTTAGATTGGGGAGGGGTTCAGTTCTATTTACAATGCAATCATAATGCTAAGCCGAACCCTTACTTTCCATTCAATATACATGTATACATATACATTCTAGCTAGAAACCGGTGGGCTGGGGGACTAGATATATGGTAAGGCTTGGTTTTAGGAACTAGGTATACACTAGTAGATAGTGAACATACAAAAAAAAAACCTGGGAATTCAGAAGTAGGTATACGCCGCCCCCTTCATTCATGTATGAAATGTAATTTAGTGACTAATGATAGGTATTGTGTATTATCTGATGTTGAGCCTGAAGAAATAGTCCAGAATGAAGGGCCTCTATTAGGTTTTTATCAATAGTTTTAATTATGGCACATTATTATACATTGAATATTATTTATTACTATTTTCTAGTGACATTTTGCATGGACGGTGTCATATCATTTCACTCTATTTAATCAATCAAAAAAATCAAGATGTTTTCCCGATCCCTCATCTCACTGCAAAAAAAAAAAAGAAAAGTGTTTTGAGAAAATACGACGTGTCCTTTGAAATTTTTGTTGTTGTTTTTGTCATTATTGTTGTTAAATGTTTTGAGTCCCTTTTCTTCTACTTAAATGTATGGACCCGAATTTAGAAATTTTAAGGATGATATTTCTGTTCCATTTTCGTATTTAAATTCATACCAATTAACTTTATTTGTTGGTTTTTTTTCTGTTTACAGGAGCCGGGAGTGAAGGAAAAAAAAGTAAGTTACTTTTTTCTTTGATTTTTTTTTTTTTTTTTTTACGTCTGCGTTTCATTTCGTCCACACATGTAATAGTCTGCAATGTGCAGATGTCTTCTGTCACGCTAAAGGACGCGACTGAGGTAGTAAAATTGAATTTAATTCGTGCAACTGATGTTGCAAAATAGAATTTCATTCGTGTTCTAAAGACGTATTAAAAAAAGAATACTGAATCGGAAGAACATTGAAATAAATTATAAGTAATAAAAACAAAAAACCAAAATTGAAATATGATAAAAATCCGTTTCTGGTCGTCAGAACGCTATCCTCCAAACTCACTGCAATGCAAACCTCTATTATCTACGTAAATAAAATGCGTTGTATATCGTCCATGTATTTCATATGTGCCGTCATCTTTGTCGGCATGGATAAACAAGAAATACGAACAAGTAATAAAGTCTGATCATGAGCATCGTGATGATAATGATGATGATAACTGTGGGTCGGTATATTATGTCTTTCTCTCAAATGCACACATGGGTGTCTTCAAGTTGGTTTATCCGAACACTTACATTAACAACACTGTATCTGTCTATCTATCTGTTCGGTATTATCACCCTGTAACTTCATACGCACGCTCGTGCACGCACGCACGCACACACGGTGTACGCGCGCACACTCGGAGATATTCCAACTTCACACGCACACACACACACACACACTTTCTAACATCATACATACACAGAAGCACCAAGTTTATCCCTGAGTCGGTTGGGGGGTTGGCTGGTTATTAATGTTGTTCTCTTTCTTCATACTAATCAGCAGGTGGTTTCGTTTTCGCATTTATTTCGGCTTTTGTCTGAGGTTTAAAAGAGTGAGAGAAAGTAAATAAAATCCGTACCTCCCAACACACACACACATACACACTCTCACTTGAAAAAAAATTAATACTTGTGTTATGTGTACCCTTATAATAATCGTTTTTATTTATTTGAGTTGTCGGGTGCGCTTTGAGGTGCTTAGGATAGAGCTCGCGAGAGTTGATTACGCGAGTGAGAGAAAGGTGAGTGTTACATCGAATCAAGGCAGGGAGGGAGGGTGAGGGGCCCCCGTAATGAAACCCCAGCGGCAAGAGCTGCTCAGGTGTTACAAAGGCGTTGGCATACCACCTAGTTATTTCTTCCTTGTCCACGTGCGTGTGTGTTGTGTCTCTTCGGTCTGAAAGCCTGTTGTTAATGTTTCTGTCTTTCTTCCTTTACGTCTGTCTCTGTTTCTTTCTGTCTGTCTGTCTTTCTCTCTCTCTCTCTCTATCTATCTTTCTATTTATCTCGCGTTATAATTTATGAGATTTCGTTTTGTTTTTGTCTTTTTTTGTAGACAAACTTATTTCTCGCAAAGACAAAAGAAATATTTGAACAATTTTTTTTTTTAATAAATAAGGTTGTGGTTTCCAGGTTATCGTTTTTCAAAACAGGGTGTCAAAGATCTTTATCAAAAGTGCGTGGATATACCAATTACTTAGATGGTACGCGAGTGTGTTTCTGTGTATCGTCGTATTTACGCGTGCGTATCTTAGCTTGCCCGCGAGTATGTAACTAAAATATTGTGATCTGATTTGTGTATGTGTGTGTGTGTGTGTCTGTTTCTGAAAAACCCATTATACCATAACGTCTTTGTTGCGCCAAATGTGTGTGTAGGGCGCACACACGCGCCCTACCTCATCATACGCGGGGTCTGGCTCGAGGCAGGCAGCAAGCCTAGGTATAATCAGCAAACGATAATAAGCCTTTATACCCCCCCCGCTTTTTTTTTTTTACACACATACACATTGTTTTCTTCTTTCCTGTTTTTCTTCCCGATTTCTTTTTTTTTCTTTTTTTTTTCCTTTTTTTAGAAGCTAGGGCTTTCTTGAGAAAAAAGGAGGGGGGAGAAAGGGAGGAAAACTTCAAAAGTGCGAGGGGGGGTTGCAAGCTGGCACGCGTCTATAACAACAAAAGAAACTGTTGCTGTCGTGGTAGCAGCAGCAAGAAGAGAGTTAAAAGAAAGAAGAGAAAGAAGAATAAAGACAGAGGAGGAGGAGGTGCGATTGGAGTGAGTAGGAGGCAAGACGCGTGGACCGCTTTTAATAACAAAACAACGCCTGACGAGACACAGTGTGACAACACACAAGGCATTGGGGACGTCCCCGCGGGTACCCCCGCCTCTTTATTCAGCTGCCCCTTTCGACCCAACCACTTACCATATATTACCTACTTACTTTGTTCACACGCGTCTACACACGCAAGTGTGTTTTAATCCTTGAGCCCTGTCCTTATCGTTTACCCCTGTCTCTCTGCACGCTTCACGTCTACCTTCGTCACTTACTAAACTTACCTTTATCTACACTTGGGGAAAAGGTAAATGAAACCACCCAAAACACAATAATAAATCTATCAATCCATAATCCAGCACCTAATTATCGGCTTATAAAAACCCCGTATTTTGGTGTTTCTCTTTCTCGTAATTACGTAGCTTTGTTCTATTTATCTAAATAATATATTAGTATTTATTAACACAAAGAGAAGACCTCAAATCAGAGGCTGCTCGTCGCTATAGGGATAAATGAATTGCACGTATTTGTCATAACTGTTATGTTGGGGTCTACCGTCTCAGGCGTGTGTCTCTCTCTCAATTTTCTCTATGGTTCACTGGCCATGTGGGGGATACCCAGCTGTACCCAGCGAGTTTAGAAGCCCACCCGTTTGTATTCGCAACTGTCTCTCACTCTTGGTGACAACAAACACAATCAAACGACACCGTAACACGCTTCTTTTGGAGCGGTAAGAGGGTCAACTTGTATTTTTTTCCCCCTTCTTTTTTTTCTGGTGTATAACCACAACAGCATTATTGAACTGGCGTTGATGCTTACTAATTATGAAGATAGCAATCTTTGGGGGAGCTGTACTCGTCGGGGAGAGTACGGGGCGATGACACTCACCTAACTCAGTTTTCTGCTCTATTCACTATTCATTCAGTGTACGAACGTACACACACGCGGAAAAAAAGGACTGGAGTGATTATCATTTTTCCGCACATAAATTTACTTAGTTTTGTCGTTCACTAAACCAACCAGCTGTATTTGCATATTTTTGTTGTTGTTGTTGCTGCTGTGGGGGGGTGCACTTTTAATCGTGTCGCCCCAGACGGATTTACGATCTCCTGAATGTGCCACCATCTATCTGAAAGCACGCTCCTCGCCGTCTGTGCGTATGGTGATCATGATTTTCCATTACTAATTACATCGAGGGTGTGTTTCGACCAATCAGAAAACAGGAGTCAAAGGACAAAGACAGGATTCTCGTAGATGGCGAAGAAGACTAAACCACAGATTACTTACAACAGTGGATGCTAGCTGCTTTCGATTCCGGGGAATTATTTTTACTAACATAATGGAAGACTTTTGGATATAATGCCAGTCAAGGTGAGATCTTCGTTTAAGACACTTTTTTTTTCTCTCTTGGTTATTCTCTTAATGATTTTGTGAAAATTTTTTTCTTCTTCATCTCCATCTGAACTGCGAGATGATAGATTGAAGGAAAAAAGAAAAAAAAAAACAGGCTGAATGTGTGTGTGTGCGTGTGTTTGTCAGTATATACATGCATGTAATGCACTTTGAGTGTGTGTTTATTTACACACACACACACACATATATATAGATAGATAGATATATACACACATATGTATATATATATATATATATGTATTGTGGATTTTAAACTTATATCACCTATATTTTACATGTTCTTCATAATGATCAGAGAATGGTTGAAAGCACTAAGACCCATACTTATGGACAATTCTTACACACACTTGATCCAAATATTTGTTACCGTATATAAAAACGGGGGAAATTTACTAAAGTCATGATCCATGTCTGTTGTCTTGCATGAAAAATTGCTGCCCAAGTACACATGCACACACAATCTCTCTGTCTCTATGTACATGCAGATGAAAATGACAATTAGAAGTTAAAACATATATACATACATATATATATATATATATATATATATATATATATATATATATATATATATATATATATATACTCTCTCTCTCTATCTATTTATTTATCTATCTATCTCTCTCTATATATGTATGTACACAGTGTGTGTGTGTGTATGGTTCTATATGGTTACTAGAGGCATTTCTCATAGGCAGGTGGGTTTTCTACTTCTGTTTTTGTTTTGTTTTCTTTTTATTTCCATTACCCTAACTTTTGGCTTATATTTAATTCAAACCTATAGATGGTCATAGATCAATATCTTTCCTCTCTCTCTCTTCTCTAATCACAAAGGCAAAAGCAGAAAACCTTTTCATCTACACGTATATATATATACGTCTTCTAGTTTTGCCTAGTTCTAGTTTCCTTATAACCACTCAGCTTGTCACAGACTCTGTTGTTGTCACTCCGAAACTGTGCCACTGTAGTAAAATGCAAGCGTCAGGAAGAAGATGCAGGTGATGATGTTTTTGATTATGAAAATGATGATGATGTTTCAGGTTATGGAAATGATGTTGATGTTTGTGGTTGTGATGATGATAGTTGTTAGAATGATAATGATGATGATGATGACAATATAGAAGTTGCTGAGCAATTTTCAACTATTTATGACTTTACAGCTGTCAAGGGTGTGTAGGAACTCTATGATTAAGTTGGCAAAGTGCTCAATTCGTCTGAAATTTTACACAGATTAAAAACACAAATACCGTTTTCCAACAAAAAAAGCAATTATATCAATTTGCCGTGAAAAGTTAGTACTAATCGCACAACTCGAAACTTGAGAGAAATATTGTTTTCTGCCTTTTGTACTTGTAAAATCAGTTGCCCAGATTTTCTTCGCTGTTTAGCCCGAATGGAGTAGGGGGTGGGGGCAGTTGACCTCTTTGCCCCCCCTTGACTTATACGTTTATGATCATCGTGATGTTGACAAAAGTGCTAAATAAGATGATGCTGATGTTTATGTTTGTGAAGATGATAGTTGTTAGGATGATGATGATGACAATTTTGAAGTTGCTGAGCAATTTTCAACTATTTTTGATATTACGGCTGAATTTGTCAGAGTATCTCTGTTTCTCTCTCTCTCTCTCTCTCTCTCTCTCTCTCTCTCTCTGGTTATATGCATTTGTACATTTAGGAATTGCGAGCGAAAGGGTTAAATTAAATTTCTAACAAAAACACTCAGCCATCCATTCATACAGTTTATTCTTAATCTTTTTTTTTCCCCCGTGCTGTCATTATTCAATCTCAAAACATTTTACACTTGCACTGACATGACTGGACGTTGGGGTATATGTTTTGAATTGAAAAAAGAAAATGAAGGGTTAATTCTTTTTTATAAACAGAAACTCTCTCTCGAACACAGTAAAAATGGATGGTTATGCATTGTAGGACAACATTTTGTTCAGACATGTAGATGCTTACGAATCATGATATTCAGACGTGAATATGCACTCACACAAGCATACACAGATTTACTCATATAATGAACAGCGTGATTTTTTATGTTTCTGTGTCCGAAACAATGAACTCTCCCTCATAAAAGTAATAACTTTGCTGATAAAAATATCCCCTACCCAGTATTTGAAACAATAAATGCTTCTAAAGTTTCTTTTCTAAAAAAGATCATCACATAGAAACTCCAATATGTCCATGAATTTTTATATATATATATATATATATATATATATATATATATTCACGTAAGTTTGGAGAAGTATATCAAGATACTTTCATACACTAGACTTAACGGAGATGTGCACATACGTATTGTAATATGAAGTTGACAGCCCCATTACTGTTATGATACACACAGAAAATGTAATTTCTGTTAATACTCCTTTTACACACATGATTCTATGTATACTTTTGTACATGAACTCTTATAAACAATTAATTTTATTTGTATTTATTCATAAAAGATTGCATTGAAAACCATACCTAAACTTCAGATTCAGTCAAAGTTAAATTGGGTGACATAAGTTTTTATCACAAATCACTGTCATATTTTTTTGTATACCTTAAATCTCCTTTCCGTGCCAACGATTTTTATTGACGTGTTTTGTATTTACCTTCCTTATGTAAAGTGATAGAAATTGGTTTTCGGAACTATGTATACTAGAAGGGTGGGTTCTGGGCACAACGTATGTAGTAAGGCTGAGTTTGGGGGAATAGGTATGCAGTAAGTCAGTGTTTCGGGAACTAGGTGTACAGTAATGTCTCCATTAGTAGATATTGAACAACCTGGAAATTGAGAAGCTGGTATACACCGTAACCCCCTCCTCTATTTCCACTGCTGCTTATATATAATTGTCATGTTGATTGAAACAAATAGAGCAGATGTAGACTGTGAATGAGCGAAATGAGAATTTGGGGTTAAAACAGTCATTTGGCCCTTTGCAGCTGTTTAACTCAATGGTAAGAGCACAGCTACGGTGAAGCGGCTACCATATATATATATGTGTGTATATATATATATATATATATATATATATATATATATATATATATATATATATATATATATGCTCAGGTAGTGAAGGAGTATAGGAGAAAAAGGAGAAAGAATCCAACTAGTATGAAGAATCAATGAGATTAGTTCAAAACGACTAATGCAATGTCCTCTCTCTTTGCACTCAAAGGTAGGTTTGTACTAAACTGACTCGGCAGTGGCTGCTCCCCACTATTACAACTACCTCTACAATTGCCAGCATCCTTTCCTTGTTACTACTGCATCTTCCAGACAGACCGTCAAAATTTTTTTAGAGGTAGTTTAAATATCTCACATGCCAGAACATTAAACCAAGATTTAAAAAAAATTTTTTTTTATAAAAACAATACATTTTTTCCAACAGTTTCGTATTCTCTTTCTTTTCAATTTTTCAATTTTTCACATGTCGAAAAATCTAAATTAAAACCAAAGATAAGCCTCTGATGAACAAAACATGTAAAATGTTTCACTTTTTGATTTATCCTTATATTTGAACTAAGTATTGTAACACAATACTTTTTCTATCAATTTTGTATAGTTTTTACCTTCATATTGGTATATCATTGTTGTTATCACCAAGTCAAAGTTGTGATAAGAGCAACTGAAAATTAAGATGAAGGTAAAAGCTAGTCAAAATGAATGATTAAAAAAAAGCTGTAATAAAAAACAACTGAAAATTAAGACAGCAATAGAAATAATAATAATAGAAACAAGTCGAAATTAATTTTTAAAAATTGTAAAAAGTTGTGATAAAAATGAGTTAAAATTAAAACTGAGGTATAAACAGTCAAAATTGATAACAAAAATATTGTTTTTGTTGTCTTCTATCTACTGTTTGTCTCATATTATTACCTCTGTGTTTAAATTCTTATTGAGGTATGTATGTTCTGCGTTAAAGGTTTTGGTGATTTTTGAAAAAGCTTTGTGCTACTACTCGTCTTGCTTGGTACTGTTCAGATTGCATAAGGATGCTTTGCTGTCCATACCATATTGATTATCTGGTGGATCTATTGGTTATAGATCTGCTCATTGTCTGGTCGTTGGTTGCCAACATCCGGAAGAAACGTTCCTATCACAATTGTTTTTGTTTCATCTGACAGGCAGAAGAATCTGATTCCTCACTATAGGCTCTGTTGTCTTCTGCTGGTTACAAAAACAAACATATATACACACGTTATACCTGTGAAAAAATTTGTGGATACATATTTGATTTTCTTCGAAGCTGTTACGGTGTAAATAGATATTTTATTAAAGAATTGACCAAACTCATTCAAGTGTAGAGTCCATTGTTTCATGTGGTGGGTAGGAGATACTTTGATCTGCAAAACTATCACCTATGTGGAAGAGTCCATTGTTACAGACAGGAACAGAAAAAATCATACAGATTATATAAGTAGATGCGCGCGTGTGTGTGTGTATTGTATATGTTTGAATTAGTACAGCAATGTATACCTTCAAATTTTTTTTCCTAATGACTTACAAAAAAGATAGCAAGAAGTTGAGAGCTAATGTTGGTGAAAAACTTCCTGCTTATGTTGTCCGTGATTAAACAAAAAAACCAAAAAAAAAACCGACAACATTAGAACATGCTTACCATTCGTTCTCTGTTGTACAATATATAAGATCAATATCTCCATAAAATGAAAACCCTGAATGAATAAAAATGACCTTTTAAAAAAATATACACTTATGGATAACTTCAAATAGATTGATTATATTTTAAAGGCACCTTTTTTTTTTCCACTTCTGGAGAGAATAATTGTCCCATGAAGTTTTTTGTTTTATGCCCCTCGAATGTTGGCTGCAGGAACACGGGTGAATATCTCGAATGACGATTCATAGTATATATCATAAAGTTTATTATTTTTTTTCTAATCAACCAAGAAATCAAATTTTGCTATCTTTATTTCTCGTTGCATGATAATTATAATTCTCTTCTTCCAAAATTTCCTGAAGTTTTTTAATTGAATTTTCTCATGTAATAATTATGATTTGAAAATCATATATGATGGTTTCAATATGATGGTTCTAATAATTTAAAGAGTCAATTTTGCCTGTGTTTTAAAACAAACAAGTGGAAATAAACTCAGGTTTCATTGAAACTGCATTTTGATTCAGTTTTTTATTAATTGCAACTAAAAATATTGACTAAACATCTTTGATCCGTGTAGTAATAAAATTACTAAATCAAATTGAGATAGAATTATCTTTTAATACTTCTTTTCTTTCAAATGTGATCTTCATTCCTCTTATGTGCTACTAACCAATTGTTGTTGATAATTTGCGAACTTGGTGACTATATGACTTTATGAAGGTTTGTTCCCATATTGACATTTGGGCAGTGAATTCTAACATGAGTTTCTGGTCACATGACAAGTCACATGCTATCTTAACCCTTTTAGACTGAATCTATACAGATTTCATTGTCTGGCTTTTCAATAAGGTATCAGTAAGTACTTCTGACAGCACCTTATTAGTGTAGCTTTCCATAAAAGATTCTGGCTTCAATATCTTTTGTATTTGATAGCATATTAGACATCCTCCGTTATTTCAGCAGAAACTATTCAGAAAAAATGCATTTCTCTGAATTCCTTTCATTTTTTTTACCTATTTTTTTTCTAAAATCCTCCCCATGTTCCGGCCGATGTGGATGGAGCTGGGCAACAAAGGTTATGTTCACCTTTGAGCCATTTTTCTTTTCTTTTTTTTTAAAGGTTGGGTCTTGTATGCCGTCAAATGCGGTATATCACAGAGATGTACGCAAGTTTTTTAGAGGGCTATTGATTTGTTATGATTATTACAGGTAGGCTATAGAATAGAATCTTTTTTAGTTCACATTTAGATGACCTCTCTATATTTGGAAGCCTTATAAGCAATGTTCTGGTGTACAATTTTTGAAAGTAAGCTTTAGAAGTCTGAATGGCCTGATCTTGAATAAGGTAAGACAAAACTCATAAAAAATATACATTTTATTTTATCTTCGTCATGTCCTAAGGTTATAGCTTAAAGTGAGGCTGTATATATGCTGGGATTTGATAGGAATACTCTACTATAAGCTTCTAGAAAACCGAGTGATTGATTTGAGCAAGTACTGCTCCCAATTAAACTATCTGAAGGCAGCAATTGGAGAAAAGTGTCTGGAATTGATTAATAAAAAGTGTGTAACATTCCATCAAGATAAAAGTTGATAGAAGGTTTCTTTGGTAACCAGGTAAAAATTGTTGCAAGGTGGCTCGGAAAATTCAGCCTTTTCCTATTCAGCGGGTCATTACCCCTTCAGATTACCATTAATTTCAGTCTTTAGAGAAGTCTTTGAATGAAAAAGATTTAAATTCCCTGGAAGACTGCAAAAGGCATGTAGTAGTGCAGTTCTTTGTTGAGAAAGATAAAAAGTTGTGGGAGGATGGAATCATGAAATTGTCTGGAAGATGGCAGAAAATAATGAGATAGAATAGTAAATATATTGTGGAATTAAGAAAATAGTGTTAAAAAAATGTCTTATTCTTACTTGACAAACCAAACAAACTTTTTGGCTACCCAATACAACCATGATTATTGTTTCATTCTTTCCTTTAAGCGTGAACTTGCCGTGTCTCTTTATCTGTAATGATTAGAGTGAATGAACGTTTTGATGCATTTGTTTAACAAATCCTACCTGTGATGTCATGTATTACATGAACGGTTAGTTATTATTATAAAAAATTGTGCAATCTGACAGATCCATGAGTATAATGTTTTTGTACTCTATCACTCAACTGATGGGGTAAAAAAGAAATCTCATGCTTTGGTGATATAGTAAAAATGCTGAATTTAGAAAATAATAAAAATATAAAAAGCTATAAAAACAAAAAATGAAAAAATCTTTATGGTCAACAGAACACTATCCTCCAAGCTCACTGCAATGCAAATCTCTATTATCTACGCATATAAGATGTTATGTGTCTCCATGTATTTCATATATGCCATCATTTTTAAACAGTATGGATAAACCAGCATAGGAAATAATTCTCTCGTGAATATCTATTACAAACATCCAATCGTCATCTCTTATAAATGAGACAAATAGTTCAGTATTACAAGGGTAAAATAAAGATGCATTACATTTTTTCTCTATTACAAACACATCCAATCATCAAATATATAGATATTTCACTTTGTATTGCTTCATTATCAAATGTATGTGTGGGAATAGACACTCTCCCGTAGGGTTACTTAGTCAGCAATGAGACAGCATTTAGTGAGCTTGTGTACTGTGTGACCGTCACATTCATAATGAATGAGCAAGTAGTTTGGTGAATATGCATCAAGGTTTTGGGGGCTGAACATTGCATTAACCTAGTCTGTCAGTTCTCTGCTATAGTTCAGATTTGGCTTCTTACAACTTTCCTTTAAGCTGAAATTGCTGTTGAGAGTTGGATTCAAGCCTTGGATGAAATTGAGAAGAATACAATGAGGCCCCTCATGGGGATCCTGAGAGAGGACTTTGCTGGCCCTTTTAAAAAGTGAAAGGGATGCTGGGATAAGTTTGTGAGATCCCAAGGGTGATTTGAAGGGAACTGATGCGTTATTGCCTCGGTTGACTATTCCCTTGTATTAAATGGCTAGATACTTTTTGGACAAACTTATATTTCACTTTTAGTCATTATTTCTATGGAGCAAGTCAATCGCTTCTTCTAATTACTTATAATATGTAGCTCAGTTGGAACTTGAAATCTTGTTTCAGATACAAAACTAGAAATTCTCATAGCTCGATTAAAAAAGAAAGATCTAAAACTTCAAATCAAGAACTCTGTCTTCAGCCATAGCATACTGTAGTCCTTAAAAACCAGTGATAGCAGCATAGACTTAATTTTCTCTGCATTGGCACCGAGCTGTATTTATAGAGCATCTACTTTGAATGGCCTCACCTTCAAGGGCTTGGGAGATTAGCATGCTAACCATTTCTCCATGGCAATGCTCACACCCAATATCACCATCTTTACCTCACCAATATAGCTTTAACCCATTAACTGCGGAAGATGGCAAGTGTAATAGTTATCCACTGCACAATAAAAGCCCTTGTCCATTGCAAGATAATCCATTGAAAGTAATCCATAGCTCTGACTCACAGATAGAGCTGAGTTGCTATCAATCACTATAAATAGCCATAGAACTGCAATGACTGAAATTTCCGTCGTTAGCAGTCAATAGGTCAATCATTGTCGCAAGTCTACCTTCACTATCATCATCATCATCACCACCATCTCACTCTGTTGTTATCAATATTGTCACCTCCACCATCCTGACTGCTAAAACAAATAAATTTCCTGTTGAGCTGAGTTATTCAGCTTTAGTCTGGTTTCATTGCAATCTTGAGTAGGTGTCCACCATTTTGTTCTTGGCTCCATTTTTCGATTTAGTTTCCACCATTGACTGCACTTGTCTGTTTTCCTGGTTCCCTTTGCCCGAAATTTATTGTCCTGCTGTCGGCTCGATTTCCAGTGCATGGAAGCATCAAGGCTGGCATGAAATGAACGCAGGCATAATATTGATTTGTGGCCCCCCCATCCTTCTTGCTCTCTGTAGTTTCAAAGCAGGAGTTTAGCACTTTAGATTTGTAGTTGTTACTGGTCTTGCCTAGTTAAAGTCCGGGATATTTATAACTCAAAACTATTGCTGATATTACAAGTACGCAAATGAACTGATCACAGGTGTGGAAGATTTCACTAGAGCGGCGATTTTGGATGTGGGGCATACGTCACTCAAGGGAGCAATTTGAAAGAGCAAAAAAGATTCTGGACTCGAAACTGAGTCGTTTCAAGCCCTGACTGATTAATACTTGATTATATGATATTATCAATTCCTAATTTCATGTTACTATCAAATCGCTGTAGCTCCATAAATGGCTTGGCCGACCGACCAGTCATTTGGGCCATAGATCTTTCTCTTTTCTGGTATCTGTATCTGTATGTGTATGTCCGCGTGCCCCTGGTCACATTTTTTGGGCTACAACCTTGAAAATTTGTATGAGTTCATCAGGAGACCCCACCATTTTGCACCATCTAAAAACCCTTTTTTGCTTTTTCAAAGAAGTGTTTTTTAGGGTCTCTTTGATCGCTTTATGCCTAATTCTTTTGCTGGTATTTTTTAAAGGTAATTTCTGACAAAAGATCAATATTTTTACTTGATTAGTTATGGTACTAGTGCAGTGATACTTTTTGCTAGGTACCGATAATATACAATACTATGAATTACTAATTTCGCTATAGATTCTGTTGTAAGTAATATTTAACTCATTATCTTTGTAAGGTGATGAGAAACTGCATTGTTACAAAATTTCACCCAATAAAGAAATTGCAAAAAAATTAGTAAGTACTTTGAAGTTCATATGTCAGTAATTTTTCTTCATGGTAAGGGGGACATCAAGATTTTCGAGTTGTAAAGATGGGGCATGGAATAGAAAAAGGTTAAGAAGCACTAGACTGAATTTTAGATGCCTGCTTCTGGGCTTAAACCTAAGCTTTACCATGAATACATGAATTAATCTCTTTACCACAAGAGCTATGCCACTTGCTTATTGGTTTTATATCTGAACAAGCTGTGATATTGAATAAATAATAAATCTTTTGAATAGATTCGGTTAAAAGTGGTTGATACTGCCAAAAATGCTCTTTGGCTGATTTCATTCCTTGTAATGTAATATCTACTGTATTTTGTGGCATATAAGATGTGTTTTTTTTTGTTTTTTTTTTCTTTTTCAAAATCTGAACCTCAATATCACCCTGTACCCTTCACAGTAAAGATCAGCCTTGGGGTCAAGCTTGAGATCTATGAATTGCCGTAGTTTAATGATCCGGGCTCCTTCAGAATGAATATGTATGATATATTACCAAAAAAAAGAACAAGGTGGTTCCTAGATTCTGATGTATCTTATTTGCTGCTCTGAAAGTTGAGCATTTTTAAGAAAAAAACAATTTCCCCGAAGCTGAAATGACATGAAGTAAAAAGGCAATTACTATTAACTTGTATGGGCAACTGGGGTGTAGGAGAGACAGGGAGAGAGTGTCTGTTGCCTTGATGATGGCTCGCTGTGTCTGAGTGTTTGTGTATGCTGATGTTACTGTGTCTGTGTGATCACGTCTACATCACTTCTCATGCTGCTGATATCTCAGTAGTATGACAGAAAACAAATATAGGTATATCTAATTTTTCATGAATGAAACTGTTTCTCTCATATCAAAAAAAGAAATTGTTTTTTACTCAATTCTGTCGCCTTCTTGTTTTGAATTTTAAAAAGGCAGAATAATAAAAATATAGAGAGTTGTAGAAAATTGACAAAAATAAATTTTGTTCAAAGTATGTCTTTTGTTTGTAATGAATACATTCATATTAAGATGCATTTTGTCGTATGTATCCATATGTAAATAATCCCATAATTTTTATAGGCATTATGTTAGTATAAGATGAAAAATGAATAACTATATTCCCTGTCAAGATCACCACAGATTTTTCTTGTCATTGAAATTTTTTCTTTCATTAAACTCCGGTTTGGCAATGAGCAATTTAAATAAAAAAGAATGACAGCAGAAACTGTCATGCGACGACTCTCTTCTGGTTGCAAGCCATGTTGAGAGTGATCAATCAAAAAATTGAAGAAAGTGGTGGTCAATGAATAAATTACTCTTCTCGCCTTTTGTTGAGCTGTGATCACTAAAAACATTCAAATTTTTATGAACACTGCTTGATACAAAATACAGAACTGATTTAGCATGAATTTACATTGTAGATTACACCTTCCCTCAATATTTGGGGGAATCTGTAAAAAAAATTATTTTCTAGAATCAGGAATGAATCTTTAATTTTTCAGCTTTGTAGCTACATTAGTAGTGTGTACGTATTACACATACATAGCCAGAACCAATCAAAAACTGAAGAAACTTATGTTGGATATTTGACAGTTTTTGTTGACGGTTTTGCCGACATGAAGCAAGTATTTTAGAGGCATCTTACAGCAGTGATGCTAAGTGAGGCTGAGCATCCTTGTGTTGTTGTTTAATGGGCGACATGAAGTTAGTGCTACAGAGATATATTTATTTTTATTGAATTTCTTGAGAACTGCTGATCCAAACAATTTCAAACTCTTCACTGCACTGCCTTCTGTGCTAACTGATATATCTGGCTAGTGTTAACTCTACAAAATGGCCTGTTGTAATCACAGTATACATAGTTATTTCTCCTACTGTAATGTGATATGAAATATGATTAGAAAGGCATTTCATAAAACTATTCTATTCTCAACCTATTCTTATAATTCATTCAAAGGGATTAAAACATTTTAAGGGTAATGACTTCTGATTGAAATTATCTCCCTTTGACTATTTGATGAATTTTTGTATATTTTCTATTCAATCAACGGAGGTATACTGCTTTTTTATGGTATTGATTGAATTGAAGAATTCCACAGTCAATTACGAGCAGTTGATGAATTGAGTTAATCAAGGCTTTCATCTAAGATTAAATCTTAGTGTTGAACTAGGCTAAGATGGAGACTTTTATCAGTCTATCCGCTTATGATTTGATCCAAACATTGGTCAACACTTTAATCTATGTTTTGATTCTAGCTTTGATACAGTTTTTTGATGTCAGCTTTGATGGAGACTTTGGTCCAGAATTTAGTCTGGGAATTGATTCTTGCTTAGATCCAGACTTTCATGCAGGATTAAATCCAAGTATTATTTTTAGCTTTGATCCAGTTTCTCATTTATGTTTTCAATGTAAATATCGATCTAGGCATAAACAAAGACTTATTTGGCCTTGGACCTTATCTTGGACCCTTGGATTCCTTAAGAATTCAAACCATACTATAGTCTACTTACTAATCAAAAATTCATTTTTTAATCTTGGATTGAGAATTCAACCAAGCTTTGATCCAGGCTATAACTTTGATTTAGTCTTTGGTCTATGATTTGAGAAATGATTTAGATTTTATTTCAGATTTAAGTAAGACTTTGATCTTAGCTTAATTTCTACCTTTGATTCATGTTTAGGGTTGTTTAGATTTTGATTCAAGCTTTCATTTGATTTCAGTTTTGATCTGTGGGTGTCATTATGTGCATTCAGTATTCCTTTTTCGCATATAAAACTAATCTATGTTTGTTTAATATTTTGATAAAATTATGGTCAGTAAACAAAAATGGGAAGGGATAAGGAAGACAATGAGAAGATACTGGCAAACGATGAGAGAAAACATAGACATGAGATAATGGATAATTTTACTTATCAACAACTATGGAATTTCTTTGGGCTCAGCTGATAACCCATAAAACTAGTATTGACGCCTTCATTGTAGGAATCAGTCTTGCACTCTTTGTAAATACTTACTCTCTGTTCAATTTCCATCTATTAAGAATTTTTCTCAATTAGTTGTTGGAATTCCTTGACTATTATTATTGATTTGCAAGGTGATATGATGCTGCCCAGGATGATACTGGCCTTCCCTGTTGCAAGTACGGTGTTGGGGTCCATAATTAAGTTTTTTTTGTTTTGTTTTTTTTGTTAAATCTAGCCATTTTGGAGCTAGATTAATGTTTGAAGGTCCAACATCAACCTATGTTATAAGGCAAATATCATTATAATAGGGGATGCCTATATCATGTTCAATACTGGTATGATGATCATCAGAAAAGCTGTTAAGGTGCGGCTTTGAGTTTCAATGTTAACTACTTTATGATGTGTTTATTTTCATATCTGAAGTAAGTATGAAGTATGCATAATAAAATGTTATGCTGAAATATTCTATTCCAATTATTATTTGATCAGAATACCTGAAAAAACACACTACCTTTGTCCCGTCATAGTTGGTATATTTAATGTATGGAATATGTATGCAAATGCAAGTATTATTGGACATAGGTAGTACTTATTAAGGAAAGCTTGTCTGCTTTATACAAGTATATACAATGGATTTTTTCACACAACCTCAGGGTTGGGTTGCTTCCATAAAAAAATCCAATTTTGTTATCAGTTCTGTGACCATCTCGGAGCCTTGTTTTGGTTTTGAAGAAAACATTTTATCTGCTTGTTAGGAGTTTCTTAACACAATTGTGTAATCTCTTACAAAATATCGAAGAACAATGTTTATTGAGTTTTAATTGGATATCTTTCATTTTGTAGATAAAGAGTAATTCTTCATCTTTTGCAAATTGTCTTTTACAACAATGAACGGGGTTTCCTTTAATCTTCAGTAGTTAGAGTGTGCAAAAATCTTATGTTCTGCAATGTCTTTTCTTGTGACAAAAGTATTAGTGCGCCCTGAATGCTTTACAGTCTATCTCTCCTGGCTACTAAAACTATATTGGCTTGTTTCAATATAATACTAGTATGATTGTATTCTACGAAGCAATATATTCATTCTATAATTTGAATAACTTTTTCCAGTCTGTTTCCCCATATAATAAAACTAAATAAATATATAATTCATTGTTAATAAGTTGATATGTAATATATCATCATTAAACATATGACTCTAATTATTATTTACTACATTATTATAGGTAACTAACCATTGGTGCACACATTAATTTTCTTTGTGCACTGATTGCAAAATATGTGTGTGTGCTCGTAGAACAACTTAAAAGGAACTATGATTGTGGATTATAACAGTCCTGTCTGTAATCTCCAATTCTCAACAGATGGAAATGCAACAATTTTTTTTTTATATATTGATTCACAAGATATAGAAAATCGCAAATTTTGGTTATCGCCAAATGAAAATGCATTGAATTTCTATCTATTGATAAGGAAATTTGAAAAGGGAACCATCCATCTATACAATGAACAGTATGACTTTCTGTTTGTTTCTCTGTCATTAACTATGGACTCTTCCACTTGAAGGTAACAATTTTGCTGATGAAAATATCTCCTACATACCATTTAAAATAATGGACTCTTCCCCAGTCACTTTTTATTGTAAAATCTTAGATGATATTGATAAGATATAAATATTTAGTTAACTTTTAAATTCATATTGGAATTTTGAAAAGGGGAATGACTTCTCATCATTTCCTTTAAAAATTATTTTTTTCTATTTAAATCGCAAGACAGCTCTGTTATTTTTTCATTTGATTGATAAAAATTCAAAGTATTTTTGTATGGTTCATGAATTTAAGAGTTGAACTATTAACAGCTTCAAAGTTGTGAACTATCAAGTTTTAAAGTAATTAAAAGAATGTGAAGAAACTGTTCTAACCTCATAGAAACACGGGTAGATATTTTTACCAAATGCATTTCAGCTCCTATATATATATATATATGTGTGAGTGTTTTTGAATTCCTTAAACAGTTCCATGGTAAACAACAGATGATCCCCACAAGTTCTAATTCAGTGTAAATGCTTTAAAACTGAAAAACATTTTATACTAATAAAAGAAAAAAAGAATCTTCCAGTAACTTCTTTGGTACTTGAAACTGCAAAGCTCTATTGACGATATATATATATATATATATACCCATCACTCATCAGATATTGCATTATGTTATATTGTAATCCTGATTTGTATAGTGTGTATGTATACATATACACAAGGATATATATATATATATATATATATATATATATATATATATATATATATATATATAAGAATTACAAGGATATATACCCGTAAAATGTCAACATTTTGTGCCCAGCGCACTCTGCATCAACAAACAATATCTTTTGTTCGTGTAATAATGAAAAACAAAACATATTTCCAGTTGCTGAAGAGTGCATAGGGCATGAAATGTTGACATTCGCTGGGTACATATTATTCTTATTCTTATTCTCATATATTGATAGTTCAATTTACCTGAATATCAAGCACTTTCACTAAATATCATCAAAAACAGATAAAATTTGTTTTTTATTTCTTAATTTTTGCATCGTTAAAAATTGAAAAATTCACAATGAACTATGTACATATTTCTTTTCTTTTAAAATTCATTTCATAGAAATGCAACTTATATATTTTAATAATTTCAGAAATAACAACACTTTTTTCATGTATTTATATTTCTCTCCTCTGATCAGAGAGGCATTGGGCATCATTTTTAAGGTCTTTGGCATGACACTGCCATGAATTGAACCCATGACCAATAATTTTGTTGTTTACATGACCATTCCAGACCAGACACTCTTATAACCATTTTCCTGACCAGACGCTCTTGCGGCAATAGCTGCGAGGACCAAAGAGAATTTTTGAGTCACCCTACCCACATGTTCTCATGTGTGGTATCCCCACATCAAACTGACCATGTGTCACACTTTGTTCCCGTTGGGGCTCAGACAAATATGAAGATCCATACTATCCGTAATCAAAAATGATTTTGTTGTAAGGTTTTGTTTCTTGTGAAAAAAGTATGTGTGCACTTTTGAATTTGACTCAGTGAGATATCAACAGAATTTGAAATCTTTTGTGCGCATATTAATTTCCTTTGTGTGCTGGTTGCAAAAAGGAACTATGCCCATGACCTATGAAACCAGAAGTGAGCACTCTACCATTGTGCCAAGCTCAAACTTTTTACCTGATTGTTCTGAGTCGATTGGATAGTTAATGACGAAGCACAAAAACTCTTCACAAAAACATTGTCTGATTTTCTATACATTTTTGTACAAAAGAGAATGTAAACAGATCTGGTTAGTCACTCAATGGAAACTGTCATGTAATCAACCCGTTGGGGGTGATCAATTAAAACATTGGAAGAAGGGATGACCAATGAATGTTACTTCTCTCACCCTTACTTGGGCGGTAATCGCTAAAAATGTTCTTTTTCTTTTAAAAAACAAACAGATAGTGACCAGGGACCAATTTAGCATAAGCTTAGATTGCAAATTGACCCATTCCCCCCCCCCCCACACACACATTAAAAACCCATAATGGGAGTTATTTTAGAAAAAACAAAAAAAGTTTTTTTTATAGACATAATAAGGAGTAAATGTTTTAATTTTCAGCCCTCTAGCTTCATTGATGCAGCCTGCATACTTGATACATACATACAGAGCAAGGCAACTTGACTGACTTGAAAACTGAAGAAACCTATGTTGACTGTTTTGGTTTACGGTTTCTGATGTAGCTAGTCAAATTCAAATGGAACAAAACAGAAAAATTTACACACATGCACACACTTATATATATATATATATATATATATATATATATATATATATATATATATGTGTGTGTGTGTGTTCAAGTTGATTTGGAGAAAAATTAACTTGAGGTTGAGGATTGGTCTAAAAAAATGAGCAGATGCGAATTTTGCTTCTTTTTTTTTTCATGTATATTTAAATGTGTATAATTACTGTACTCATTCTCTGGTTCGAGGTTGGTTGGGGGCCTTGCAGCAGGAGTGGGGGATGAAATGGTGGTAAATCGATAAGAAATCGATTCCCCATCTATGAGCACGCAAGCAAGATGCTTTCCCTGGCTAGGTTGGGTTGTGGCATGATGTATATATGTGCGTGTGTGTGTGTATTCGGGGGTGTGGAGCAAAGCGGAGGGATGATATGCGTAGGTAGAGTTACCTGCCCTTGTCTGCCGGCTAACCCAAATTTGCTGCCATCTTTTTTGCTTTTTTTCTTGAGCATTTTTTCTTTCTCTTTCTATTTTTTGAAAATTTTTATGTGTATAGAGACTCGGTGGAAAAGACATGGTCACTGTCTCTTCTCTTAGGATTTGGTTGATTAGTTATTTTATTCTCTAAGAGTATCAAAAAATATCCTGAATACATAAACTGAAATTCTCAACATAAGAGATAACTTACATTGCTATTTATATTATATCCAGAAATTTTTATTTTGCCACATTTTTACTTTTAATATCATTATTTTTTTGTCAGTAATCATTTAAATTTGTTATAACTACTTTTATTATTATATCTAGTACAAAACCTATTTTTCCACATCTGTACACTTATAATTATTTATCATACTTATACCCGCTTAGTTCTCATAAAAATATGGGGATTGTTTATGTATATATCAGCAATTCTGCTTATATATATATATATATATATATATATATGCTCTACCTATGATCAGAGTGTTGCATCCCACTACTACTGACAAGAATCAGAGTGTAGTATCAGTGCACCCACTGGGACATGTTACACAGTTATAACACAGATGTTGGGATCCAAAAAATCCAACCGCATTATAACAGAGTTGCGATAAGCAGGGATTTAGCTATTTTGGTGTCCAGTATATTTTGGCATCTGTTATATTCCAAACTATGCTCTGATGAACCTCGTTAGAAGTGTGTGTAGGGGGGACCCTGTAATTTTTAGAGTACTGTTTATTTCACCTTGCAAGTGAAGTATCTGTTCTTTGTTGTTCTGTGAGATAATATTCAGTCTAGGAGAAGGACAACTCTGAATTCAGACAGGGAAAGTCAAACACCTTATCATGCGTTGTGGATGACTGGCAACAGACAGGGTAGGGAATGTTAATTGGGCTCTGGTGAATCTCCAACAAGCCTGGCAAGCCAGAAGTGGATTATGATAAATTGCCCAAGTAAAATAAAGGAGAAAAAAGAGACAGATAGATGAAATAAGGCTCCTATCATGCCATCTTTAACCTCTTACAATACCTTGAGTACAAGTAGAAGATCAATTGGGAGAAAAAAAAGGAAAGAAATAATACCTGATTATTTTAATTTGAACAGTTCTGTTCAGTTTAATATAATATAACTTGATTTAGAAAAACATTAACATCAAAAGGTGCAAGAGATAACTTGTTTATATTGAAATTTTTCATTAAGTTTCCTTGGGAGATTTCATTAAAAATGACTTTGTAGTTCCTGGGGTATCAGTTTTATAGACATATGTGCACAAAAAACAACACTCACATCTTCGTATTATTATCGTTATTACTGCAATCATTGTCATAACAATGATGATGATCATCAACTTTGTCCTGATTAATCTAGTCTGCCTTTCTGTAGTCAAGATAATGAAGTAACAAAAATGAAAGAAGTTAGCAATAGATCATTGCTGTTCACCCCTAAAAACTGTCGTTGCAATCAGCTATAACAAACCACACAACACTGTCATGTTTCCCTCTCATTCGAAGGATCTATTTAAAATCAAACAGAGAAAAGGACGGTGAATTTCAAAAAAAAAAATTGCCTCTCCTTTTTTTAAACAAAGATCTACTTAGTGAAAACATCTTGTTAAGAATTACTTGTATAATACAACATGTAATTTTCGGTATCTTTTATCTGTAACCTTTGTTAAGGGAGATAGCTTATTAAAGAGTTGTCTCCCTTATTTATTCATCTTTGAAAATGTATAAAAAATCAAGTTTCATCCTGGATGAAGATAAATAAGACTTGTCATCGTAGTTAATGATTGAACAACCGTAGCCTAAAAATTTGAAGTCATGAAAAAAAAAATCTATCAAAGAATGAATATGGTCGAAATAAATTCTATTCATGACATCAATGACATTTTCCACTGGAAAACATCTAAAATATTGTACGTAATAACTAGAAACATCCATATATTTTAAGAAATTAGATGTTATCGATGAATCCTTCAAAATAAGGATCCAGGAAAGTCAAAAAAGTGAATTTTTCCAAAAATAAAGATAAAAACATATTTAGAAGGGGTCTAGTGGAGCTCTGATGCCAATTTTCAAGCCTGTAGACAAAACAGTATGGCCAAGAGTGCTGGAACCTACAAACAAACATATAAGCAAATACATAAACACACACATAAAATTTTAAAAAAAGGATAGAACCTTTCACCATCTTTGATGGCTACTATTTCTGAAAAATGCAGAACTAAGTTTTTGATACTCTTTATGGAGAGACCACAAAACAGCACAGTACATCCGGGAAAAGACAAGAGTTAGAGACATCATAGAATCAATAAAAAATCTTAAATGGCGGTGGGCTGGCCATGTTGCGAGAATGGCAGACAATCGATGGACATCACGACTCACAACATGGATTCGCCGAGACCACATGCGCAACCGAGGCCGGCAAAATGTTAGATGGAGAGACGAGCTAGACAAGTTCAGGAAGTACTGGCTCCGTGACGCCCATGATAGAGAAGTGTGGCAAATCCTGGGGAAGGTCTATGTCCAACGACGGACGCTAAAAGACTGATGATGATGATGATGAAGTACAGTGTAATTGCATTCAAATACAGCCAGCATCTTTTGAAAGCATAAGTAAACTTGTTAGTTAAAAATATTGATATTCTTTTCAGGTATTATCTGAGGAGACAATTATGAAACAAAATAAAGTAAATACTTAATGTGTAAAAGCCATTATTTAGAAATTTCAACAAAGAAGTAAAATCTCCCTGTCTGCATAGAGTTCATATTATGGCAAGTTGGTCTCATGTCAAAACAAACCTCTGGTCCATGTTTTATGCTAAATCTGTCTACTTGATTATATGTTAGCAAGTTTAGTGAAGTGGAGTTGAATTTTGATATTTTTGTGTTATTGGTATAAGATTTTGTCATTGTTATTTTGATGTCTCTTTTCTATAAGTTCTACCTTGCGCTCAATAATTTTAAATAAGGTGTATTTGTGATACGATGCGTGGTAAAAAAATTGATAAAATTTAGTAAAAAAAAAAAATCACCCTGCCTTCAAAAAAGAAGAGAGAAAAAAAAATCAAGAAACTTCCCCGGAGAAGCTCAACATTATATTGTGTCGGCTCGTATTGCTTCAGGAAATGATGTCTTCGTTTTTCAAGACATTGGAGAAGATTTAAATTTCTTCATTCTTTGTAAAAGAAGGAGAAAAAAAATACCACAAGAAGCTTAGCAACTGCTCATGTGCCAGTAAGGCATCATGGCAAGATATTTGCCTCATTAGTTTCTGTCAGGGAGATAAGCTGAGTCGACCCCCCCCCCCCTTTCCTGCTTCTAACTATCACCCGAAAAAAATTAATTTATTAGTTTCTCTACACTAGCAGAATACCAACGATGGCTGGGACTTCTGGCTAGTTCCCTCCAGAAGGCATAAATGAGGCATTTGACCCTAATGAGAGATTAAAACTGTTGCTTTTTTTAATGGTCGTTTGATTTGATACCTCTTGCTATAATGTACTATTTAAGTAACTTAGTGGTTAGATACAGACTTTTAGAATTAGATAGATATAAATCAGATCATTATTATTTTGGCAAAGCATTGCATCTCCTAGGTTACTCAGGTCCCCTACAGTTCAGATTTGAATCCCTGTGAATCCTGGCTTTTCTCCAAGAGATTTGAGACTGTGTAAAAGATCAATGAGAATGTGACCAGGCAGTTGATGGCGATCCCAAAAGAGGACTTTGCAGACTCGGAACACTGTGATAATAGTGTGACGTCCTGAGAGGAGTGCTTTGTATGGGACTTGCCTGCCATTGCCCTGAGTAGGCTATTGAATCACTGTTGCTTGCTCAACCAACCAGCCAACTGGGCTACAGATTCATCTCCCTTTGCTTGACTGTCGGTCTATGTCTCCATGAACTTTTGGTTACATATCTTGGGCTACAGCATTGAAAATTTGCATGAGTACACCACTAGACATCATCTGGAAACTTTTTTTTTTGTTTTTGCAAAAAAGTGCTTTTTGGGGTCTCTTAGGTTATTTTGGACCTACCATGCCCAAATCTTATGCTGGTATTTTTTTTCTACCAAAGCTGTATTTTCTTTATAGATACTTGTAGACAAAAGATTCATTTTTCTCAGATAATTAGTTCTGGTACATAAGCGGGCTATGTTGATTCACTTATGCAAAATACAGACATTTGAATTATCTTTGCAGTATATTATTCAATATTCTATACAGCAGGGTTGATCACTAGGTATGCATGTTATGAAACCTAAATTTCTTCTAAGCTTTTTATTTTAGGCTTAGGCTTTCCTTTATCTGTTTTGGATTTTGGTTCTTCCTCCAGCATTTAACCTGAAGGGTCCACTTTGATTGTGTTAGTACATCTTCTTCACACACAGAAGGTCACAGTATTGATTCCCAAAATAGGTTAAGAGTGTAGAGAAACTCTTTTATTTGAACAAATTTCCCTGTGCACTCGGCAGCTAATTGAATACACTCTAAGCTGTGTGATTAGGGTGGAGATATCCCTTCAGTGGACTTGCATCTTGCAGGTATAAAGTCCTGGTCTTGACCAGATTTGAGACTGGCAAGGATCACCAAGCTGAGGCATGCGACAGAACCTTGGACTTGGTCACTGGTAGTCATACTCGATGGGAAGTGTCTCTCAAGAAACAGACACTTTCCCTTCGTTAACCTCTTTCCCTGGGACAGTCATACATTGACATACGCCTGATCGCAGATATGTCTATATAAAAACTTGAAACCAATTAACTGCAGATGACGGGAAGTTCAGTCATTGCTGAACTATGGTTGGACTTCGAATGATAAAAATTCATGTCATGTTATTGTTAGCTTGCGGAAGAGAATTCAGTGTATGCGTCATGTCGGTTTCAAAATCCCCTGACAGGGAAGATGAGAAGGTAAAAGAGCAGACACCTTTCGGGTTGAGTTAATAACTTAGTGAAAGGGGTGTAATGGATGACATTTGTTACCTTCTCTTTGCAGAGGCAAGAAAGGCATACGTACGAAATAAAGATTTGGATAAATTAATATATATATATATATATATATATATATATATATATATATATATATACACAATATATGTGGTATAAATTAGGCTAGCAGTATAACATAATATGATAATATATCAATAATATAAAGCCACTTCTGAAATGTATTGGATTTATTTCATAGAGTGCTCGATACATACAACATTTTACTCATGGAGTTGAATTGTTTTAGAGTAGAGCTGGAAATAAAAAGTAGGTTATGGATTCGCTACACAACCTACTATTTATATATATATATATATATGTATATATATGTATATATATATATATATATATATATATATATATATATATTTATATATATATATATATATATATATATATATATATATATGCCATAGTATTTTACGTGGTGCAATGCATATATTTCACTTCTCTCTATAATGATAGACTCATGCCTGGATGCAAGTCGACACATGCCTGTATATAATCTAGGACACAATTTGATTGGTTCATTTGCAGTGATTGTAGTTTCAAATTTGCGTCTCTGATTCTTCTCCTTTCCTGTCTTTAACGCCCACAGGAAATGGTTCACTAAACAAGAACATTGGTCGGCTTTCATTTTGTATCAATTGAACTACCGAGTTTTGAGACTGAGTGTCATCGACATAGTAGCAGTGATCAACGAGAACTATGGTTAGACCAAGGGCTTTGATCATTCATTTTAAACAAGCAAGAATTTCTGTTCGTAAGAAATGGTATGAATAATAAATACAATAATAATGATGATGATAAATTATAGTAGTAATGTATATGGTACATTGAGCTTGAGTAGTCAATCATTCATTCAAGATAATAGAACTTATTATGTTATCTATCTCTCTGTTTCTCATATATATATATATATATATATATATATATATATATATATATATATATATATATATATATGCACACACACACACACACAAATGAATACGTGTATGTGGGTGGATCAATAAGTATGTAACCTAACAGATATTAGTTGAATTTTCATCTGAAATTTTTTCTTTATATCATTAATCAATATGTGTGATCAATGGCAAATTATCGGGTTCAGTGAATTATCAAGGGAGGAGATTATTGAAATATACTTGTTATGTAAAATAAATGTTTTTTATTATTAAGTTACAGATTCATTGATATGCCTAGGTGTGTGTGTGTGTGTGTGTGTATGTATTAAGTATTTTGAAATTATGAAGAATCCACAATGCTGAAATGGATCTACTGCGTCTTTTTTCACAATTTTAGAATGCTCAACATTTGCCTCTCATGCATTGTCATAGCTGAACACATTGTTAACTTGAAATAAATGAATATTTCGAATATTGTTTCATTTAAAATTACCACTTTAATTAAGCCAAAAGGCAAAATATGTCAGTAGAATAAATCTTAATTTTCAATGTAATTATTGTTTCATATATATATATATATATATATATATATATATATGTATGAATGATTAGTTTGTTGATACAGAATTTCCGAAAGTATGAATTTAGTTGATAATGAGGAAAGAAAACAATAATTGCATTAAAAATTAAAATTTATTCTACTGACATACATATATATATATATATATATGTATATGTATATATATATATATATATATATATATACATATACATACATATATATATGTGTATATATATATATATATATATATATATATATATATATATATATATAACATTAAAAACAGGACAAGGAGCATCTTTTTAATCTTTTAGTAATTACTAATCACACCATCGAAGACGTCACTGGAATACTAATCGCAACCAGCAGAAACAAATAGCAAACTGCAAACTCTGAATTTAACGTTAAAAATTAGATAGTAAAATATCATCAATCAAGATACAACACTATCATGAAACTAAACAGTATTGAAACTTGTATTGAAAATGGCAGAAAGCGCTCTATCTTTTGGAAAATATCTGTATTCATCGAAGCCAAGAGATCCGTTCACTTGTACGTAAAGATTACTGAAAGATTAAGGAGATGATCCTTGTCTGTCATTTTTAATGAAGGATGTATTGTAGAAAAATATGGTGACCTATATATACTTTTTATTATATATATATATATATATATATATATATATATATATATATATGCATTTTGCATATTTAGGCACCTTCTCTTCCTTCAAACACAGGTTGTTATAAAAATATATATATATATATATATATATATATATATATATATATATATATATATATATATATATATAATCTATTTGATGGGGAAAATACTCCTGAACTAAATTCATCACATTTTCCATACAGTTATGATTCCCAAAATCAGATGGATATGATTATTAGCAGCATTATAATTGTAAATAATTCTTGGATTTTCCTCGTTTACACTGAATTATTATGGAATATATTTAGGGATGATACAACAACTTGATTCTACTATTTTTAATACTTTAACACCAACACTTTTCTTCTAGTTAGGCTCAGTATGGTTGATGTATGGCCTACCTTATCCCCCCCCCTCCTCAAAGAACTCTTTGTCAGTGATCCTGGTTGGTAGCCTGTGATCATTCAGCTGAAATCCTGCAATGTGGTGTTGGTTCTGACCTACTTGACACAGCCTTTGAGTTGACCACAACTCTCTTTGATCTTTTAGCTTGAAAATATTATTGACTTTGCACTTAGTAAATGTTTTGCCTCCCTTGCGCTCCCCGATGTCGGCTGTGTGTTTCCCGTCACTCTGGCTACAACTAATGGCTTCGGTTATCCTGATACTGCTCCCTGCATTGTCAGAGTTCAAGCACTTTCCCTTTCAACAGCACGTTGGGGGGACCCCTTGCTGCCCCAACCCAAATTCTTTATTTATTATTAATATTTTCTCTCTACTATTTTGTACAAGTGTCTAAAATGGGTCAGCAACCTTTTTGCCTATGTAGGCCAAAATGCATATTATTGATTGGATCCTGGGCCTGATAAAGGCAAAGAAAAAAAGTTTGAAATATAGGATTTATACATTTGAATACATCTAGTTATATTTCGCCTCAAATCAAGGAATAACACATGCCAGGAAATCACTTGTGTTCGACTAAGAATGCTGATTTGTAATAGAAGAATTCAGTTTAGTCTTAATTGATTTTTATCAAAAAATCTTTTAAATCTAGTAGAGAACACAAAGAATCTTAAAGCATAAAAACCAAGCATCGTGTCAAAATCTCTGCAGTCTATATCCGACTGCAGGCCATAGGTTACCTACACCCGATCTATAGGTTCTATTCAAATGATGATTGTGTCCCTTTTCAACTCTGTACTTACTCTGTTGGGACGAATGCATTTTTCTATGGTGGAAGTATACAACATTGAAATACAGTATTTCAGACAGAATACAACTGTGGCAGATATGTTTATTGGCTGAGATTGGATCAAAACATTAGAGACCTGGTAAAAAGTTGCTGGAACTCTTCAATGGCAGCTAAGGCACCATTGGGATCTAGAACTAGTAACCCATGGCTGAGATTATATCTGGACTATGTGAGACCAATGAACAGAGTCTATTATATTATAATAGATTCCAACACAAAATGGCCAGAGGTCTGTAGGTGTAAAATAGCAACAACATCAATAATCTTCTTTTTTTTTTTTTTACATGAATTGTTTGCCAGATTTGGTATTCAAGAAACTATAGTCGCTGACAATGGTATGCAGATTATTTCTGCTCAATTTACAGATTTTTGTAGGTGCCAGAACATCTTATAACAAGTCTGCCCCACCACCCTCGATCAAATGACCAAAGAGATTTGTGGATACATTAAGCAAATCTTGTAAGGATGAAATGAACGGAAAAAACAATTCAACTGTTTCTATGCACAAATAAAACAAAGCTTTTTCCGAATACACAAAATGGAAAATCACCTGCTGAATCAATGTTCTACCGGAAAATTAGAACCATTTTCGATGAAATTATACAAGGGGGTGGGGACAATTGGATGAAAATGTTAGAAAAATGATAACAGTTAGATTTTTCAAAAAAGGTGACTAGTTTTTTATAACAAATAACCAAGAAGACTGAAATTGTTGACAGGAAAAATGTACAAAAGGCACTGAAAAGTGACCCATATCATTGAGGGCATATCAACAAATTTTGCCCAAGAATGGGTGACAGAGAAGCACGCCACTAACCAAGTTTTAACCATAGATTACCTGCATGACACATACCAGGTGCCCATACCATCACTTGAAATACAAGGCATGGTTCCGTCAACAAGACAAACTAAAAGAAAAAAGGGTCAAATACTAAATTTTTGGAAATGATCCCCAAAAGACAGTGATACTCTACCAGAAGAGTATACTCTTCTTAAAAAGGGAAGGTTCAATTGTATATGTGACATTGTCATCATAGTTTTTAAAGGTATCACACTCACTCAGTTCTCTCCTGCAATACCCAGTTTAATTCGCACTTTTGACTTAAATCAATTTTGGGTCCGGATTCTAGATTTGATCCAAAAAAAAGAAAGAAAAAGAGATGGGGAAAGATGTCAGCTTGTAAGCTAATCCTAGCAGTCTTCATTGTGCAAAGCTCCAAGTTCTGATACTTGCATTGACAATGAGAATCAGCAACTCTCATTGGACAGTTTCAAAGCTGCAAATGCTTGCATGGTCATTCCCTTGGGACAAGGTTGGTCAGACATGGCTATGCATCATTTATGAGTTCCATTCGTGCCAGCGCCATCCCACAAATATATGCAGCACCTGTAATGCTTGTTGTTCAAATAGTTGTCGTAAGACTGTGGAGATGAAGGCTCTGATACAACTTTTATGAGATTCCAGATTGCCAGTGTCAGATGGAGATGGACAGCTTGGTCAATTCTTCTACCCCAATGTGCACCTACTGTAGCACACAGTTTGAAATTATCCATTGTTGTCCTATACACACCTGGAACTAACCAAGATTAGAATCTGTTCAATAGGGTGTCTGATAAAACCTGCTTTCAATCTACTTATATAATACGCCAAGTGTATGTCTATATATATTTGACTGTAACATTTGTCAAGGGTGATAAGTATTAATGCTAATTATAACGAAGTCTCTCTCACTTGTTTGCTTTTTTGAAAATGCATAAAAATCTGGGTTTGTCCTGGCTAAGCATAAACAAGTAAGTGCAGAATGCTTGACACTGTCAATTAAACTGTTACCATAAGTTTCTGTAGTTTTTAAATTGGTCTGGTTTGTTTTGGATGTATCAGATGTACAAGCTGCGCCAATGGAGCAAGAGGGCTGAAAATTTGAACATTTACTCCTCATCTTGCCTAGAAACAAATGTTTCTTTCTTTCCTGATATCCCTCTCGATAGGTTTTCAGTCTGTGTGGAGGAGGTTATTTGCAATGTAAGCTTATGCTAAATTTAAGCTTTTTGTTTGTTTCAGGCAGTATTCATGTCAATTATTTTGAAAATTCAAAGTTATTCTATTGATCGCTGGCCAACAAAATTGCCAAGAGAAGTATCTTATTCATTGATCACCCCTTTTTCCAATCTTTTAAATGATCAATCCTAACACAACATGCAGCCTAAAGACATTGGTCACATGATGCTTTCAATTGAGTGATTAAGCAAACCTGTTTTCGATATTTTCTAAGTACAGTGCAATTGAAAATGGGTAAACTAGTCAATTATCAAAGAAAAGACAATAGATTCTACAATCTGGGGAGACGATACACATCAGTCTACTAGATCTAATGATAGTGTAATAAGTAGACTACGAGGCCCAAAGCTGGCAAGACCTTCCATCTTGGTTCTTTGAACAAACGTATCCTACTGCATAAGAACCGATAGATTAGCCTGGTACAGTTACTGTTGAGACAACATGTATATGGGTGTCCAAAAGAAAAGGTTCCTTCCACCTGACAAACAATTATGAAAGCAGTCAACGGAGCTTAGTGGAAAAAGTGCAATCAGAAAATGCAGGTAGTTTACAGCAATGACCAGGCCAAGATGATGACAGTGAGTGCCTACTCAGCAAAGCTTGTTTACTATGACACCATTGAGGGTAAGAAAATGCTCTTTAGCTAAGGATAATACCTAATAGTCAATGGCAAGTAACTGCTGCTAAACACTGATTATGAAATCTGGACTATAGGGGGCCTGACTGACCTAGATGATCCAGTGTTTCACCAAAGCACCCTGGACGAGATGTGAAGAATGTCTTGCTCAGTCATTGTGAATGCAACGTTCATACAGTACTGATTTATACTTGGTCCATATAGTATGCAAGCTTATTCAATGGCAACTCACTGCCGACTGAGTGACATGTACGAAATGGTTTGGAAAGTATTTGAAAAAAATATCCTTCTTTCGTTCAGACAATCTAATCTCTTATTGACATCTTTGTTGTTGACATGTTTCAGTCTCTCTCTCCAATGGTGCAAAGCACAAAAAACGATATCACCCAGAAAATTTAAATGTTAACTGCAACACTTGTGAATTTTATTTCTCTTGGTGGTACTGATCTTCATTTAGTTCAGTTGGTTGGTACTGATTTTCACTTGGTCCAATTTGGCGGCACTAATTTTTACTTGGTCTGACTTTGTAGTAATAACTGTTTCATGGTTTATTTTGGTTGTGCTAATGTTTACTTTATTCAATTGGGTGGTTCTAATTTTTACTTGGTTCAGTTAGGTTGTGCTTGTTCTTTACTTTGTTAGCATAGAATATTACAACATTCAAAGAGATCTTAAGTAAACTCCCAGGCAGACCCATGCAAGCCCCCTATTCAAAATGGTACAGACCCCATGATGTTTAAAAAATTGATGGAGTTTAATAGATAGTTGTAAAACCTTTTTTTTTTGCTCATCCTTACTCTGGTGGTGCAAATCTTGATTTGATGTCATTGGTTGGTACTAATTTTTACTTGGTTATATTGAGTGTTACTAATTATTTGTAGGGGACTCTAGTGATGCTGATCTTTGCTTCATCTGGCAGTTTGATATTTAAAATGCAGTGTATTGATGTTGAGAGAGAAAGAAAAAATTGATAAAAAAGTTGAAGAAATAAAAGATTTCACAATATTACAATGAACAACTCGCCTATACCATATTTGATGGCATATAAGATCTCATTGTGTCTTTGATTTTGATCGTTGTGTGTCTATTTCCAACGTGATTGTTGCACATGACCTTTGTTTTGCTGAAGTTCTTGTGAAGGTCGACTTTCTTGCTTTGTTCAGTTTATCTAGCATTAGTTTGACGAACGGGAGACAACCAATAGACGTCACGACTCAATACTTGGATCCCCAGAGATCACCTATGAAACCGAGGCTGGCAGAATACTAGATGGAGAGATGAACTAGACATGTTCAGAAAGTATTTGCTCTGCGACGCCCATGATAGAGAGGTGTGGCAAATCTTGGGGAAGGACTATGTTTCACGATGGACAATAGAATACTAATGGTTATGATAAAGGTCTCATTTTGTTTTTATCTGGGAATATTAGGGGAAAAATGCATTTCTCTGAATTCTTCTCATTTATAACTGAATTCTCTTTCAACTCCTGTCTAGTTTCTGGTCAATGAAGGAGTGGACAATGAAGATTATTTTTACCTTTTGAGACATATCTTAAGGAGGAAAGAAGTACCTTTTATACCATCAAATATGGTAACCACTTCCTGAAAAGAAGTGGAGATAAACTGTTTGATATTTTCTGTAAAACTAATAAAGTGCTCCTCATCCTACTGTCAGTTGAAGACTTTGTCGCTTAGTTTGGAGTTTTGAATAAACTTGCATCTATCTTTGAATTTCATATGTATGACTTAGTCTTAGAAATGGTGAAAAAAACTAGTGTAATTTGAGAAGTTTTGGTTTTTGGAAATGTTTTAGCTCTCTTGTTTTTTCACAAGGGAAATATTTGATAGACAATTACCAAATATCTATCTATATCAAAGCTTAACCCATTATCTGTAGACGACAGAAATAGCTATGGCTCAATAAGTTTCTATTTCATTGTGATTGATAGCAACTCAGTTCTGTGAGTCAGGGCTTTTATCTTGCAATTGATAACTATTACACTTGCCATTATTGCAGTTAATTGGTTGATATCTTTCCACATATATCTACATTAATCGAAGAGACTGGAAATTACTGCACATTTGTAAACAGTATCCAACATTAAACTTCTGAATGTCGATGATCAACAATTCCTTAAAGATTTGTTTGTTCATATATCACACATACCTTGCTGCTTGTCGATGTTACCAAATTTAATACAGTTTGCCGTGTGAACTCTTGGGTTTGTCCTTAACATAATTCATCATTTATATACATAGATTTATAATATAAGTATTTATTTATTAATAGTCTGCCTCAATCCACAACTAGTTATAAGCCTCACTGTTTTAACTTAACATACTAACATGGTTGGTCTTGGTGGCAGTATTAGATGAGACTCTTTGTTACTGGCCTCCCCTATTATAACGTGGTTTGCAGTATAATGCAAGTGGATAGTAGACCATAAAATATTATCTAGCTCCCAAATTACTAGATCTAGTTCAAAAATAGCCAAGTTGGCAACTGGTTATTGTGGCTCGATTATAATGCGGTTGGCTTTCTTAGACCCCTGTAAAAGGCCTGTATAGATTTTTTAATTATGTAGACGGGAAGAGTAATGCCACATGCACTGTCTACCTCAGAAGGTTGTTAGAGCAAAAAAGTGAACTGAATGCATACTGTATATATTTGTGTATTAGTCAACCCTTGATTTATGAACACAAAATCATCAATTTATTGTATGTTTTCTTTGAAGGTAAGGATTCCTCCTAATCCTTCCCTTTATGTCAGATTTTTGACCTTACAAAACCATTATCCATATATTGGTCAACCATCAATTTTTATCTAAAAATTTGGATTTAAAAAAATCAACCTATACACAAGTATATACAGTAAGTGCATTTTAATTGCCTGTCTATATATATATATATATATATATATATATATAATACTCACACACATGTATACTGAATGTTTCAGAGAGGATGCAGTCATCTTTTTGACCTCATCATCATCAGCCTTTTATCGTCCATTGTTGGACATAGATCTTCCCCAGGATTCACCAGACCTCTCTTTCATGGGTTTTGCGGAGCCAATACTCTTTGAACTTGTCCAGTTCATCAAGCCATCTTATATTTTGCCTGCCACAATTAAACATATGATCTCTAGGGATGTCAATCAGTTGTCTGCCAATGTAACCAGCCCATTGCCATTTGAGTTTTCTAATGGATTCTATGATATCCCTGACCTCTAGTATACTGTGCTGTTTTATGATCTCTCCATGTGATGTCAAGCATGATTCTCTTATTAGCACATAGCATAGTTCTGAGTTAGGTGGTTGATCTTTTAGTTATGCTCCATGTTCCAGCTCCTCAGGTGACTATCGGGAGGATGCATCGGTTGTTGACCCTTCTTTTTAAGACTTGTGTTAAATAGAAAAACTATTTTCTGAAGACACAAATAGCAAAAAGATAATACAAATCCTCGTGTACTCCATTAAACTACACCTGAAGCACATGAATTGCTCTGTATTTTATTGCTCAACTTAACTCGTCTTCCTATCCTTTCATTTGAGAACTGGTGGCATACAGTCCAAATTTTCTTTAGATTTAATCTCTTCTTAATGTTTTCTTCATGTACTTGATGTAGTCAAAACAACGTTTTGGCTGATCCATTCTGCAGCCTTTTTCAGGTGGACTGTCCATACGTAAAGAGAAGGTCACTTTTTCTGGTCATGTAAAGCAAAAAAAGGGAAGTTACTCAATAGAAACTATCACAAGACCATTATCTTTTAACTGCCTCCCATATTAGGGTTATTAACTTAAAAAGGTTCAGAAAAAGGGTGATCAATGAATAAGTTACTTCTCTTGCCTTTTGTTGGATCACTAAAAAGTATGAATCTTAAAAAAAAAAAAAAAGGCGTGAATGCACAAGGTAGGGACCAATTTAGCATAGACTTACTTTGTTAATTGAACACCCCACACTCACTAAAAACCTACTTTTCATCGACATGATAAAAAGTAAATATTTGAATTTTCAGCCCTTCAGTTCCATCGGTGCCATCTGTATGCTTGATAAATACCTACATACATAGTAGCCAGACCAACTTGAAAACTCAAGAAATCTATGTTGACAATTTCAGTTGATGGCTTCTAATAATGTGGTAAACAGAAATTTCAAACCCATGTAAGCAGCAAGTGTTATGATAGATATTCTTTTTCAGTAACTCATTCTGATTTATAACATGGAGATGTTCTTAAATCTTTTAAATTTCTCTGACAAAATCTTAACGTACAGAAAGAAACTGATTCTGACGAAAGACAAATGACTAACTCTGGACTTTGTTTGCCTTGAAAATATCAGATATTTGTCTGTACTTGATAAACAGCATCTTCATAACCTCTCTCTCTCTCTGGCCATCTCTATCTTTCTCAATCACTCAAAAAAAGCTGAAACACTAAGTATAGACTGAACTCACTATGCTAGGGAATGGCTTCATAGAGACGAATTGATATTTTGGCCAAATTTCTGGCCATTCGTGGTGGCTAGAGATCAGTTAGGTATAAGCCCAGTTCCTAGAGATCTGACCCCACCCCCCATTGCACTTGAAGGGCCAGTGTAAGTGGGTACAGCTGATTTTTCAAAAAAAAATTTTTTTAGAATATTTGAAAAGATGGAAAAGATGATTTTGTAGAAAAAAAAAAGTAGGAATTTGTAGAATCGGGATGTTTTGGATAAGTATACTCATATACACACTCATACATCAGTATATATGTTGGCCTCAAGAAATATATATATATATATATATATATATATATATATATATATATATATATATACATACTGCCATATACTATAGATGATTTATTTGTCTTTCATGTTTATGAGTTTATGGTCCATATTATGCTTTTGATTTGTGATTATATACTTTTTTCTGAGGATAATCTATTTTCTTCATTCAATGGCCTTAGTTTATGTGTACATTACACCCAGAATTTCATTGAGATCTGCACCAATCATTTTTGCAGAAGAAGAACATGTGACATGCATCAACACAGTACACTCCTTCTCTTCCAATACATAAAAGTAACGTTCTTACATAAAAGTAAAGTTTTTTTTATTACTAAACCCATGAGTAGATTCCAACCCAGAGAAAAAGATCCCCATTATTTGGTAGCTTGCCTTAGTTTTTCACATTCTGCTGCAAGTATTTTCTAACTATAAATAATCCAAATATTTCAGTTAATCCCCTACTAATCCAGAAGTCTATTTTTTAAAGGTTTTTACTTTAATCCCTAAAGCCTATTGTTTTTTGAACTCCTGACAAAGTCAACCTTTGTTAGATTTTTTTTTTATGAAAGAAAGAGACTAGAAACCTTAAGTAACAAACAAAAAAAAAGTACATTCTAAAATAAAACTCAAGGGACGCTACCGAACATTTCGTAAAACAATGCATTCTGCATTGTTTCTTGCTAACTGAAACCCTCTCTACGGATGGAATTTCCAACTAGATGTCTGTTGTACACAGTTGAGCAAAAAAATGAAGATTCAGTTTTGCTAACCTGATGGACATGAAGTAAAGGTTCAGTTTCATATTATATTTACATAGCAAATTGAACCTTTGCTAAAAACTTAGAAATTAGATTATTAATATCACTGTGAATATAAACACAGAATCAAAACTATTATTGAAAATTTTGGGGATAATTTTCAAAAACTAATGCTATAAACTTGCTCTGGGGGGCACATAAATAACTACAGAAAATTTGATGGCTATAGCTTTAGCCATCATCAAGTTCAGTGTGGACCAGGCCTTAAATCTTCATGTGGGGAAATTTGTAAAAGGGCTTACTTAATCCTGATATTTAACAAAGGAATCAAGAAAGGAAATGATTTTAAGTAGGCAAATAAAATGGTACACTTGTTTGATATTTTGTTTATCAATGTTCAATAATGTATAGACGTCAGAGTTTTCAAAAGCGATAGAACTCAACTTTTTTTATCAGTACAAGTTGGTGTTTACTTTGTTTTTTCCCGTAACAAGAAAAGCCTAAACACAGACAATCCTTACCAAATTTAGAGGAATAAAGTCTTCACTGTTTGTTGGTCCTGTCATGTTAAGGCAAACATATATAAAATTAACATTTCCCTACTGTTATTTGAAATCACAACCAGATGATTTCCTGGTGACTCTCTTATCCCTTGATCAGGCGAGAGGTTCAGAAATCTCCAAAGATTTTCAAAAATACAATGAAATTTTGATAAATCTAAAAATGTTTTAAAAGCTTTGCTCATAATCGGTAAATGTTCTAAATAAAGCTACAATTACCCTTTTCAACTGATTTAATGTTTTCATTTTTCATTAAAGTTACAATTACTGTTTTGAAGCTTTTTAAAGTTTCCTCAACCATTGAATGATGATGCATCAATCAAGATAATGCCAAAATCAGTCGATGCCCAAAGACCCATGACCAATCGGTTTCACTAAATCGTCCCATTCCGCAATTAGTCTTCTTAGAAAGATTTTTTAGACAGGAAGAAAAGTTTAGATGGATGAGAAGAAAATAACAGAAATATTTTTAGATAGGAAGAAAATAAAGTTATAGACGGACAGGAAGCAAAAAAAAAATGATTTTTAGACAGGAACTTTTTTATAGATTTTCAAAGAATTTAATCGATCAAGAAAATTGTTTTTTTTTTTAATATTTATCCTTTCTTGAAATTTGGCTTTTTCCTCTTTCAAACTATGTTGGCTGTATAATTTTAGTGGCTTTTTTTTGCCTTTTTCCTGGGTTTTTTTCAACGGGAAGTAAAGGAAAATTTTGTCACTTAAAAAATCCTTTCCTCAAGAAATAAAAATATTCAAAAGAAATGAACTATGTAATTCTGATTATAAATCTAGTTAGCCTTAACTGACGAGACTGGATCGTTTTTTGACATTCGGTTCTAAACTTCTTGATTTTCATTGAGCAATATTTCATCAAGGGTGCAAAATACACACATGTACATGTATACCCACACTATAAACATATGCATATACACATACATACCACTCACACACATCACACACAGACATACTACCCACATACACACACAAATAAAACTACTAACATCTACACGTGCACACGTGCCACATAAATCCATATAAATGCCCACATGCATACGTATACCGTGTATGTGTATGTGTTTATGTCTGTAGCGTGCTTGTATATGTGTATATTTTGGATGAGGCATAGTCATTTGATGACAAGTTGTGCCACAGTTGGTTGCTGATCTTCTGTTAATTTTCTGCTACCTGTAATCCCTCTCCTTCTTATTCTTTTTCTCTTTCTTTCACTTTTTCCTCTCTCACTATATTCTTTTTGTGTTGCGTACAGTCAATGACACTATGCAACACTCCTAATCGATACACATTGCAACATAAGTATCAGGAACATATTTAAATATGTCTGGCTTTTTAGGGCTTTCATTTTTTCATGTATTATTTGGCTTCATGGTCAGGTTTCAATCTGACAACCTTGTCATAGCTTGAGATAATTTTTGACCATCGTTAAAGGAGAGCCAAACTGTATTTTGGTGGGACAATTTACCACTGTTTGAATTATACAATATCAGACAGACGGAGATAGACATTTGGTGAATTATAGTAAGATGAGATTACCTCTATGAAAATGGCCCTTGGGATAATCACCATCAATCGACTTCGCTGAGATAATGTCTGATTCTTATTCTAAAAACATGTAGTGGAAATACACGCTGTCTTTTCTCACCCTCCTTCTCATACGCACATAACCTTTTGTGGTACCTTCACGAGAGTCAGTTATGAGAAATTTTTCATGAAAAATAATAACCCATTGGCTTAAGGGATTTTAGGATTAAGGCTACTTTGACAGACCTTGTTTTTTTTTTTCCCTATTGTTGTAGATGATAACAGAATCAATTGTTGCAACTGAAATTGGTGTAAATTAAATCCCTATGTCTTACACATAGTACAACAGACCTTGGGAAAGGCCTATGTCCAACAATGGACTTTAAAAGCTGATTATGATGATTATAAAATCCATTGAGATGGTCATAAAGTAGGCGATCTTGTTCATGCTGCTTATTTCATGAGGAAATTAAATCCAACCTTTCTCGTACATTTTAAATGTAAACAATAAGATAGAAGTTAATTGTCCTAACAAATTCGTGGTGCCCTACTTAACGCACCAACCCCAGGAAGCCTGTAATAGTACATAAAGTGAATGATCAGTCAGGTCGATGTAGGATAATAAAACTGATCCTCCAATTCTACGTAAGCTCAATATATTAAGAATGAATATAATGAGAATAGTTGAATTCGTCATACTACTCAAAACCATTATGAGTATGAATTTAGGAATAGCCAAATCCTGACTGTTGGTAGGATGATAGACCTCAGTAATGTTATGTTTTTGCCAAAAATCTCTGCAGAAGACATAAAGGATGACTAGCCTGGTCATCGTGAATGTGCCAGCTGTACAAACTAGCTTAGATAGAGTTTGAACACAGTTTGCAAATTCCACTTTCTGTTGTGTTAATTGTTAGGCTACTCGCACTTCCTCTTTTATGCAAATACATTAATCATCCAAGTTATTCAGATCTCTGGATCATGATTATTCTATTACTGATAAGACGCATTTCTTTCCTGAAAAATACCCCTGCATCTTAGTACTTCGAGTACTTGTAGGAAGGGGTTTGCCAATTTATGCAAACCATAGTATAGTAGGCTATTTAATCCTCAAAATTTTTTTCCCCAAAAAATACTTAACTAATCATAAGGTATGTCTTATCATTTCTATCCCCTTATTATCTTGGAAATACATTGGGTCTTATTGGGTCTGTCTTTACCTTCTGACCAAAGTTTATATTTTTCAATACTTACCAAATTGATGAAACTTTCTGAGTCTCTGTTCTATGTTGTTTCCATGGAGAAGGAAGTGACTTCTGCTTTATTGTTAGTCAGCCACAAACCAAGATACCTGAACTTAATGAAATAAGTGAATAATAATAATAATGATAAAGTTGAAAAATAAAGAATACGTAGCGACAGGTCTGGTAAGTCATTCGATAAAAACTATCACATGATAAACTTCTTTCGACAGCATGTCATGTTATGGGTTTTTAATGGAAATATCAGAAAAGGTAGTGATCAATGAATGTTACTTCTCTTGCCTTGCTGATCACCAACAAAGGGATCCATTTCACTTACATTGTGAATTGAACCCTCCCCCACTAAAAATGCAGGGTGGGGGGTAAAAAAAAAACTTTTTCATCCGTGAATCTCCATTGGTGCATCTTATACACATCATGCATACATACATATATACATAGACAGACAGCCTACTGGAAAACTGAAGAAACCTATTTTGATAGTTCTGGAGGAGTTTCTGGATGTATGTCTGCTATCCGTCCTGTAGAATTGAATTGAAATATGAAAGAATTTTGAATCAAATTTTCTGAAATAGATAATATGCTTTTTTTTTTTTCTTTTTAATTAAAAGATAGACATGCTGACATTTTTCAATATCTTTCGTTTCTTTTATTAATTTCTTTTCCAAAGCAACAGGTGTGGCTGCTTAAAGTGGATCTGTAAGACTGAGATGATGACGATTATTGCATAACTAGCTTACCCATGCCGTAAAAGAATGACAGCAACATTTGAATAATTTTGCAATTGCATCGTACTTGAAAAATACCAGAAACATCAAGGTGCTCTGCATTTCTTTGTTTATGCTCAAGCAGAACGAACCTAGATTTTTTACACAATTGTAAAAAAAAAATAAATAAGGGAGAGTACTCTATACTCATTTAATAACTACCTCCCTTGTAAAATGTTACAGGCAAAAATATAGATATGCTTGTTGCATATTATATAAGGTGATGACCTGGTCGCTGGTTCAAATCATGTAAGCAGCTAGTCTAATGTTTGTTTACATTCATTCTGATAAAGCTGCCGAGTGAGGGACGATAAGCCATGAAATCTAAAAATACATCTCTATTGCTATACTGCTGAGGTTCAATTCATATAAGATATATATTTATATATAACTTCTATTTGGCTTATCTTTTACTTGTAAAATCTGTGATGCACACATGATGTCGTGAGAAAATGTATATATCAGTAATCATTTTTCGTATTTATTCATTAACCAGCATAGCACCCAGAAAAAGTGACAGGATTATTCATATATTGATTGGCTCTTCTGCCTAGGATCACAGTTACTGTGTGCTTTGTCTGGGATGTGTCGCTCCCTGGCTGAGAGCCTTAGATCAAAGTGTAGTATCTGTATGCTCCTGCTGAAGTTACAAGCTGAGAAACAAAGAAATAAACAGAAACTAGCATTCCAGGGGAAATAATGAATCAACTCCACCTATACATGTAGCTTTTCACCTTATGAATTAAACAGTTAACTAAGTTACCTTTATGAAAATACTACCAGTATTGTTAGAACTATAAATTTATGATTGAAAAAACTAAAACAGGTTTGGTTAGTGACTTGAGAGGGTGATCAATTAAAAAATTGATAAAAATGGTGATCAGGGAATAAGTTACTTTTCTTGCCTTTTTGGGGCGTGATCACTAAAAAGTACAAATTTTTAAAAAACGGAAGTAAATACCGCTGGACACTAACTTAGGGACCAATTCGGCATAAACTTTCCTCTGTAAATTGAACCCCCACAATCAAATTTCAAGTTTCCACTATGAATGGTAAGGGTTGGGCAAAGTCTGAATAGATGAATACAAATGTTAGAACTCATGAATGACCTAAACCCAGTAACAGTAATTAAACTGGTCTGTTGTAGGTAGCGGGGATTAAAAAATCATACTGTTCATTACATAGACATTATGTGACCAGAAAATGTTCTGGTTGAAAATCAACTTGTTACTCACTAAGTAGTTGTTACTCATATTCTCTTGATGAGAAAATAAATAACATGATTATAAAGGCGTAGATAGATTTGTACACAAATAAGATGAGACTTGTAACAAAATCCCTACTTGTTTTTCAGGTCTAGGCATCCACCATTATAACATAGGTGTCAAAGTCAAAGAAAGCTAATCACTTTATAACCTAGCCATGATAGTCAAATTAGCTATTTTCTTAGCTAGATTTAGCTATTTTGAAGCTAAACATGCTATAACGAATCACATCATAATGGGGTTGGATGTATAACATTCTATCATATATTTACATTGAAAGGATTATTTTAAAATCACAGTTGCACTTTTAACTAATAGAGGATTAAAAAGTAAATATCTGTCTTTCCTACATGTACAATTAATACTAGCTAGACCTTTGTTCTTCTTGATTGTATATGCAGCCATTACTCTTTCTGATTATTATTTATTATCCTCATACCCTCAGCCCTTTCTCTTCTCCCTCCCTAACCGCCCTAGCAAGTAATGAATGAGGGTAAGAATGAGCATGCTTATGCTTGAATGGGAAGAAAAGGAATTCTCACGTCACTATAACTGTCATTCATTCATTGTTCTTCCTTCACAATTCTGAAGCCAAAAATTTAAGTTATAGTAGTAGTAGACCACAGGAATATGGGCAGATAGCAAAGGTAATCAATAATAGTAAATAATAACAACAACAACAACAACAGATATACTAGTTTCATTTGACTTACCATGTTATTATACTCAATATAGTTAAGTGACGAATTACTTGAACAAATTAGATATTTCAGTCGAATATGCGAGAGTAATGATGTCTCAGTTGTCGACACCCATGGAATTTCCCTGGGTCCAGTTTGTAAAAATGAATTCGAAGAAGAACCAAACTTTTTTTTTTTTTTTTCTGGTAAACATCTATGTGCTTGCAGAAGATTTGATTTAGTTTTCGAATTTGGATTGTACTTTTTGTTTGGTATTCTACTATTTTTTTCAGCATGTTTTATCTTCTTGTTATTTTTACTGTTCGCATTATTCCACCCCCTTTTTTCCCCCCCTCTTGCCTGTGCGCTGTCACGCTCCCTACCCAGCCCAGAACCGTACCAAATCCTCATCCTCGAATCCTATTGGATGAGTCATGTGCAACGCAATGCAACTGGGAGGCTGGTAGCGGATGCCTCAAAATTATTGGCAACTGACTCATAGTGAAACTGAAAGTAGAGGCTCAGCGAATGGAGGGGGGGAGAGAGGGAACTGTTTTGGTCTGTTCTGCTATCGATGGAGTCGCTTACGCTCACGTTCAGATCTCTCTCTCTCTCTCTCTCTCCGTATCTCTGTGTCAGGTAGTCTTTTGCATAACATCGACTGGCATTTCCCAGATCTTCAACCTAATCTTAATTCTACCATTTAGACTTTTTTTTTTTTTTTTAATCATTTTTTTTTTTTTCTTTACTTGTTTGGGTGAACCAAAACTTTTTTTCTTTTTTTTTTTTCTATTTTTATCCAATAGTAATTGGGGATGGTGGGGGGGGATCTAAATGCTGCTCGCTGATCCAGCCTCTCCCAAAGCAACCTGGCCCTGACGAGCTAGCTTTGCATTGATCTGGTTGCCTGCCTCGCTCTACACTACAGCCTCTGCTGCTGCTGCCAACACATTATCATCATCATCATCATCATCATCATCATTAATAGCAGCAATAGCTTCAGTATAATCAACATCTTCAATATCGTCTCTGCTGTTATTGTTAACATTATCTTTGCAAATGACTTTACCTTGAGTTCCGTTATTGCTGCTATTGTGATCGTCGTCGTTTCGCTTATCATTATCATCATCGTAGACACTGCTACAAACAACATTGTTGTCATCAATACGTTGATCATCAGCGTTTCCTGTTCCAGATGACAACAAACCGAATGAAAGAAAGAAATCTGGAAGAGGGCGGGGCGGGGACAAGGCTGGGATGCTGTGGAAGAATTCTTTAAAAGTTGCCATTTTCCACCATCTTCCTTCGCCTTCTATACTCCACTCACTCTCTCTCTCTCTCTCTCTCTCGTTTTTTTCTTTTTTTTTTCTTCTTCTTCTTCTTCTTCTCATTCCAACAAACTCTGGGTATGATAGAGGGAGAAATAGAAGGCCACAAAAAAAAAAGACTGACTGAGAGAGAAAGTAAACAACAACTTGGCAACCTCTCCTCCTCCTCCTCCTCCTTCTCCTCGTACCCCCCCCCCCCCCCGAATGCAAAAGGATTGGGAGACAATTAATTATAGTAAAGTAGGTCATGTGTAGAATGGACTGGCGGGGTGGGGGAGGGGGCACAGAATTCTTTGAGATTCCGATCCAAAGGACCCGATAGGTGCACATCTAAGGTGAGGGTAGGTGTTGTGGAGAATCCATGAATCGGTGATTCTCTGGGAAAGGGGGAAAAATTGTTCATTAGAACCTTCAATATTACGTAAAGTTGTTTGTCATAACACTTGCAAACAATCCAGGGATATTCCTCTACTTCTGGACATTTATTACCAATATCATTATTATTATTGTTTCTATTTATCCATTATCATTATCATGATTAATATTAAAACAATTATCATCATCATTATTTTTGTTATTAATAGTGTTATAGCACTACTTCTAATAACAATGATGATGTTATGTAATTCCCTCTTTTTGTTAGATGTCGGCTTGTGAATTTCATAAAAACTAACTAGTTTTAAAGCTCTTAGTGTCTCAAATGATCAGATAAAGAAGGAACTTTACAAATTAGACTGTATGTATGTCTGTATAAATGGATAAATGGCTGGAAACCGGTCTGAATTGTGTGTCAGTGCCTTGATATTATATACACCGTATTGACATCAGATTTTACAAGTGTACACATATGACTGTTAAGAAGCAAGAAAATTGTGAAGATTGACTTTTGAGAAGCAAGAAAATCAGTCTTCTGAGAGAGAAAAGTCGGTTTTGAAAAGTAGCATTCAAAATCCTAAACTTCATCGGAACTGAAGCATTGAATTCTAGTGCCTGAGGCAAACTTTCGACCATTTTAACCACCAAGGCGCATTAATTCAGAGTGGAAGAATTGCATACGGGAGTCCACTGAGATGTTTCACACTCATTTTCTCTGATTTTGTGATGAAAACAATATCTTCCTTCCCTGGTGACTTCAGATTATCAGTGGTCAAGTTTTAATAACATGGGGAGGTCTTTCTTGAACTCCGAAATACTGGAAAAACTAAGTAATCAAAGTCAAAAGACTGTTTGGGTATTTGCTGTGGCGAACCTAGGAAAGGGCAACATGCCCCCAGGTGGCACCATTGAGGGGGATGATGCTAAAATTACTTGCCTAAAAGTATTTCATATAGTTTCTAGGTAATTCTTTTTTATAATGAAACATCTGTCTGTCGACACAATATCTCCAAATGTACTCAATTAATTCCGCTGAAACATGGTAGGAGGATGGGTAATGTGGGTAAGAGTTTTGGGGTGGATTGAGAGATATTTTTTCAATTTTTGCATATGCTTGTGACTGTTCACACTATATCTCCCAAAGTTCTCTATGAATTTCAATACAAAGAATCGTTAGTAAATGTAGGCTTATGCCATCACATTTAATAATTTGGGTGAAAGACGAACAATGAATGGTATTAGTACAAAAAGATTACCAAAATCCTAGATAACCTGGGTTAGTTCTGGGAAGGGGGGGGGTATGACATCATAAGTTATAGCCTGAGGCAACACCATCCATAGACCTACCACTGGGTATGTGGAGAGGAGAGCACGCAGATTAGAGAGGCTTCATAGATTTGTAATGGAAAGACAGCAATATTTCACTATTTGTACTAACCTAAACAATAGAACTTAATTAAGCAGCTTGTTTATTTTGCTAATTATAGCAATGTTGCTGTGTGTGGATGTTGCATGTCTTTTGTTAATTAAAACATTAATTAATTTTCAGTTTGTTTTTAGGAGTCTAAGCTGATTTAAATCTGCACTGGTTAAACTCATTGCATTTCTGACGCATGCTTTGTTTCTAACAAATAATGTTATTGAGTATGAACACAGAATTGTTTAACTAAATGAATAAACATCTATAAAGTGTTTAGCATTGGTCCAACTCAAACCCATAGCCAGACCTGCTAATCTGGTCTAGTCTATTTTATATTGAACCTAGCTTACCTTTGCCGTCAAAAATGCTGGTACAAAAACATGTTGCTCTGTATTTTCTTGTTCATTTTCAACCAAAATGATGAAGGATTTTTTTAGGCACTTGCAAAGAAATAAATGATTATAGGAGACTACTCTGTAATTGGCATTTAATAGTTACCTCTTCTGACAAGAGTTACCAACGGAAAATATAGACATACTCATGGCGTATTATATAAGGAGATTATTTTTTACTTCTTTATTATTGTCTTCATTGCGTTTGCTTCACAAGCTAGTCTATCAGCTTTGGAATCGTGATAGATACAGTTTTGTCAGTTCAAGCACATGCCCAACAATAGGCAGGGGTAAACCACTGTGATATAATGTTCATGAATAATTCTATGTGCTCAGGAAATTTGAGAAAAAATGGGTGTTAACCAGTGTTAAACCAAATTCTTAACATGTAATCTTCCCTGCTTTTACTTTTATTTTTCATATCTTCCAACTGGTCATTCTTTCATCCTTCCTTTTCTTCTCTAGCTTATATTTTTCAGCATTCTCTCTCTCTACCCCCCCCTTAACATTTCTTTTGCTATTTTCTTTGCTTGATTCCTTCTTCTTTTTGAGGAGATCATGGAGATTCATTGTCCTGGGTAGATGTGAGAAATCAAGCAAAGAATCACTCTAGGATTGCAACTGTACAGCAGGTTCAACTTTCAAGAGCGAGAAAAATCTGGTCAGTCCTAGAAAGAAGAGTTTACAACCAATGCATCCTCCAGATAGTCACCTATGGAGCTGAAACATGGAACCTAACCAAGAGACTGACCCTTGAACTGAGAAGCATCCAACATACATATGATAGAATCATGCTCAAATCACTTAGAGAGATCACAAGATAGCACAGTTGAAAACAATGAAAAAACAGAAGCTTGGTACATCATAGAAATCATTAGGAAGCTCCAGTGGCAATGGGATGGTCGTGTTGCCAGAATGACAGACAACCGATCGACATGACAACTCATAAGATAGATCCCCAGAGATCAATTATGGAACTGAGGCCAGAAGAATATCAGATGGCGATACGAAATGGACAGGTTTAGAGAACATTGGCTCCGTGACACCCACGATACAGAGTTGTGGCAAATCCTGGGGAAAGTCTATGTCCAATGACGTACAATAAAAGACTGATGATGATGATCTATTTTTTCTCTCCCTCTCATATTTCTCTCCTTTTTCTTTGTTACTTCTTTGTTCTTCCCTTACTACATATGTACTTTTAACTTTTCCTTCTATTTAACTGAAAACTCATCTGTAGGCAAGGTTTCTAGCTTGTTCCTGCAGATGGCCTAATTTAAAAGAAAAAAAAAAATCATTGCCATCATAAACTCTTGGGTAGCATTTAATGAGACAGGTGGATAATCAGAAAAAAAAATTTTCCACTATGTTCTTGGATAATCAAGAGTCACCAGTGAACGAAGGTTTTGTTTTCATCAAAAAATCCAAGAAATTATGCATTAAAAATATCTTGGGACCCCCACACTCAAAGTTTACTCCTTTGCATTAGAAGTCAATGTTTACTTTCAAACCTTCCTTTAGATCCATATAGTATCCATGCCAAATCTTGTTGGGCAAATCAGACTAAGTGTTATATAAAAATAGATAGAAATCATATCATCATTATCAGGATGAGCGCACACATAGACCCTCAAGAATTTTTTCCCCCCAAATCCAATAACTTTTCACTTTGGAACTTTTCCCCTGGTTCATTGAGAATGCATGCCAAATTTGATTGGGCTGCACCGATATTTAGGTGGTTCCTATAACATGATAGACAAACAGATAGTTCTAACTTATACATTCCTAGGCAAAAAAATCTGCCCAAACCAATATTTAGGTGGTTCCTATAACATGATAGACAAACAGATAGTTCTAACTTATACATTCCTAGGCAAAAAATTGAGCCCAAACCAATATTTAGGTGGTTCCTATTGCATTACAGACAAATAGATAGTTCTCATTGATACATTCCTAGGCAAAAAAATGAGTCCAGCACTTTCCATCGTATGAAAGATCTTAACACTATAGAGAATATATAGGTGCTAATTAAGGCCAAACTATCTGAGAGGGAATTTTTTAACTTAAATTTGAACACTGGGAAAAGCTATCCTGCACTGTTGTATAACATTGGCAAATATCTCACGTATAATTGTTAGAATAAATGAGTTATGGCAAAAAAAATCAATGAAAAAAGCTTATCTGATTCTTTTGGCCTGGAGTGTATATATGGATGGACCCTCATCCTCTCTCTCCTGCTCACAGCTTGCATCTTGGACTGCCAAGTATATATCATTAGAAAAGCTAAAGTACCAGATCTTCAGTGGCATCAGCATGGCTTTTATCCTTGTACATTTTATATTGAAATGATCATTCATTATTAGCCTTTTAAGGGCCATTGTCAGACATAGACCCTGGGGGATCTGCCTTGTGAACCTTGATATCCATTCTCTCTACATAGCCCACCCATTGCCATTTGAGCTTTCTGATGGGTTTCATGATATATCTGATCCCTATTTGCTTTATGATATAACGTGCTGTCTTGTGATCTCTCCGTGTGATACTAAGCATGATCTGTGTTCGTTGCACAGTTCTTAGTTTGAGAGCCAATCTCTTGCTTTAGTTGACCTTAACTCTTGATATCATGATCTGCTTGATACCACCCCTAATTGACAGCAGAGCTCTTCTGTGGAGGAAACAACTTTTGCTAAATTTATTATGTTAGATTGAATCAAAATGGATTTTTTAAATTCCTTAAAAACCAAAGGGAAGTAACTCTGATCAGTAGTTATTCCCTTATTATTGGCATCCAAATTTTCTTATATGAAACTAGTGGTTGAACTTCATACAGACTAAATGACAAACAAATAAATCTGTTAGTAAGAATTCCACTTGTGTGCTAAAAGACATGAATTCATCCACAGGTTTCCCAAACAAAACAATCTCTTAGTCATAACAAATAAAACCAGATTCTTTGAAATGAAAATTCTAAGTAAAAAAAAAAAGAAAAAAAGAGGGATAAAGAATAAAACAAAGCAATCTTGGTCTTTTGTTTGTTAATGACATCAAACGTTTCTCACTTATTCTTCTATTTCTCTTTATTTCTCTGTCTTCTGTTGTCTTTGATTTGTATCTGCTGCTTGGTATAAATAAACTATTCCTTCAGAACTTTTCTCTCTCATTCATGTCAGATCATTTTGAAGTTTCAAAAAATGCTCATCTTCCTCCCCCACTTCGACAGATAAAAATCTTCAAATTGTTAAAGTGTTTGTTTTCAAGAGTTACATGTTATATCCTAATTGAAGGCCTCTACGGTGTCCAATAAATACCAAGATTTCCTAACCTTTAGAAAAATAGGTTCTCTTTGTCTTCCTCTAAATGGGGTATTGAAGTCAGTTGTATCCAGTTGATGTTCTTTCATGTAGCCCTTTTAATATATCTTATTAATTCTTTTTGTGCAGGTACCTCTATTCATTTTGCATTGATTTGCAGTGCTGATTGAACTTTTAATTTGTATGATTCTTACATTAAAAAAACCATCAACTAAAACTGTCATCATAGGCTTCTTCAGTTTTCAAGTGAGTGTGTTTTGTGTACAGGTTACAACTATGGATGGAGCTAAATGACTGAAAATGTAAACACTTACTCTTTATCATATCTAGAAAAAACCTTTTTTCAACCCTCTCCTAAAGGAAGGTTTTTAGTCGAGGTTTAATTTACAATGTAAGTTTTCCCTTAGTTTGTATACAGCAACATTAAAACTTTTTTTTTCTTTAAATTAAGACATTTTTAGTGATAATCACTAACAAGTGGCAAGAGAAGTAACTTATTGATTAACCACCCCATGTTTCCCAATTTTTTAATTGATCACTCTCAACATGGCATGTTGTGAAAAGACGTGATCACATGATGGTTTCTATTGAGTGACTTACCAGACCTGGTTTTTTTTCATAAGTTATGATTTGCATCTAAGATTCGATTCAGTTTGTTTTTTTTAATGAAGAGTTAAAAAAACAATATTTTGAAAGAAAAAATATATGGCATATTCAGATCTTGAATTAATGCAAATTCGATTAATAAAGTATTCTCTGAGGTTTGGTTCATCATAATTTCCAAGGTTTTAATTCTCTCCTCTGAAATTGAATTGAACTTCCAAGAGCATAAAGACATGCGATACAATAATTTTAGTTCCTTATTTTAAAGAATTTAAAAATCTTTTTTAAAATGGAGAAGAAGGTTCTGATTTATCACTCAACAGAAACTTCCATGTAACCAAGGTCTTTTTTGCAGTATGCCATGTTCAAGGCGATCAATTAAACAAATGGAAAAAAGAGGTGAACATTGAATAAGATACTTCTCTCATCTAAATTTTCAAAAAATGAGCATGAACGTCGCCAAACACAAACCAAGGAACCATTTTAGCATGAGCTTGGATTGTGAATTGAGGGGGGTCAAAAAATTTTTAAAATGTTTATTTTTTACATTATAAGGAGTATATGATTAGCTCCATAGGTTCAGCTTGCACACTCATGATATATATATATATATACATACCTATCCAGACAGCCAAACCCTCTTAAAAACTGCAGAAAACAGTTTTGTTTGATAGTTTCTAAAATTATCTGCTCTTCAATATTCTTAGCAGAAATACCATAAAAAAACTCACCAATCTGGCGCCAGAAATGGAATTCTAGATTTCATGATTTTTGGAATAGTGTTTCCTTACAGAAAAATCCGGTGTCATTATTTGCTGATGACATCATCCTCTTTGCTAAGAACCTCCACAATCTCCAAATAATGCTAGACAAACTAAATGAAGATAGCAAGAAAGTAGGCCTCCACATGAACTTCAGCAAAACAAATATCGTGTACAATAAACATGTTGTAGACAATGACACAATGATCAAAATCAAAAACGCTGAGCTGGAAAAAAATAGACCATTACATCTACCCAGGACAATGAATCTTCATGAAATCTTCAAAAGAAGAAATTGAACATAGAGTTGGCAAGCTTTCAGTAGTAGAGCAAGCTCAACTTTCAAAAATTAGAAAATCTCACTAGTCCTCTAGGGAAGAGTTCAAATTCATCATCCTGATAGTCACTTATAGAGCTGAAACATGGGATCTAACCAAAAGATTGACATCTTGCATCTGCTGGACATCACAACACAACGTGGATCCCCAGAGATCATAAGTAAAAATGTGACTGGCTAGATATGAGATGGCGTGACGAACTAGACCAGTTCAGAGAGTATTGGCTCCAATGATAGAGAGGTCCGGTAAATCTTGGGGAAAGTGATATCGAGCAAAAATCAAAAGGCATCATAAGATAGATGTTTCATCAATAGTAATCCTAGGAGTGTGGGTTGAAAGACAAGACACTAAAGAGAATTATTTATTTTTCAGCATAATCTCCTTCCTTGTTAATGCACTTGAAGCAACTCTCCTCCATAAATTACATAGATCGAACATTATGAAGTAAAAATTTCAAATCAAAATTCAGCTAATTACTGTGTCAGGTTTCTTAATCCACATTCTGATTTTTTGAAAAATGACCAAATTGGGAGAAACTTATTTTTTATTCCTTGTCCAATAAGACAAATGATATCTTTATTTCACTTCTTGTTGCTACCTTCAACTTCTCATTACAAAAAGCAAAGGGAATGTAATTTTGAATAAGCTTGTGGTGATTAATAAATAATTTAGGGTTAGAGGTAAGGGCTAAGGTCATGCATTGATTAGAGCAATTTTTATAGGTGATTGCTGATATCTTTGGATTGCATCTTGTATTATACTACATCACTAGATATCTATTCGGAAGTGCTAGACATCTCCAGAGATCATATGCGAAATTGTTGCCAACAGGAAGTAAGATGGTGTGATGAGCTAGACAAATTCAGAAAGTACTAGTTCTGTGATGCTCATGATAGAGAGTTCTAGTGAATCTTGGGAGAGATCCAACGGCAAACACTGAAAGGCTGCTGATGGTGGTGATGGCGGTGGTGGTGCTTAATTAGCCTATTTAAAAACCACATAATCAAATACAAAGGAGACAGACGTTATTTGAATTCATACACTTTCTTCTGCAGCTTGGGATCTGACCTCCATTTTTTTCCTCTTCATACCTGTGAATGCAAATCTATTGTAGTGCTGTTATGAATCTTCTTCCCTACCCTCATGTACACTTTATTTCCATTTACCGTAACCATCTTGTCATTCATTGAATTTACTTACCTACGTCTATTCTTTATTTAACCTTCTAAATGCCAGAATTGTGTTGCTGTTATTCCCAACTTAATATCTATGTTTATGTAACAGACGTCCTATTGAATCATCATCTTTCTCTGGATCCAGCAGTCCATCTATATTCTTTAGAGCTTTACAAAGACAGACTATGGTGCCATTTTTAGTGATTGATATATATATATATATATATGTAGTTATTCATACAGGTATCTTTATGCATATGTATGTGTAGTGATCATCGTCATTATCAGCAGCAACCTTTTAAGGTATTTTATTGGACATACATCTTCAGCTAGATTTGCCAGTTTTCTCAGTTCCAAGCATTACGGTATCGATTCCTGCTGAACTTGTCTGAATCATCACGCCATCTTATTTTTTGTTGAACACAATTTCGCATATGATCTTGGGGGATCCATGTTGTAGGTCTTGATGTTCAGCACTAGTCAGGCTTTCTTGCAACATTGTAACTCGGAATAAATATCCATTAATCTTTTACAAAACTCAACAAATCCAATTCCATTTCTTTGCTAGATATAATCGTATTGAACTCTCCTTATGTTTTCTCTTTCTTCCTTTTGTTTTTCTTTCTTCTTCTTTCCTAACATGACGGAGACAGCATTTACAGAACCATTTGGCATCTATCTATATGTATAGTTGTAACTCTATATACAAGAATCGTCCTCACTCTGAGTTCATAAAGATAGGTCTATCTACCAATCACTCTTTCATGTAACCCCTTCAGCAGTGACAATCACATGTTCTAGTGTTGCTGACATTTCACACACGTTTTCCCAATTGGGTAATCTAGTATCAAAAGATATCTATAGATAGACAACCTTATGGCTTGCCGCCAAACTCATCTTATGATTTAGCTCCAGCTGTTAGAGCCCTTGCACATCCATGGAGATTACACAAATTGAAATTCTATATTACTCAAGTTGTAGAGATATTTATTATAACTTAGGCAAGTTTTTCATACTTGTGTAACATAAAACCAGCAAGTGATAAAATTGAACTTCTTTTACTATAATAATGTGTATATATATATACACACACATAAAAAAAAATCAAATTATATAATGTAATTTTTTCGTTATCTACAGAATTTAAAACAAGTCTTTCTAAACTGGAATGAAAAATGTCTGCCAAACATGGCTGTAGCCATGCCGTACAAACCGGAACAGAAAATTATTGTACAAATTTTGTATTTGAAAAATTAACTAGTCAACTGAAATAGTTAGCTAAAAGATTTTCAGCAAGTATGATGATAATATATCAAACTTATACATATGATTATCATTAAAGTTATTAACTTGATATCATAGTCAATAACTAAACAACCACAGCGTCAAAATTCAGTCATGTAAAAAAAAAAATATCAATCGAAGCATAAATATAGTCGGATTAAATTTTTATTCACAACATCACTGGTGTTCTCCTCTGGAAAACATTTTCAATAGAGTGAAAAAAAAACATCTAGAAACATCTAAATTCTGGAGAATGTACATGTTATTTATAAACTATAAGAAAAGGCCCCCAAAAGTTTTTTTATTTTTTTTCCAAAAATCAAAAAAGTGCATTTTCAGAAAGTTGTCTAATGGAGTATTGATACCAATTTTCAAGTCTGTAGACAAAATAATATGGCCAGGAGTGCTGGAACACACAAACGAACACATATAAAAAGGAAAGAGCCCTAAATGACTTTTGGTAACTAACTTTTTGAGCAATGGTTGCAAAACATGTGTTGCTGCACATGTGCGTTTAGCTCGGAGAGAACTATATCATAAACTGGAGAATAAAGAATTCTGATCTAAAGCTTGAAGATAAGGTCTTCGTGGTTCACATGATATTTATACAATCTCTGATTTCTTCAATATTTTGGCAGAATGTGTAAAAGTATTTTTGGTTTATCTGTTGCTGGAGATGATACAGCTTCCAGGAAGAAATAATTATATTTCTGTACAATGATGGCACTTTCTTGCTTGCAGGTTTTGGTGGTTGCCTTAATTTATGTTTCATGCAAGTGACAATTTTGTCCATTTTGTCTGACCAATACTAATTTGACCACCTGGTCACAGCCACTCCCCTCAGGTCATCTAATCGGCTTCGCAGCCACACTCCCAGGATATCCAATTGGCATCACTTTGTAACTTTGGACGAACTACTGTTCATCATCTACTGTTACGTATCTCTCTTTTTGCCGCACCAGCTCAAATGATGTTTTTCACTCTTCAGCACCTTCCAGCTCTCTCTCTCTCCTTGTTTTCTCTGTCTATGTTGTGGCCAAATCATGTTGGACTCACCAAAGTTGAGCAACATCAAGCTTTGTCAATACCTAGATGGGTGCATCTTTGGAAGCAGCTCGGGATCATTTAGAGAGCCTCCCCCTGGCGATCCCATTAATTTTCCTGAAGATGGGACTGATCTCTACATTGCACTCAATAATGCAAACCAATGCCCTCTCCTAACCTTACCCACCCTTTGGCCTCTGACTGGACTGAATGGCTCTCTCTCTCTCTCTCTATACCTTTCAATATTTTTTATGCCTTTCTTCTATCTTTCATTATTAAATCACTGTAGCCCAACAAATGGGTTCCCAACAAGCTAAGTGGGCTATAGATTCTTCTCTTTTTGTGCGTTCATGTATCTCTCCGGGCTTTCCTGATCACATTTTCTGGTCTACAGACATAAAAATTTGCACATGTACTCCACTAAGTACCATCATCATTTCTAAACCAAAAAAAAAAAAATGTGCTTTTTGGGGGGTCTCCATGGACATTTTGAACCCTTTTTTTTTTTTTTTTTTTTTTTTTATAGATAATATTAGATAAGAGATCTATTTTTTAAAGATAATTGTAGATAACTATTTAGACGATTTTAGTTAAAGATCAATTTTTTTTTAGACTGTTTTTTTAGATAATTTTTTAGATAATTAGTTCCGATACATGCGCAGGTGACTCATTTACGCATGGTGCAGATATCCTTCTTTTTTTTCCTCTCTTTTTCTCACCAGAACACTTTCTCTTTCTCTTTTTCTATCCCTCTTTCTTCATCTCCCAACTTTCACCATCTCTCCACTCTGTTCTTTTCTTTAAGTAACAAATCCATCTGACATTATGGTAATGGTTAACAAGCTTGTGATGCCGACAATGACGTAACTACTGTGCCTTTACGTCAAACTAAGCTGTATATACTCTGTAAATACTGAATCAGAATATACTTGATATTCATTTAGTTTAGCTCAGTTTGGCCTAAAGCCACAGTAGTGGGGCACTTAGTAAGGATAGAACTCATTACAGTGGTCAGCATCACATGCTCGTTAACCATTACCATACTGATAGTGAAACTAAGGATTTTATGAATTTACTTAAATCTTCAGGGATTTCACAATATCCTTACACTCACAAATCTTGATGTAACATCCATACTTTTTTTTCTTTCAATTACTTATTTTCCTCTCTATATTTTGTTTTCTCCCTTTTTCTTTCCTCTTTTTCAAATTTATGTTATTTGGTTTGATTTCCACAAGTTCATTAATATAAACAGTCAGATAGTTGATAGACTATGTCCATCATTGGATCATACCCAGGAATTCCCATGCTTGTAGCTGCCGTAGGCTTGTCAACAGACCGACTGACCAACCAACCAGTCATTCCACTGACTGAGTTGCTGATTGGCTGGATGGCAGCCAATCAGAACTTACTATATCAAATGCCATTTCATTAACTTTTTATTTGGCAGACTGCCCAACACCACCCTCAATAGCACAAGGCACTAAGAATTTTTCTGGCCATGAGTTTCCATTGCTTCTGGAATATGAAATGGTGATCTGGTGTTGCCCAGGACAGTATAACTCTGGAGTTGTTGCTTTTATTCCATATTGTCTTCAATTATATATTTTCTTTATCAGCATGAATGTAAATTTCATCAATAATAGTTTGATGACTTTAGAATTTTAAATATGCACACAGTGTTTTTCTTTCCTTTTGATTTTAGAAGAAAAAGTATTAATTTGTACAAATTTGACAGTTCAAAATTCTCAAATACAATGTAGAATCATCAAAAACAAAGATGCCTTTGATCAACCAGTGTTGTTCTTCTATTTCAATCTGGTTACTGTGACCAATTACCTAATTTGCAAGTTTTTTCAGGTTCAGTCTTTATTGCTTTCTGTATATCTTTTACCTAAAAGCTTTGGTATATCTGCTTTTTTTGTTAGTTCATTTCCTGCCTGAATTCTTTTATCATTTACCATTACTCAGAGCTCTTAACTGAGCTGAGCCAATATTCATATGGAAGTTGATTGCATCTCTATATTCATTCATCTCATTCATTATATTAGAATTTTTAAAAACCCAGCAGTATATAAAAAGGGAAAATTCAGATAAACATCTTGGAACTAACAATCTTTTTCAGCTGTGAAGAAAGTTAACAGTTCCCAGAATGGGAAAATTTCATGTTAAGACCAATTTTTAAATCGGTTAACAGCGTTTGTAAGGAACCAAGTGACCCAAAGTGAGAGAGATTAAAGAAAGATGAAAGGCATCCTTTCTTTTTCTTTGATAGGTCCATAGCATTGGTAAATATAGAAAGATATGATATAGAAAGTGGACAAAGAAAGGGGAATATTTTTTTCTTCTTTAACTCACACTATGACATATATTTCTAATTTTAGATCAATTCTCGAGATAAGATAAAAAGGTACAAAAAAGAAAGAAAGAATAGGAAGAGAGAGAAAGAGTGAAAGAAAGACAGAAAACAGACTATAAAGTGCTTATATACACTCTCTCTATATATATATATATATCTACAACCATTACATTTTAGATGATTTGTTTTGTTTTATTTTCGATGTGATCATTATTTTTGTTTTGGACATTTTAATGGGAATTAGCTTGAAAATCCCATTGGAAACAAATGGTTCTATTAGAGACATAAATGTAGACAAAAACTGTCCAAAAATGTATGTACAACATCACGGTTTTTTAACAGTCGGTTCTTGTTGAAAACTGTATTTATTAAGCACTGATTACCAGATAGATAACACATACACTAACTAAAAATGAAAATAAGATATTAAAAACATGGGAGAGAAGGTAATTCTTGATATATGTAGAAATATTTAGTTACTTCCCTTAAAATTTAAAATTAGTCAACTTTCCATTTTTAACCTCTTTCCATGCAGAGTAATGGAAAAAAAATCTTAATTGAAAAACGAATTCCTGGATCCGCACCATAATTTCCTCACTTCTTCCATAACCTATGGCCCACCATAGTCCTCGATTTTATTAAAATTCATTAAGCATTTTTTGGACATGTTGTGTGGATAGACATACGGAGGGACAGAAGGACAGAGAGAACAACAAACATGAATGCAAAGATATTCCTCTTCAACTTCATTGATAGAGGTAAAAAAAAAAAAAAAATGATACAAACCACTCAATCATTTTCAGTTTTTTTCTGTTGTGGATAGCTAACTCTTGATTTGTCTTGATCTGACATGTACACATACTCACACACATCTTATCAGTCTGTTTATGTAAGTACTGTATGTAGATAAACGCTTCTATATATATATTTGCACATAAACATATACTGGTTGAGTACCCTCTTCTGAAATGCCTTGGACCAGAAGTGTTTCAATTTCAGAATATTTGCACGTACGTGATGAGTTAAATATAAATGCTTTCTCCTTTTTTATCACTGCTACTTATAGGGGTATCTGCCATTATTCATTGACATTTTGTCAATATCTTTGCAGGGATCAAAGAATATACAAAAAGACAATGGTTAATGCATGTTGGTCTGGCAATGACAATAATCTGTTTTGATTGGGACTTTTCTGTCTTCCATGATTTTGCGATGTAAATCTAATTTCACATTTCTAAAGAGTTACTCAAAGATAAACAAGCTTTTTCTGTTGTCAGAATGAGTAAAATGCCTTGAAAATCATTCTCATCTCGTCTTTCAATCATGCTTCAATGAAGTCAGGTGTGACGTGTTGACTTTAAAAAAAGTTTCAGATTTTTCAACATTTTTTATTTCGGATTTTCAGATGAAGGATACTCAACCTGTATCATAAGTATATGTTGCTGATATGGATCATATATTAACTCATATCCAGACATGTTTGAATATAAATGCACACCTATATACATTTATATGTGGCCTTGTGTATTTGCAGAAAACATACCATATATATATATAACAATATCAGCATGAACAAATATCTATATAGAAAACCAATTACATCCATTTTTGCTAAAACATGTTGATTCGCACAAACATTTGCGATCTCTGCCAGAAGCAGCAGCATTCCCTGCACTTACTCACTCCCTCTCTGCCCGCAATCGGTATCTTGGGGAAACTCCCAGAGAACTGCTGACACGTCCTCTAGTCCTTGTAATCTCCTGTCAGACGGATTTGTGTCAAGTATTTCTTAGTCTTGAACATTTTCCGAATGACTGAAGGTTGTCAGGGATGAGTGGATTAGGAAAAGAAAAAAAAAGCTTCCATGCCAGAGAAAAAAGGTAGCTTTTAGCTGCTGGCCTGTTTTATGACAAATGGTGTCAGTAATGGTAATGACGCCAAAGAGGTTACTTTGTGAGAATGACCATTACTAAAGAGTGCATCCCTTCAGGGACAGTTTGAGTATGGTTGGGTGGGTGTTTTTTTGTTTTTTTTGTTTTGTTTTTTTTGTATTTTTTGAGACAAAGAGGTTGAGATGGTACATTATTTCCTCCGGCTATTTTTTTTCTCCTTCATTTTACTTGAGCAATTTATCATAATCCACTTCCGACTTGCTAGGCCTGTTGAAGCTTCAATAGAGTCAGGTAAAATACAATTTGGACACTTGCTCCTCACTCTGCCTACTTTGGCTACCTCTCATGACACTGGGCAACTAGGTTGTGCGACTGGTTCTTGAGATATCCAAAATAGTTTGATAGTTTCCGATCAGATCTTGTCAAGAGGAGGGAAATCAGATTGGGATTGAGTCCAATAGTGTGTTTCTTTGAGCAAATGGAACGCCCAGTTTGGATGGCAAAAAACAAGATGGCGTTATGGTCTAGACAAGTTCAGAAAGTATTGGCTGTGCACCCATGATAATAAGGTCTGCCAAATCTTGGGGAAAGGTCTTGTGATATCCAGCAGTTTTCTGCCATTCTTGCAACATGTCCAGCCCATTGCCATTTGAGTTTTCTGATGGTTTCTTGAAAACCCCTAACTCCTGTTTTTTCTCTAATGTACTGTGCTGTCATATGAACTTTTCATGTGATGTTGAGCATAATTCTCTTTTCTGCATGTTGGATGGTTTTCAGCTTAATTAGGTTCCAAGTTTAAGCTCCATAGGTGACTATCGGGAGGATGCATCGGTTGTATACCCTTCTTTTTAGGATTAATGGTAATTTATTGTTCTTCGTGGTTGAGCTGACTCTATCAAAAGCTTGCCAACCTAGAGTGATTCTATGCTTGATTTTTTTCTTTTTTAGCATTCCATGGAAAAATTGTATTTGATTATAGACAAAGAAGTTTCAATTTGTTATAATTTGATACAATTGTGAGAATTTGGAAATCTTATAAATATATTCTATCTTAAGTTCAGACAGTCCTTTTCTAGCATTGATTCCAGTTCAACACAAGGAAAGTTTAACTCTCAAATTCACACAAAGAAAATAGAATGTCAATTCCAAAGGAAGTAACTTCTGATTGAAATCATCCCCCTCCTTGAACATCAGATGGATTATTTTTTTCATTCAATGAACAGAAGAGTCCCTACGTCAGTTACAAGTGGTTTATGGATTTTAGAGTTCAATATTCATGTTGTTTTTTTTGCTGTCAATATTTTGCTTCGAACATTAACCTTTTTGAAGTTGTATGTAACACATTTGTAACAAGTTTTCATAAGAGCAGAAAACTGTTGACCTATTCAATTAATACCAAGAGTACGAAACCTTTATCATATAAATAACAAAGTGTTTGATAATATGATCACAGTATCATAAACCAAGTGAAGATAAAACTAAAAACTTTGAAGCAATTTTTTCCAATTGCTGTATATTTCATTTTTTCACTTAAAAATACAGATAAGTATCATTTGTGCAATCTCTTCATTGTATAATTTCTTGTTATCATCTTTGATTTTTTGTTAAATATCTTGATATTCAAAAATTCAAACTTGATAGTGCAGTAAAAGTCTGTCTAAAAGCAAGATGTCTCCTGTTAAGTTCCATTGGTTTGGTTTGTTCTTTGTAATCATTAGAAGATAATTCTGTGAAAGTAAGTAGGAGTAGAGAGATGATTATTTTGGTAGTTCATTCCTGCCTTTCCAAGATTCTCCATAAATTTTTCTTATAATTAGAGATTTCTTGAGGCCAATATTATATTTCCTAACTATCTGGAATCGTGATAGTGTTGGGGAAAACTGCACTTGACTACCTCTAAGAAATCTGATTGCCTTTTTTTGCAGCATCATGTGAGCATTTATTTATTTACTAGCAGAGTACCCATAAAAAATGACAAGATTATTTGCCTATGGATAAATTATATTAATGTGTATACTTGCATGAATATATATATTTATTGCAAACAAGAAATGCATGCCTTGAAAAAAAAAATTTTTTCTGTTGATTCTTTACACTTTGTATCTTCTATTTTTCAATAGTTTCAAAACAATAAGGTAGCAGAATTGGGAAAACCAAATTTCTTTTTCAATATGAGTAAAACCTCAGTTTTATTCATAAAAAATCTGAGATGCCTATATTTAGTGGAATTATTTCCTGTACTACTACTGAGACATTAGTAGTAGTTGTAATAGAAGTAGTAGTGATGTAGGTGCAAAAACACAAAGGCAATAGTCTTGCTTCACCTCCTCCCTCTCTTTCTGTTTGCTTTAGCTTGACAGAAACCAACAAACAAACAAACAAACAAAAAAGGACATTGTCTCTTTTGATATAACATTTTTTTGATCATGTATGCTTGTCAGCTACATTAAAATGTGCAGATTTATGATTTTCTATAATTCAATGAAATATTGCTAGGGTGTATGGTTCAATATTTTGGAAGTGAGATATTGTTAAAAGTTTCAAATTAATTTAAATTCCTTCCTTTTTCCTTCTTTCTTCGTCGCAACATTTGAAAAATAAATTAGAAACTAAACTGATAATCAGAAAGATTATAAACATTTTCTAGTAGTGCTTATATTATTGCAGGATTCGATCGGTTGAAAAAAATAAGTAAATTTTCTAATTGATTTGAAAAATTAGCAGCTTAGAATTTGGGGCTTTGAAATGATTACCAACTCGGACCTGATATTTTTGTTGGCTGGAACTTAATTAGAAAACTAATTATTTTTCCTCATCAAAGTCATTAATCCACAATATCCTTAGCGGTACAGCAAATTAATTCTTTTAGTGTGACTAATGAGAATGTTTTATTTCACACATGAAAATTTGTGGGGGGAGCTGTACCAAATTTCTGCTCACCTAGATTCAAGCTGAGAAGGAATGAGGAAAAAGAAAGAATGAAAGATAGATGGGGGGGAGCGCAGACACAGAAAATATTAAGGGAATAAAGGGAATTAGAGAAGAAAATTTGAAGGAAAACTAAACAAAATAGAACAAAAAGTATAGAGAAGGTGAGATTGTTCAGAAAGTGGAAGCAGAATGGAGAAAAAGAAATAGAGAAAAACGTGAGAAAAAGATAAGGATAGAAATTGAGGGGAGGAGAGAGAAACAGTGAAAGAAGGAAGCGAGGGAACGAAAGAAAGGAGGAAGAAAGAAAGAATGGAGAGATTGGGAGGGGAAGAAGGAGAGAGGGGTGAAAGAAAGAGATAGAGAAAGAAAGAAGGAAAGATGGAGGGAAAGAGAAAAGAAGAAGAGATAGGGAGGGTAAAAGAAAGAAGGAGAGATAGTGGAAGAAGGAAGAGAGAACAAAAGAAAGGAGATATAGAGAAGGAAAGGGAGAAAAGAGAGATAGGGAAAGAAAGAAAGAAAGATAGATGGATGGAAAAGAGAAGATGTTGGGAGGGGAAAAAGACAGGAGAGATAAGGAAAGAAAGGGAGAGTTAGTGAAAGATGAAACAAGAGAGAGAAAGAGAGAAAGTTTGAAAGAAGAGGAAAGGAAACAGAATTACAGCGACAAAGAAATAGAGAAGTTTGTAATTAGAGAATTTGTGTAAGAAGCATTGGCCATAAATAATCTGATTAAAATCTTCTGGATTCATGGAATTATGTCACAGGAATGAGATTACACAAGAGTCTAGCATTAAAACTTCGAGTTAAGCTCCTTGAGGTTGACTGTCATGTGGAGAAAATGTATTTCTTGTAGTGGGAGACAGACGTGCTTTTGTCTGGATTTGGAGACTGTTGCTAATTGATATTGAAAGCATTTTCAAAGAATAAACACCAAAAAGCTAATAACCAGAAAAAATCAATAAAATGGCATATAAGATTTATAGATATCCGTGTGCATTGGTCAATTTGAGGTCATTGAGACTGAATGAGTTAATGTTGAAGATTTGAAACGATTTTAAACTACTATTTTATACCAAATACAGAAACAGAAATCGTGACAAGTTAGTTGCATCAGTAAATATATCAGAATATCATAATTCACCTAATATTTCTCTTTATATAATCTATTAGATGTTGTTTATTAACAAAAATATACTACTTTCATTGATATACAACTGAGCATCACAAACTCGCCCATCTCAAGATTGAGGGTGTTCCAAGTTTCTGAAATTCCCAGGATTAGCATAGGCTAGGCCTAATTCCAGGTACTACAGGGTCAGATTATTAACACCATGAAGTTGAATGAATAACCCAGAATCTAAGAATACCCTAATATTAATAAAATAATTCTTTAATCTTATCTTACCTCTCCCAAACAATTACCTAAACATTTTTTTTTTTAATGGTTTAAAGAAAAAATAGTCATTTAATTGATAATGTTCATGCTATATACATGAAAGAAAGGAATTTTACTTATTCATAAATAAAAACTTACACTAAATTTGTTGATAATTCAATTCCTAAAAATAGCAGGATTCCTGATCTTACTGAGTTCCTGAAGTTAGAGTTTGTGATGTCCAACTGTGTGTGTGTATATATATATATATATATATATATATATATATATAAAGTTGATAATAAAGAAAAATAGTTGCATTTAAAATAGATTTATTCCACTGACATGTTTCACCTTTTGGCTTTATCAAAGTGGCAATTTCGAATGAAGCAATATTATTGTCAACTTGATATATATTGTGGGATATATATCATATCTATGAACTAATCATATATATATATATATATATATATATATATATATATATAAGATCGTTTTGTTATATAAAAATTTTGGAAGGTGTTGGCTAATTGAGTTCACCCGTTGCCACTATTTTTTCTGAAAGATTGGTGCCATCTTGTTAGACATAATCGTTGGGCTCGTATATATATGAGCTGAGAATCAATTTAGTAAAGCACAGAGTGCTATGGGAAAAGCAATGTTAAGGATAACTTCAAGAGATACCTCTCTCTCTCTCTCTCTCTCTCACTCTCTCCTCTCTTGTTATATCTTTCTCTCTTGTTTCTCTCTTTTTATATCTCTTTCTCTGCTCATTTTATATCTCTTTCACCTTTTTCATATCTTTTTCTTTCTTGCATCTCTCTTTGTATGTATCTCGCTCTCTCTTTCTCCTTTCTTTTTTTATCCCTTTCTCTCTTCCTCCTCTTATTTTCATCTCTCTCTCTCTCTTTCACTTCTTCCTTTTAAATATTTTCTCTTTCTCTTCTGTTTTTATATTTCTCTCTCTTCTCCTCTCTTTTTATTTCCCTCTCTTCTCCTCTCTTTTTATTTCCCTCTCTTCTCCTCTCTTTTTATCTCTCTCTCTCTTCTCCTCTCTTTTTATCTCTCTCTCTCTTCTCCTCTCTTTTTATCTCTCTCTCTTCTCCTCTCTTTTTATTTCTCTCTCTTCTCCTCTCTTTTTATCTCTCTCTCTTCTCCTTCCTTTTTATCTCTCTCTCTCTTCTCCTTACATTTCTCTCTTCTCCCCTCTTCTTAAATCTCTCTCTTCTCCCCTCTTCTAATATTCCTCTCTTCTCCTCCCTTCTTATATCCCTCTCTTCTCCTCCCTTCTTATATCCCTCTCTTCTCCTCTCTTCTTATATCCCTCTCTTCTCCTCTCTTCTTATATCCCTCTCTTCTCCTCTCTTCTTATATCCCTCTCTTCTCCTCTCTTCTTATATCTCTCTCTTCTCCTCTCTTCTTATATCCCTCTCTTCTCCTCTCTTCTTATATCCCTCTCTTCTCCTCTCTTTTCATATCTTTCTCTTCTCTCTTTTTATATTACTCATTCTCTCTTGCTTCTCTCTCTCTCTCTTCTTCAAACCTGCGTGCTTCTGACATTGAGTTTTGTATTCAGAAGCGAGACTGCAGCCTGTGAAGTGTTTCCTCTCACCACTGGCAGGTACCGTCTTTGAGACGATGGCTCTTCTTTCAAAATCAATACATTCAGCACCAAAAGCTCCAAGCCAAGCCAAAGCGTATCAATCATGACCCCAGCGCTGTCAGCTCTGTCTGTAGACAGGCTTCCGATGTTTGCTCTACTACGTCAGGATTTCTGCGATGACTTCTGTATCTACACTACACCGCGGAACGGAACGCGATATCAGCTGACACACACTCTCTCTCCCCCATCACAATCTTTCCCAACATTCCGCACGGCACACATCAACATCTCTGTTTTTAATTTATTTTTTTTTCATTTACACTTCTCTTCACTTTGTTTTTAAAATTTATCAGCATTTTAGTGAAAAAAAATTTTTTCTCAGCTTCCCAACTTGTAAAATCTTGTAGCAGTTGTGGTTATAGAAGATACTAGCATGACAGATAAAATTGGTAGAAAGCCATCATCAAAAATTACATAGCTTGAATATAGTAATTTTAGTAGACTATGATAGTCATAAATCAGGTATAATGCAAATTTAATAAATAGCTAACATCAATACGAAATTTAAGAAATTGAATCGCTACCTTCATTACAGATACTCTTCTAGATATCCATTATCATTAGCAGCAGCCTTTTAACATCCATTGTTGGACATAAACCTTTGTCATTATTCACTAGACCTCTCTATCATGGCCATTGCAGAGCCAGTACTTTCTGAATTTGTCTAGCTTTCTAGTGGCCACAATTGTGCATATGATCTCTTTGGATCCACATTGTGAGGCATGATGTCCAGCACGTGCAAATAAATATCAGGTGTTGTGGTTTGATACAAGATGTGATGCAAAGATATCAGCAATCACCCATAAAAATAACTCTAATCAATGAATAACCCTAGCCCTTACCTCTAACCCTAAATTATTCAATTAATCACCACAAACCACTCTATGAAAGCTCTTTCAAAATTACATTCCCTTTTCTTCTTGCTATGGGAAGTTGAAGGTAGTAGCAAGAAGTGAAACAATGATATCATTTGTCTTATTGAACAAGGAATAAAAAATGAGTTTCTCCCAATTTGGTCCTTTTTCAAAAAATCAGAATGTGGATTAAGAAACCTGACACAGTAATTAGCTGAATTTTGATTTGAAATTTTTACTTTATAATGTGTGATCTATGTAATTCATTGAGGAGAGTTGGTTTAAGTGCACTTACAAGGAAGGAGATTATGTTTAAAAATGAATAATTCTCTCTAGTGGCTTGTCTTTCTACTCGCAGTCTTAAGATTGCTATTGATGAAACATCTATCTTATGATACATTTTGGTTTTCATTAGATTGCCCCTGTTGAACTAAGTTGGCCAGATCAATCTTATCAACATAGTTAATTGGATTTCTCCATAATAGCTACACACAGATATTTGAAGATTGAAAAAAAGTATTTATCACAATAAAAAAAAAGACCATTTTTTTCATTGTTCGCCAATAGATTCCATCATCAACCTTTTGACATCCATTGGTGGATATAGACTCTCCTCGAAATCCATTTGTTCTCTCATTCCTGAGTATCATGAGGCCAATACCTTCATAAATTTGTCTAGATCATCATGCCAGCCATAACATCACAGAGGATTTCAGGAGATCCATGTTTTGAGTCATGATGTCCAGCAGTCATCTGACATTTTTCAACATGACCTACCCATTGCCATTCGAGTTTTTTAATGGTTGTTATGATATGTCTGATCTTTGCTCTCTAGTGTAATGCCAAGTGCGATCTTCTCCCGTGAATATTGCAAAGGTTCTTAGTTTGAGGGCCAGTCTCTTGGTTAAGTTTGATGTCTTAATCATAATGCAGTCAAAATGAAAAATCAAAAATTTCTAACACATCTCAGATGTCATCACAAATGGTGAATCTTAGATATGTGAACCAGATTATACAATTTTTGGTTACATTGGACAAGATTTTTGCGTATCAAACTATATTTATGTGGAAATAAAAGCAGACATATTGAAACAATGAAGTTGATAAGATGTTGATCAAAAAATCCCAAATAATCCATACATAATAATACTCAGAGTTGCTATTTATCTATTTCTTTCCCCCCCAAAAAACAGTCTAATAACCACGCCAAATACAAAATGGAGCTTTCTTCGTATGTTTCAAAAATCTGGAATTAAGAGAAATCTTTTTGCAATTGACAGCAAATTTGTGAGTTAAATATTACTAAGAATAAAACTCAGAAAAAAAATTGACATTTGATTCTTTCTAACTTTACCCCCCATAAAAAGAAATCGTTTTTCATTGATCCTAGCTCTCATCTTATACATATTATACAGCTCTGGTCAAGACAGAATCAGAAAATGTCTTAGAAAGATCTTTGAGAATTTATATACAACTATATATTTTTCCGGGCAGATTAGGTCTTATGAATTTTGTGTCATTTTTGTGTATTGTAATACTTTCATCTCCTGTCTTCATCAGACTATATTTCTCTGTATATTTTATGATGTACGTAGGATATATTCTTGTTCTTGCAATTCTAATTGCAAGTCATAGACAAAGTTTATTTTTGGGATTACTAATTGAAAGATAAATGTAACTATGAGCATATACCTTCAGGAATACCTTGAATGGTACAGGTTTTGAGGTGGTGCAGTTGAGGCCTTATTGTACAAATTAATGTAACTAAGTATAAGCTGAAAACAAAAACACATAAAATTTTAATGAACAGTGTGGTTTTGTACAGTACAGAAAATGTTGGAATGGATTAATCACACCAATCAAGGTATGCATCTATATATATATATATATATATATATATATATATACACACACATTTGATTTAAACTTACACATGTACAAGTATACAAGTTAATGAGTTGCTCAATGAGGAAAAAGTTTCTGAATGTTGACTCCTTATAAAAAATGTAGAATGATTATGAAGTATGTATTGTTGTGTGTATGTGTGTGTACATTTAAAAGTTCATGGATGTTTGTGTAACATTCATGCATTCATATATATATATATATATATATATATATATATATATATATATATATATATATATATATATATATACCTGCAGACATAACGCCTCCCCCATTATGATGTGGATGCTGGGGTTTAAGATGGCCAACATCATATTATAATGAAGCCGTGATCAATTTAGCTGTTTTGGAGCTACATCTAGCTATTGTTATTTTGAAGCTAGATTAATATTCTGGGATCCAACATCCACTCAATAATGCATACTGCACTATAATGAGGGAGGCCAGTATATATATATATATATATATATAGTGTGTGTGTGTGTCCATTTCTTGTGGCTAAAGACATTTTTGTCATGATTCATGCACTCTTTAATTCATATCTGCTTTTAAAATCCGTCATCTTCAAAGGCCTTTTTATATGTTGATAGGAACATTGATCTGCTTACCTTATGGATATTTATAGCCAATGGAAAGGCTTTTCTAATGGAGCCTGGGTGGCTGACGATGTAAGTGTTCACATCCACAAATGCTAACAATCTGGTACACATACAACCATAAGTATGCAGGTCCTTCTCTCATAAATGCATACATACAAACACAACCATACTATCTCTCTCTCTCTCATATATACATATCTCTCAGAATTATACATATGCACGATTTACATGTGTATTAGAAACCATCAACCGAAACTGTCAACATAGGTTTCCTATGTTTATAAATGGGTCTGGCTGGCTATCTGTACATATGTGTGTGCTGTGTGTACAGGGTACACTAATGGAGCAAAAGGACTGAAAATCTAAACATTTACTTTTTTATTGTTCTAAGGAAAAATAAATTGTTTTTGAATAGGAAAAAATGGTACATATTGGGTTTGATACTATCTGTGGTTCTAGATATCCATTTGGGGTTGTAGAGTGTAACACATATGAATTCCAGGATACTACATAATCTTTCTTAATTGCTTATATGTATATTTATATCTGAGTACTGTTACTTATGTACTAATGAATCAGATCTTACTAACACAATGTTATTTTTTATCCTGTATTTTAAAAGTAATCTCAGCTACCTGAAGCTCTTTATTCAGGAAAGTAGAATTATCCATGTCATCCTTTGCAGACTGAACGTCTTAATCCTCTGTACACTCTTGGAACCCATCTGTGGCTTTGACTCTGTCCATCGAGAGAGAATTACATGCAGCCATTATTTATCTTCTTATAAATCTATTGCAACAGGGGAGGTCTCATAAGCTTCAGTAATGCAACACGCACAAAATCGTTTCAACACTTGATGATATACATCGCTGGAAAATGTACCTAGCAGCCCCTGATCTCCTCTGTAGGGGAATCCACTTCGGTTGCATTTATCATGTCAAAAACAGAAACAAAAAAATCAAAATCTTTTGTAGTTATTCCCCTTGTTATTATCATCTAAATTTTTACTATAAAACTGATATTTAATCAATCCACTATCTCACATTCTTTCGAAGCATAGCGTACATCAGTTATTGTTTTGAAGACGTTGTAAATAAGCAATAATATCATGAGGTGTAAATAAACATTAAGATATACCAGATTTTCTTATTATTCAAATTTTGATTGCGTAAAACTATTTTTCTGCGATTTGTTTTCTTTTTATCTGATTGGCATTGTGGTGTGTGTTACGCACAAGCATACATACATTGTATAGAATAGTGGCAGAGTCCTGATGAAGTGTGTTAGAATAAATGGTATAAATTCTAATTTACAATCTTGCCTGTTTTGAAATGATTGTAAACATTCCCCATATGTATACATACATTGATTTTTCTAAAGAATTTTATTTTATTTCAACTTATATTCTCAGGGACTGATTTATACCCCTCCTAAGCAACATTGGAACTCTTCAAATGAATAAGATCGAAAAAATTTTTTTAATTATTTGAAGATGGATGGGAAGTAACTTCAATCAATAGTTATTCCCCTTTATAATATTCACATACTTTTAAGAGTTAAAAAATAATTTATAAGTTGTTTGATCTGTTATATCACCTTATTTATGCCATTGAAAGGTTCATTATTGATATTAACCATTGAATCATCTCCACAAATGTCCCGTCTGAGCAACCAGCCAAGTAGGTTACAGATTGTTCTCTCTTTGCTTGCATATGTGCGTGTGTCTCCAGGCACTCCTGATCAAATTTGGGGGGGTCACAATCTAGTACTGGTATTATTTTTAGATAATTTTGGATAAAAGATCTATTTTTTTTAGATAATTAGTTCTGGTACATGTGATGGTTGAGTGATTCATCTATGCAAGGTACGGATATTGTTATTGTCTTTTCTCTGTTCTCTTACCCTTTGTCTCGTTCATATCCCTTCTGCTTTGTGACGTTCTCCTTCCTCTTTCGAATTCCTTAATCCTTGACATTGCCAAGTCTCATTGAGAGCAAACTTAATTTCTTTCCTCTAACCAAAATTCAAAATGGCCTCTTGTTTGAGAAAGGGAGGTAATTGTAACATTTCCAAGAATACGTATTTTGCAATCCATTCTTCAGCTGGGGCCTGGAATGAAATTCCAATTCCTGAAATGAAGGGGGGGGGGTCCTTTAATCAGTAATCAGCATCTGCTTACATTGATCAGGCTCAGTATTGATTCTTGGATGAGCTTTTACTTTTGGGATCTTTTCCTTCTCATATTTTTTTTGGATGCCATTTCTCCTCTTTTTCCCTGTTATCTTCTTACTTTTTGTTATTTCATGATTATTCATCATTTTATTCCCTCTCTTTCTTATCCTTGTTACTCCTACTCTCTCTGTATTATTACTTGCTTTTTCCTCACATGCTCTCTTGACTCACTCAGTCCTTATTCTTTTCCCCCTACTTCTCTCTCTCTCTCTCTCCCTCTCTATCTATATATATATATATATATATATATATATATATATATATATATATATATATACATAAAATGAAAAATATATGTAACATCTATAATTTAGTCATTTTTCCAAATTGTCAAATTGATAGAATATATAAAGTCTAGAAAGCTTTACATTTTTAAACACTGAACACATTGAAAAAAACTGCTGTTTTTTTTATTCTAAAAAAAAAAGAGATATTTATGTATATAGTCTAGAAAGCTTTAAACACTAAACATTAAGAAACTTTTCCAAATATTTTTTTGTGTCACTTCAGTCACTTATTTCCTAATATCTGTTCATATGATTTATGTAATTTTCTTCAGTGTTTTTTTTCTTGTTTCACAAATACTTTGTTGGTATGGTACTATAAGTGAATTCTCTTTTGTTAGGATCATCAGTTAATTACCATGTAACTGTTTCAGGGATTTTGAAAACAAAACAATCATATGAACATGGCACCCCAGCTGTGTTAATCAAACACCACCTCTCTGAATATATATATATATATATATATATATATATATATAGATAGATGTATATATATGTATATCTAAATATGTATACATAAAAGAATTTTTCAATGGCTCATTACAGATTGTACGTTCTGTTTCACTTAAAAATGATTTTCAAGTGAACCTGTTACAATCCATTTGAAAATCTCAAGTCATATACTTACGTTTGTTGTAAGTTTTACTATTGTTCTCTTATATATTCCTCGATTTGTCTTTTGTCACTGTTCTGCACATTTTTGGCATATTCTCTCCCGTTTGAAATCCCTCCAAAATACCCTAAAACAATTACAGTGACGATGATAATGATCCTCTTCTATTGATAGCTAGAAATTGTCATCCTCTGTTCTTAACCCATGACAACTCTTACTATTATTTCATTTTTCATATCTGTTTCAGTCCAATTCGTCTGTCTGCAGATCTTTAAATTTTGTCCAAGTTTTGATGATGATGCAGACATCTGCCTGCAAGACTCCTTGACAAGTTTCAAAGGAATGATGTTCTAATTGATTATATCTTTCTGAGTACATTCAAATCACATGGACACACTGGTTCTCATAAGATCATTGAGGTTAGGTAACATCGAGCTTGGTTGTTACTTAGATTGGTGCTTAAGCAACTAGGGATCGATCAAACTCTCGCTCCCTGGTACTTGTGCCTTGGATTAGGGGAAGTAGCTGTGCACTCACAGAAAGTGTTGTGCACAATATATATATATATATATATATATATATATATATATATATATAATTGAATATATATGTACGGATGTTAAAAAAGTCAAAATCTTTGCTTGGTAATGTTTTTAGCTTTGAAACGTTAAATCTTCCAACCTGTCTCGATTTTTCAATGGGGAAAATACATCACTAATATATATATATATATATATATATATATATATATATATATATATATATATGTATATATATATTGTGTACAACACTTTCTGTGTGTATATATATATATATATATATATATATATATATATATATATATATATATATATATATGCGTTACAATATTTTGCATATTTCGCAGAGAGACTACAAACTGAAGTTTGAAATGAATCTAAATGCAAGTGTTTAAACCTCCCAGTTTGTATATTAGCCGACTCATTTTCACAAAGCAGAATTCTACAAATTATAGGATTGTTTAATTACCGTGCAATTAACTGCAAGAACCTCATAATTTCAGGATCGACTTCTGATGATTAATCAGTTAACTGAACGAATGTGAATTTCTCTGTTTTTGATCTTTTGCACATTTTTTGAAAACCAATCTTGGTTCGTTGAAAAATGAAGCAATATAGATTAATGCCCTTAAGAAGTTGAGGGTTTTCTTTTTTTTCACCTTTTAAAGGAAAATTTCTTTAAGATTCTTTGATTTTTAGTTTTGGTCTTTTTACACTTATGAATGACAAGAGAAAATACTTGAACATGAATATGATAATCAATATGAAAATTTTAATCTTGGGAAAGACTTTTATTTCCAAATGTTTTCCTCACTAGAAAGTTTTCAAGTGGGTCTGGTTGGTTGGTTATGTATGTGTTGTGCTTTCAGGCTGCACCAATGGAACCTAGTGGGCTGAAGATTTGAATGTTTCAATTTGCAATGTAAATTTAATTTAATATGAAAAATGGAACAATATAGATTAATGCCCTCAAGAAGTTGGGGTAAAAAATCCTATTAGTTCTAAAAGGAAGAGAATACAACCTATACATTCATCTGATAGTCACCTATGAAGCTGAAGCATAAAACCTAAAAGATTGACCCTTGAGAACCTTGCAATGTGCGCAGGAAATAATCATGATGAGCGTCATATTGAGAAATCACAAGACAACAGTATAGGGATGAAAACAGAAGTCTGAGATCATAGAATCCATTCGGAAACTCAAATGGCAATGGGCTGATCATGTAGCAAGGATAGCAGACAAACACTAGACATCACTATTCATGATTTGGATTCTTAGAGATCGCATGCAGAACCATTGCCAGCAGAATATTAGATGGCGTGATGAACTAAATTAGTTCAGAAAGTATCGGCTCCGCACTGCCCATGATAGAGATGTCTCGCAAATCTTTGGGAAGGTCTATGTCCAATGACAATTGCTAAAAGGATGATGATGATAGAAGCAAGCAACTGTCACCCTTGTAAAATCTGCGATAACCATTTGCTGTGATTATCTTCTGGAATATGAATCTTGTCACACTGATTTGGAAAGACAATCTATCTTAGAATTATTATCAGAACTAATGTATCAATGCAATCAAAAATATATATAAAATTGATATTTTGTCAAGTCCTTACTATACCAACTGTAAAAATGGAATGTACTAGCTGAAAACATTGCTGTAATCAATGAAGGAATCTTTTACAACAGGATACTAATACAAATATTCATCACTTCTTTTTTTTTTTCTTTTCCTTTTGGGTGTTTCAGACAAAAAATAAACGTACAAATACACATGGCTCTAGAAGATGGTGACAATGTTTTCTTTTAAATAGAATAGATTTTTTGGAATGAAATAGCACACTTGTTTTTGTAGAGCTCTGATACTGTGACAAACAACTCTGGTTTGTTACTAAATAAAAACCATCATGTGAATAAAGTCTTTTGGCAATATGCCCTGTTAGGGGTGATCAATTGAAATATTGAAAAATTGGAATTAGAGATGATCAATGAATAAGTTTCTTCTCTCGCCTTTTGTTGTTCAGTGATCACTGAAAAAAGGGCCAAATTTCCCTAAAACAGGCATGAACACTGCTGGACACAAACTGAGCAACCAATTTAGAATTAATTTACACTGCAGGTTGAACCCCCTCCAAAAAATCTATTTTGGGTGGGAATTTTCAAAAAAAGTAAAAAAGCCATTTTTTCTGGACATAATAACGAAAAAATATTTAAATTTTCAGCCCTCTATTTGCAATGGTCTGGCCGGTTTTCTTGACACATATAGACTTACATACGTAGCCAGCTAGACCTACATAAAAAATGAAAAATAACTATCTTGATGTTGACAGTTTTGGTTGACGGTTTCTAATTGCAAGCAGTAGAAAGTATTTGTGCTCTTAAGTTAAAAATCAGAGCTTGTCTTTTGTTATTTGCTAAACGAATACTTTACACTGTGAAATTGGACTTCGAGCTATGTGACCTTCTGTCTAATACTCTACCTGTTTTATTACCAGTAAATATGAATTTATAGTCAATATTCTAATTCTCTCTTCAAATGAACAGATTATGATTGCAATTAATTTCATAATCCATAATTTTATTGAATTTGTAATTAAAATCAAAATAGACTTTTTGTGGATAAAAATTTTTGATAATTATCTTAGGCATTAATTTGCTATTTTTCAGGCTTCTTCATGTTCTTGTGTGAAAAGTCATGTATATGAAAATATATGTTTGTGTGCGTGGGTTTATGTAGGTTTTGTTGAATGTCCATAAGTGTTTGTAAATTCCGCTGTATATGCATAAATATGAGTGTTTTTGTAGATGGATATATATATATAATTATATTCGTTTATTTCTATGAATATGAGAATTATGTGGGTGTCTCAATGAGTCTCATATTAACTGAAAATTAATTATGAGCATTGCACCAAAATCCTTATTCAACTCTTAAATCCATGGACCGCTAGTAACCGCTTGTAATTGACAGTGGGATTCTTCAATGAATAGAATTAAAAATAACTTGCCATCACTGTCAAATATTGAATGACCGATGCGTCAAAATTCAAAGAACAAATATGGTCAGAATAAATTCTATTTATGACACCAGTGGCATTCGTCTCTGGAAAATATCTAAAATAGGATAAAGAAAATCTGGATTCTGGAGAATCCAGATGTTATTGATGAACTATGCCTGTCAAAATATGGCCTCAAAAAAAGGCAGAAGAGCTTTTTTTCCAGAATTAAAAAAGTGCATTTTTAGAAGAGGTCTAGTGAAGTACAGATGCCAATTTTTGAGTTTTTAGACAAAACGGGACCTCCAGGTGCATTAAAACACAAACTCACGCACTTATAGAAAGGCAAAAACCTTTCACCAACTTTGGTGGCTACACTTTTCTGTGAATTGAATAGAAAAGCAATTTGAAAAATCATCAGTCTCTGGAAGATAATTTCAGTCAGGAGTTACCTCCCTTGATAATGACATTCAATCTTCCTTTCATGAATCTAAGAGTTAAAAAAAACAATAAGAAAAAATGAGGTCTGTCAAGGAAGTATTCAGCCATTTTGAATATCTTGAGAACCAGTTGCTCGGCTTTCATGTGATTAGGCCTCTAATCAGAGCATGTATGGTACCTTGAAGGTAGCTATATGAACTATTATGTTGCTTTCTACTGTCTTCCTGTGTATCAAAATGTCCAATCAAAGACTTTTTTTTTGTCTCTACCATTTAAGAGCAGTAGGAGAAGAAAAAGGTGATACCCATTTTATATGAACACTTGTAGATAGCTTGTCGTCCTTCATTAGTGAAAAAAACTCCTACTCTGGAATTGACATAATCGTCCCCTGGTTACAACAATGATAATATCAACTACCTTGACCCTCACTAAAATTTGAACCCTTCAAGGTTACTGAGGAGGCTGAATTTTGGCATGCAACCTTATTTCAATCCTACTAGAAGATTTGTGAAGAAAAATTGTGGTCACCAGCCTCCTCTCTTACAGGCCACCTTATTTTTTTTTCATTCATATCTACAATTACCTCTAATTATATCTAGATTTTCATTCCATTTATCTAGAAAAATATCTAGATACTGTTTTATTGACCGTTGTTCGTCAGCCAAATTCAGAGATCTTTTTCAGTCAAAGGAAAACTGTTTATACAAAAGTTGAAGTATTTGAGTCATTGAAGTATCCGTAAGAGAGGAGTTTGACTCTTAAGCAGACAGCCCTGTTCTCCATACTCATTATGTTCATTGATTTTTCACTAAATTCTTGGGATTGTCCTCTTTTTGCTGGGGAGTTTTTTTTCCACAAAGATCTCTTCTCAGTATCAAGGCTGATTTTAGTAGTGCAGTCATCTGGATGGTCTTGGTTCTTCCCTGGAAATCCAGTTCCTTCATCCACTTTGCTTGGCTCTTTGGGACTATTCCTAGAGCTCCAACCATGAGTGGTACTCCTGTCATGTTCCACAACTGTTTTAATACTCAGGCAAGATCAAGACACTTATCTAGCTTTTCACTTTCAGCCAGTTTCACCCTGTGGTCTGCAGAAACAGCAAAGTTCACTATCAGACTAATTTTTATTTTTTGTTCACGACAACTGGATCTGGTCTTATGGCCCAGATTGGGTAAATGCAAAGTGTCTTGGAACAAATCTTGCAAAAAAAATATCATACAATCTTTAAAATTATTTTGAGCCATTCTAAGTGTTCATGCTTGCTTTTTTTTAAATTCAAGACTTTTTAGTGATTACTGCTTGACAAAAGGCTAGAGGAGTAATTTATTTATTGATCAACCCTTTTTCTAATTTTTTAATTGATCTCCCCCAAGAAGGCATACTGCTAAAAGATGTTGGTCGTATGGTGGTTTCTATTGAGTGATTAACCAGACTTGTTTTTCTTCTTTATATATGGCTTCTTTTTTTTTTTTGCTATAATTTTTTTTTCCACTTTGTCCGAAGCATCATATCCTATCTCCACCTTCATTATATCCTTTCAGTAAATTTTTTTGCGTGATGTTCAGAATTTCCATCTCTAAACCGTAGTTTACATTGGCTATTATTTCGCATTTTATTTGTGCATTTTCCGTTGCATCCAACAACCAAATCTCTGCTTGAAGCAAATCTTCACTGCCATTTTCCTCCATCTTTTTCCTTCTTTTTATAGATTCCTGAATTTTCATATTGTAATCTTTTACTAACTTTTGTGTTTTGCTTGTTCAGATTTCTAAATTTTTGGTTAGACAATGTTATTTTGTTTTTTTTTATCAAATTATTACAAAGAAATGATCCCATGGTGCTACCATATTTTTGTAGCAGTCATTTCTGATAAAGAGAAGATAACTCTTACATATTGTATTGAATGCAAACCAATAAGATACATTCTTATATAGAATAATATTCAGTTGCAGCAAAGTCTTTTGTGTTAGCTGCAAAATAAGCATCAAGATTTTCTTGAACAGAGTTTATTGCTTTATAATAGCAACGAGCATAGATATATTGATAATTTCTTTTCTAGAAGGGGAAAAAACTTGGTTGTATTTTGAAGAGAAACATTTTGTGTCTTCGAATGAAGATATTGATTCTCAGTCATATTACTTGGCACTAAATTGGCAGGCAATTAACTTTGGGGGAACAGAGGCTGAAACAAGCTTATTTAGGTCATAGAGGGAATTTTTGAAAAAAATAGCTTCAATGTTTCTTGGATTTTTAATGTTGCGTTGTATAAGTATATTATATAAGTGTTTGCACAGCAAAAAAATGTGTAACACATTTAGGTTAGAGAAACACTGCGCTTCCAAATTACAATTTTCTGCATTTTATATTGCATTGAATAAAATATTCATAGGACTTCTTGATTGCTTTTAACATTTTGAATCTTAAATTAAACATTATTTGATTCCTCCCTACCTATCTATATATCATAATTCTTTTTTTTTTTACAGCAAAATACCATCCGTTTGGGTGGATATTCAGCTAATATCAGTGGGATCACAAACAATTAGTAATTTGTTGACCCTTGCTCGTATGACTTAATGAAGTGTTCTTTGGTCTTTATGATAATCTCATTTTATGGTTGATCCAGATGAACACCTCTGTTTTTAATGGCTCACTCATGAGTTTATACTTATGCCAACTAAGTTGGACTGAGATTATGTATTCACATATGTTTGTCTGTCAACACAATGTATTCAAAAGTTCTCAATGAATTTCTATGACATTTGTATGGGCCATCGGCCAAAGAATAATTGATTGAATTTTGGTGTAGATCCAAAAAGAATTCCTGATTTTATCAACATTGCAAGATGGGACAATTTTTTTTTTGGCTTTTCTAATGTAAAAACTCAATAATGACAAAGTTATTCAGTCTACGTGAAATTATCAAGTGTTGAAATGAATCGTTGTTCAAAGGGATATCTCTGATAAATGATTGTTACAACATTCTCCCTTAGCATAGTCTAGGATCAGTAATCTGATTGTTCAGGTTCTTTTTGTGGTAATGGCATTAGCAGAAGTATGCACTCTCAGTGCTTTTTAGTAAGAAACTGTTATCTATCAAAGGCAACAATGAAAAATAAATTCTTCACTAATACTGATCAACATTATTCCTAAAACCAAACTGTGAACATAGGTTTCTCCAGTTTTTAAGTTGGTCTGGCTGATTGTGTATCCTGCAAAAAGGCTATTTTGATAGATTTCCATTGAGTTGGGGGTTCAATGTCCAATGTAAGTTTATCTTGAATTGGTCACTAGTTTATGTCTACTCATTTTTTATTTAAACTAAAATTTTCCTGTGATCTAGCAAAAGGCATGGAAAGTAACTTACCTATTAATCATAGAAAAAATTATGCTAAATTGATCCCTTAATTTATGTCCAGCTGCATTCAAACTTTTTCTGTGAAAATCCAAACTTTTTTAGTGATCGCTACCTAACAAAACATGAGAGTACTAATCGATCATCCCTTTTCCCAATTTTTGATTGATCACCCTAACAGAGCATGCTGCTGGAAGACATTGGTCACATAACAGTTTCTGTTGAGTGACTAACCAGGCCTGTTTATTCATCCATTAAAGTTTTCCATTGATATTCAAATAGAATCAGCTTCATTTTAGCTTTATCTTGTCATGAAATACTTTCGATTCTCTGGCAGAAATTATGCAATTAAATTATTTCTCCTAGATAAAACATAATTGCTGTTGCTTTTATTGCAATTATTAACTAGGACAGTGCCCATTCCAAAGGTGCATCTTTGGAAGGGGCTGGATTTATAGTGTGTGGCTGTAATTACCTGCCATTATTGTTTTGTGAAATAATTTTCTGTCTGTTGTACGGGACCACAGCTTCAAATTATTTTGGTTACTTAAGTTTTAGATGTTTTATATTTGAATTTAGATCTATTGCCAATTTAGATATTTCAATCCATAATTTTAGATAAAAAATCTATAATCTGTAGTTCTTTATTAATTCCATTTGATTTTTGAAGAACCGCTGATCCAAACAACTTCAAACTCGATACTGCTGACTAATTTATATATGGTTAATATCAACTTTGTACAATGGCCCGCTGTTGTAACATCTTGGTACATGCAAGCACACCCACCTACGCATGGACATTTCTCAAATCAGTCTAAGGGAAATGATCAAGTGTTAAAATGAATCAGGGTTAAAAGTGATGTCTGTGATTAATGTTTATTTCAGCGTTTTGCCTTAGCATAGATCTAGTTTAGTAATATTAGTTGTACATATGGCATCATTATTCTCTTCCTTCAGGGGAGTGCAAATAAGATGCTTATGGGGTAATTTTCAAGTGGCTATCAATTTAGGTTTGCTCAATAAAGAAAAATATCTTCTTGTATATCTTGTACCAAAAAAGTCATTTCTTCCTTGCCTTCTCTACGATCCCCAATCGTTGTATGTAAATAGCTTATTTGATATTCTCAAAACAACATAATCCTTTCTGGACTCTTGGGACATTGATATCCTGAGGTTTCCATGACTGTTGGGATACATAATGTGTCATAGATCTCTTGTAGAAGTCTACAGGGACAGTTTAATTTTGATATTAAGCGCCTTAATAAATTAGTCTCAAAAGCGTTAAAAAGTACACCGAGGTATTAATTACTGATCCCCGGTATATAGTCCAGATATTGAAGTGCATTTATTTAGTATCTGATCTCCTTATGATCATTCATGACGATGTTGAAATTGCCAGTATATCTACTTGTGTTTGGTCATTACCATTTACAGTCATTATATGCAGTGAATGAAAGATTTTATTCATGGAGGCTTTTGTGAAAATATAATGTGTGCCTGCATGACTCATGTGCTGCAAAGAAGTTTTTAAATAGCAATTTTATAACAAGCTTGCTGATGAGTGACGATTTGCGACCACTACCAGGCTCATCTTGGAGATCCAGATCACCATAGGCAAATCTTTGGAACCAACGACGCATAGTACATTCTGAAGCTGACTGCAGTCTTCAAATTGTGGGTGGCCTCGGCAACTCAGTAGCCGTATTTGAGCATAGAGCATAATGACATGAAAACTGCCTTTATTTATATTTGCTTCGATACCCTATACAAAATAAAAATAACAAAAATTTCGGACAACACTCAAAAGTGGAGATGCAGAGCTTTGAAATTACACGTAGGTATTCTCAGGAACATGAGGGAACTATGCAAAAAGAAAAAAGAAAAACAATCTCACTGATCCAATACAGAAATAGTCGTTCATTTTGTTTCAACCTAATAGAGATATCCGTACATCACATAAATAATCATAGCCTGCACGTGTACCAGAATTTAAAAAAATTATCTAGAATTTCAGCACAAGATTTTGTCTTTGTCGGTCCAAAATGACCATAGAGACCCCAAAAAGCACTTTTTTTGAAAAAACGAAAACACTTTTTCCAGATGGTGCCTGGTGGTGTCCTTACGCAAATTTTCAAGGTTGTAGCCAAAAAAATGTAACAAGGAGCATCTGGAGACACACTCATATACACACAAAAACAAAGAAGAATTTTTAACCCACTTGGCTGGTTGGTCAGGCCATTAAAAGGGCTACTGTGATTTGATAAGTATTTCTTATCTGTTTCCTGATTGGCTCTGATGGTTAATCTTCAACTGGTAAAAATCACTGATACCCAAAAACTGCTGATTACTAACATCGAGTTCCATCTTCTGCTGACCTGTTTTTTGAAGTTTTTTTTTTTCAATGTAGTTTTGGCAGAGTCTCACTGTTCTCGCCGTCCTCCACCTTTTAATGTCTGTTCTCCCTTGCCAAAACCACCTCTATTATCCTTGCTGCTCAAGTACCTCTCCCTCCACGGTCCATAGAATGTGGGTGTTTGCCGCATCACCTATGAAAAATTGGGGGTGTAATATAAATAACCACTTGTCTCCTTTGACTATTTCTTATTGGCTTGATACCATGGTTAGCACTAGATGTATTCCGAAAAAAATGCAGCATTAAACGGGGTCGTTATAACACCGAGATCGTACCAGGAATCATTTTAAAATGTATATTGTCTTTTTGAGCCTCAACAAGATGGAATGGTTGAATAAGTGCCGTGTATCTTATCAGTTAGCTACTTTCCAGAGTTTGTGAAATATCAATAGTTGTATATGTGTATCACTACATGACGAATCATTTGGCATTTGTATAGGTTTATTCTCATATACATGGTATATCAATCAGAGTTTACAGTAAACAGTTATTTTGAAGACTGTTAATGATGCTGTTTTATCCTTACTTATTTTAGAAATTTAAGGGTGTACAGTAATACAGTGCTTAGCACTGTCCTATTTAGTGTTGATTTGCTATAGCACATCTTGGTAATGACCAGTCTGAACATTGTTTAACTTTGGTGATCTTACTATAACTGGTGTGTCTGATGCAATTAGACTGTACAAGATTACATCATCATCAGCAGCCTTTTAAGGTCCATTGTTGAACATTCACCTTCCAGAAGATTCACTAGACATCTTGATTGCTAGGCCAATACATTCTGAACTTGTCTAAATTGTTTCACAATCTTAAATTTTGTTGGACTCGATTTCACATATGATTTCTGGGGATCCATGTTGTAAGTCCAACGGTTGTCTGCCATTTTTGAAACATGATCAACCCATTGCCATTAGGGTTTTCTGATGTTTTTATGATGTCTCTGATCCTTGTTTAGTCTTTAATATAATGTGCTGTCTTGTTAATTGTCTATATGAAGTCGAGCATGATCCTTTCCTATGCACAGTGATTGGTTCTTAGTTTTAGAGTCGATCTTTTGGTTAGGTTCCATCTTTCAGCTCCATAGGTTACAATCAGGAGGATGCATTAGTTGTAAACCCTTCTTTTTAAAACTAATGGTATTTTCTTGTTTTTGCTCCTCCAAAAGCTTGTCAACCCAGAGTTTTTCTTCACTTAATTTCTTTTTTTAGGGATTTCATCATTTCATTTGTTGTCCCAGGTAGATGTGCTGGTACTTTCTCTAGCTCAGCATTTTTGATTTTGATTGTTGTGTCTTTGTTCTCAGTGTATTTGTTACAGGTGACATTGGTTTTACTGAAATTCATGTGTAAACCAACTTTTTTAACCTATCATCACACACTTGCCTAAGTGTATACTGCAGACACTACCAAACATGCATACAACCTTATATTCTCACACTTACTGTGTTGCCAACTCAAAAAAAATGCTTAATTTTTTTTAGTAGTCAGGAAATGCCAAAAGTGGCCAACACACAAAAAGATGCTAAAAATTGTCAAAAACAAGCCAAAGTATGGCCAAAATGTTTTAGCCAACCCATACCAATACGGCATTTTTTCACACTGCCAAAATCAGAAACATGCTGAATTTAGTGCAGAAAGGGCTAAATTGGCAACATTGCATACATATAGATACAAATATTCTTAGTCAAAAAACGTACCAAATTGTTATTAGACTGTTACTTTTAATCTCTCTTATGTGTGCATTCTTATAAACAGTAAATTATATATATATTTTCATACAGTCAGACTAACACTCCCCTGCTTTTTCCACTGTTCACTGCTAAACTATTCTGCTTTTAATCAATGTTCATTTCCCCAATATTGGAGCCATCATTGATCAAGTTCTGTTGTGTTTTGTAGACTAGAACATTGTTAACTCTTCACCTACTGCTGCATACGCTACTAACATTGTGGTAGACTAGTTTTCAAACCATCACCCTACAACAGATTCTCAAACAGTGATTTTTAAGTATTATTATAATAGATCACCGTATCCACTGTTGTACAGTGGTAAGTATCACCAGTTGTCATATGAGAGAGAACAGGGTTCAATTCCCTGTGGGAGAAGAGCAATCAATTTTTGAGCCTTTACTTACCATGTATTTGTGTCAAAAATATGACTTCATCTCAACCAAACTCCAGGGGTATTCTTTCATTTGTAGAAGTCTAATGGTGGAAAAAAAAAGCTTAAAGAGAGAGTGATGAGTAGTTTCCTTAGTACCCCACATCTTATTACTTCTTTGAAAGACATTTTCTGGTGTTTGTGGCATGTACAAAGTGACGCAATCTCATCACTTTGTCTGCATATTTTTAGTGGCCTGATACCGTTCATTGAGTTCAGAATGGTTGCAATGGCTCGTTCCTAATGGCTGCCATGCTATAACAGGCTGCCTCCAAAATTCGATAACACAGAGTATTTATGCATGACTGAGATGTCGACAAAGGATCAATCTTCTAAATAACAAAAAGAGGTGTGGGGAGGTTGAGATGAATTCATATTGATAAATGTTCAATGTCTAGCCATATGTAAATATCAACAGTCATTCACTATTAATGAGATGAATCCATGATGCTACGAAAAGTTTACCAAGTACAGTGGGTGCAGAAATATCTGATGCATTTCAAAAAGTTCACCTGAACCAAAGATTCAAAAAAATGCAAAAATATCAAAAATATTGAAACATGATTGAACGTTGAAAAGATATGCATAAATATCAGAGATCTCAAGTCTGAATTCTGTCAATTTTGAGGGTGTAAAAGTTGAAATGAACTTTTTACCATGTATTGAATACTTTCTGCACTCACTGTATCTTTTCCAACTAGAAATAGTGGAGTTTTGAAATCTGGTAATGCAAATCATGAACAGTTGAGTTTGAAACCTCTTTTTTGAGATGATGGTAATCATTACTTAGAAGCAATGTGAATGTTCTGAGTGAATTATTTCTGAGAAACCAGTTTTATATAATGATAAATTCTTTAATTTTTTTTTTGACAATTTGGTTGGTCAATGAACCTAATTTAACTCCCTTTTCTTGGACTCTTCACTCCTAAAACTGTTGACTTTGATTAAAAAAAAAACATTCATAAATGTGTGTTTCAATTTCATGACTAGGGAGCCATCTACTCAAGATGGACAGTTATGGGGCTTGGATGAGCTACAGTGAGCAATAGTTCTCCAAAAACCATCTATTGTATTGTCCGGCAAGAACATTACATCTATTTTTCTATTATCATCAATATTCTTTTTTCGGAGTCATTTCCTTGCTCACGCAGTCGTTTGCTTCATTTTATCATGTTTCATAAATATTTTCTAACATTGTATTTCCACATGCGCATAAAAATCAATTTTTATAAACCCAACCCTTGTAGGTTTCCAGCTATATTTTTTTCCGAAAGAATCCATATTTATCCAGACTATTCAATGCTTAGTATACAGCAGATTGGTGTATAGGTATATATATCGGTGTCCTATGGTAAATGAGTCAAGAAAACAGGATTGTCCACTGTAAAATAATTGTGAAAGAACCTTGACCAATTAACTGCAAATGACTTGAATTTCTGTTATTATTGTAATAGTAATAACTATTACGTTCTACCATTGCCACAGTTAATGGGTTACTGCCGTCATATAGTTACAACCAATAAAAAGTCAGGTGTGGAGTAGCATAGTGTTTACTTGTTGATGGTTTGCGTTATTGATTGTAATGCAGAGATCGGTCTGCTCCTCGGGAGGATTAACAAGATCACCACTGGAGTTTCTCTACATGATCTCAAACTGTTTACTGCACCTGTTAATCCCAGACAGTCACTCATTCAGGCACTTACAAGGCTCTATATTGCTTAAACGGTGATCGTAAGAGAACTGCTGTATCCAAAGCGATTCTGTGGTAACCGTACAAATCGTGACATGTCCGAATTTTGAAAATTCTTCCCGGAAGCATATTTAATAAAACCTTGTGATGATACTTGTACTTTTGCTACTGCACACTCAAATTGGCTAACCATCTTGTTGGCACTTTCTGTAAACAAACTGTGGTGCTATGGTTTCTCTATGGCAAAGAAAAAGGTCAAGACATTTAACTGTGAGCTGCAGATAATCTTTTGACACTTTGCCCTGACTTTTGTTGGTAAATGGCCAACTGAGAACCCAAGACCTTAAGGTCATTGCCAAAATAAAATTTGGAAGACAGCTTAGATTGGAAGACTTCTGACATTCTTGAAATCTCACCTGTCGAGATCTATGGCTGTCACTTGGCAGCACAAATGCCAAATAGGGATCAGATCCAGTAACAAACCAGGAGATAGAAAACAGTGGATATACACGAATGGAATCGTTCATTACCAGACTTCTTATTGGACTACATATCATCAGAAATGCAAAATACACACATGCACATACACACCCCAAACACACACACACATACAAACACAAACATACCACATACTCACATCCGCACTTGCATACTCATGAAATATACACACACATACCATGTATATACATTTGTTTGTTGTGCGTATGTGTATGCATATTTTGAATTTTGTATGAAACATCCTTCGATGAAAAGTTGTGTCACATAATCGTTCATACCATCAGCACTTTAGTGAGTCATCTTGAGTCAAAGTATAGTTTTATTTTGGTCTTCACTCAGAGATACATATACTCATATGGACAAACTCTTTTCTATCTAATACCATAAAGACATTAAATGCATCCTTGTTTAATCATTATTTATGATATGATCAGACTATTCTATCTATCTATTCATTTATTCACAACGTTTCAGCCGTATACCCTCTGGCCTTCACCGGGTGTTATCAGGTCTAGATTGTGGAATCACTAATCAGAATACCTTCTCAATTGGACTGAGCGTGTCATATCCATTCTTTTTGTATATCCAGATCCTTCCCAAGTTTCCTCCCGGATATATATTAAAAAAAAAAAAAACGGATGCCCATGACCATTTCCTGTTGTTTGAAAATAGATCTTTCATATTTCATAGCTAAATGTGTGTCATCATTGAAGTGTGCCCATCGATATTTTTATGATTCATGCTAGCACATGACAGTATGGCTGGGTTCAGTTATGGCTCTAAATTAATGTGATAATATGAATATGCGCTTTGCTATGACTACCTACGTGACATTTTTTTTTCATCAGATTTCCCTTGCTTTCTCTTAATTTCATTCTTTTTATTTTCATTTCATCAGCAGGCCTCAGAGAGCCCTTCCCGAGCTCAACGCCGTGGCAGCTCCTCCCTGACGTCAGGAGGTCGAAGTGGCTCTGTCGAAGATAAATCTGTGGATAGTAAACCTCACGCAACAACAGCCAAAAGAAAAGGTTGGTAAACCATTTTGAATTTATTTGTCTTGGGGTCACCGAGGTAGCTATCAATCATGGAGGAATTAGTTGAAAAACCGTCAACATATACTGTCAGCATTGGTTTATTCAGTTTTTAAGTGATTCTGGCTGGCTATGTATGAATATATATATCACATGTGCAGGCTGCACCAATGGAGCAAAAAAACCTGAAAATTCTCACAGTTTCTTGTTCTGCCCCCTCCCTTGCCCCCCCTCCAACTTTGGGAGGAGGGTTCAATTTACTATGTAGGTTTTTACTGAATTGGTCCCTCAGTATCCAGCAGCATTCTCACTCATTTTGAAAATTCAATCACTGTAGTGATTGATCCAACAAAAGACGAGAGAGGTAATTTATTCATTGACTTCCCTCCTTTTTTTTTCCCAACCGTTTAATTGATCATCCCTAACATGGCATGCTGCCAAAAATTATTGGTCGTATGACAGTTTCTATTGGCTGACTCACAAGACCTGTTTTTTTTTTTATTCTTCTGAGGTTCATAAAATGAATAGCATTGATATTTGCTGGGGAAAGAGCTTCATTGATCAAGGTAAGATTGATAGCCAACCACAAGCTAGATAAAGTATCCGTGTGTTTGATATACTATGTAACAAAGACAATTCATTCTTACTTGCTGGACCTGTGGAAATTCCATGGGTGTTGACAATCCATTATCACATGCCTCTGCTCTTCACTAATCCCATATCTTATCGACTCATTATCTCCCTTATCCCTTCAAATATTTGTTGCCTGTCCATGATTTATCAAAATATCAAACAAACATGAATTAGTTCCGTATGCAAAAAAGGGAAAAATGAATGCACAAAGATTTCCAACTGCATCCTCTCTTTCATCTTCCTTTTGCTCTATCCATCCATGAAGAATTTTAATGTATTGCAGTTTCTATGCCTTACCATCCCTATCTGTCTTCCTATCTTTCTATGTTCATTGCATTTTGATATTAATTCATCCAGCAAGCGTGTCTTTGTCTTTCTTTTGTCTTCATCTTTTTCCCCTCTCTCTGTACATATATATATATATATATATATATATATATATTCATTTATTTCCCTCCAGCCAGTTTTTCCTTTTAATTGTTCTCTAGTTTCCCTCACAACTTTTTTTTTCTCTCCCCTATTCCTCCCCACTAAATATCATGTTGATTTCTCAGTGAAAAAGCGTAACTGATTCTAACTCAGGAGGCCCATAATATCAGTTTGATACTACTCTGATCCTCGGTTGAACAGCATTTGTATGGCTGTACATGCAAACATGCAGAATAATAATATCGATAATATCTGTACCTCACATGAATGAATCAATGCAGCCTATGCATGTTCCAGAACTAATTAAGATCATCTGGAAAATAGATATTTTATCTAAAATTATCAGCATAAGATTTGTGCCTTGAACAAAAAGATCCCATCAATCCAAAAAAGTAGGTTATACAACTAATGTATCCTCCCAATAGTCACCTGTGGAGCTGAAACATGGAACCTAACCTGGAGACAGACCCGCAAATTTAGAACCATGCAACGTGTACTTGAAAAAATTATGCTCAACCACACATGGAGTGACCACAAGACAGCACAATACATTCAGGAGAAGACAGGAGTCAGGGACATCATAGAATCCATTGAAAAACTCAACTGGCAATGGGCTGACCATGTCGCAAGAATGGCAGACAACCAATGAACTTCGCAACTCACAACATGAATCCCCAGAGATCTCATGCACAATTGAGGCAGGCAGAGTATTAGATTGAGAGACGAGCTAGACAAATCGAGATAGTACTGGCTCTGCGATGCCCACAATAAAGAAGTATGGCGGATTCTGGGGAAGGTCTATGTCCAACAACGGATGTTAAGAGACTGATGATGATGATGATGATGGTCTAAAATGACCATAGAGACCCAAAATAGCACTTTTTTGAGAAAAACGGAAAAAAAATTTCGATAATGCCTAGTGGTGTACTCATGAAAAAATTTCAAGACTGTAACCCCAAAAATGTAACCCAAAGTGCACAGAGACGTACATATCCACAGACACACAGACATTTGAAGAGAGAATAGTCTTTTGCCCTCTTAGCTGATTAGGCGAGCCATTTGTTAGGCTATGGTGATTCGATTCTCATTTATGTAAATGAATTTAATTTGCTCTATTAAATATGTGGAAACATAAAGAGAAATGTGAAGAGAGAAAAAAACAAAGTAATGGAAAAACATTGATATTAGCCAATATTATGATGAATTGAATAAAACAAAAACTTTTAGCTTTACAAGACTATCATTTTTATTCAGAAGAAGGATGTCAGATGAAAGATCAAAACATTTGGAGTTATATTTGTTATACAGAGATCACATTCTATGCCAGTCGAACAAAAGTAGAAAAGTGCTTGCAGTTTTTCATTTACTAATTTATCCATATTGTTAAAAAATGATGACAGTATTCAAATGATTCAGAATTGCACTGTACGTAAAAATATCAAAAACATGGTGTTACTCTGCATTTTCTTGGTTATGTTCAACTAAAATGAACCCGAATATTTTGAGCATTCACAAAAAAAAGTAGAATTAATAAGTCTACTCTGTAATTAACATTTTTCATTTTAACAATCAGCAATGGTCTATGCATCATTTACAATCTCATTTATTTCAAAGCACTTTTTACCAGTTTCTTCTTCCTTATAACTGTTGAATGTGCTTAGATAATAATTTACTTAGTGTGATCAAGTACTTTGATGATGGAATATAACCAATTTGTTGTGAATACTCCTGCTTTCGCACACAGCTTGGATTGAATATCAAATGTAAAACCTTTCAGTTTCAGAATTCAATCAGATGTTTGTATGAAGTGGGGACTGCAATGTTTATAAATACACAAATATTAGTTAGTTGAGCCCTTTACTCCATAAGGAACATGGCTCATGGAAAACACTCTGTCTTATTTAGGTTTGTCATCAATGTTTCTGTAATTGGCTGATTTCTAGAGATGTTAGAACCTTATCCCAAACTTTAAACCTCAAAGTGATATAGTAGGGATTTCTTCCCATTTACTTACAGTGCTTGTTATTTCTATACAGTACACCATCTAAGTATTGAACCGGCTCGACAAGCCTCAACTTCGTTGATTTTACGAGAACCAGTATGTCAAACACGTTCTGACCGTACTCTGAATTCATACATGATATTTATACCACATGAGTATTGTTGGTATTACAAAAGCTCAAACATACCAACATAATTTTTTCCAAAGTGGAAGTCTGGCTGGTTTGAAAAGCAACATTTGAAGTCTTGTATCTTATCTGTAAGAACTTATGCTAGCCATTGTCTCTGCCTCTGCACAAGCATTTCAGAAGATGATAAGAAGAAGAGGCAGTAAGAGTATATGACAAGTTGTTTACGCTTATTCTCAGCACCAATGTCCAGTGACAAAAGCAGAATGTCAGAATATTGTTCCGTATGTCTGCGATTTTGTATACATAGGTCTTCAGCTTTTGTGTAGGTCCACTTAATAAACCCCCATACATATGCATTCATGTGTAATTTCATACATATGTTGCTACAAAAACAACAGCTATGTTGCCTCAATCATGATGACCTTGAAGTCAAGTATGGTTTGGGACCAAAACATTTTTATCCCTAATAAACAGTTCTTTTTTTAATGTGTGCTTACGTACATTTAGTCAGCAAATTTGACACCAAGATAGTTGAATAAATCTTGATGGAGCTTAGTATTCATATAAAATCAATTTCAGAATGCTATTTGATTTCAGGGTCTGTAGCTTTTGCTGTTTTTCATCCAGAAGGCCTCCATTCATATAGAACAAATGGAATTTTGTTTCCGTTATTTCATCGATTAGTGGGTTTAACTCTTAAATTCATGGACTGCTTGTAACCCTTCATAATCGACATTGGAATTCTCTGATGAATAGAATTAAAAATAATAGAAATTTTCTGTCAGTAGAATGTCAGAATATTGTTCTTTGTGTCTGCAATTTCGTGTACATAGATTTTTAGTTTTCGTACACTTCATTTTAAGTTACTCCCTTCAAGAATGATTTTTGATTTTTTTATGAATTCAAGAGATAATTTGTGCCAACATTTTCGATATAAAAAGAAAAGCAGGTAAAATGGCTTTAAGTTTTATACTATTATTCTCCTTGTTCGTGTTGATGACCATTATGCATTCTGATTATTATCCATTCTTTTCTTATCTTATCTTTCATCCTTTCTTTTCTCCTTCCCCCAAATTGTCAGTGACATGTTGAACAACCTGGTATATATCTCCAATACCTGCTGTTCTGTACCCTTCCTCCACTGATTTGATATTATCAATATTATTGCTTACTGGCTGATAAGGATTAACCACAATCTTGATATAGGTGAAAAGTCAACTATAAGTGACCAATACTTTCAATTTTGTTTCTAAATGGGTTTATCTAACAAATTCGTTATCAAAATTCAAGGAAATGTTGTTTTTATTTTACAAAGAAATATTGCCGAATGATATTGTTTCCTAGCAACCCGGTAAACACATGCTGTGTATCCCAGTACCAGTCCAAGGCCCTGTGGTTGGGAACCAGTGCCCTATATACATAAACACATACATAGATGCACACACGCACATACACCGTATCTTCTTCATAGATTGCAAGGACAAATCTAGAGAGGAAAGTAGAGTATGTTCCATCAGTGTTTTTTCATTCAAATTGTTTCCTTATAATGTTCCGAGGAATAGAAAAAAAATGTTTCAATCCATAAATTTTTAATGATGTTTTCTTTTTACTCAAACCCTTTGTGAAATATATCGTAGCCAGGCATCAACTGAAGTAATTCAAACCCCATAATATTGTAGGCCAATGACAAAGCTGTTTTCAGTTTAAATTCTACCTTTCAAGAAACATTTGCAACATTAATTGATGACTTGTATGTTTGGTCAAGTTAGATGTTTTCCCTTAAGGAAGTTCTGTCAGTATCAACTGTATGTTTTTCTTTCAATGGCTGACTTATGTTTTTGTTTATAACTTTGAGAAGAGTCATTAACTTTCCAACTTTTGTTTGGACAATCTAATCTCCTCTTCTCATCTCTGATGTTAACATAATGTCTTGGCTGATTCATTCTTCTTCTCATCTCTTATGTTAACATACTCTTTTGGCTGATTCATTCTACAGACTCTTTCAGGTGTAATATGTAATATCCATAAGGAAAGTTAGTCTATTTTTTCAGTCTCTTCTGATGATGATACCAAGGCTAAAACTGTATCAAACAAAATTCAAACGTCAACTGCCGCCCTTGTAAAATGAGTTATTCTATTTTAGCAATGTGTTCAGTACAGCATGTGCCATAATTTCTGACATACAAAGGTTCTCTATTCCTTCCTTTGTAGAACAAAAAATTCCATCTTGTGTTCCTGTTGAGCAGAGGAGAAAAAAATTGTTCCAGTTGCTGTATTAATGACCACATTTTTTCCTCGCAGCTAAACAGAGACACTAGATTGAATTCTTTGTTTACCAAAGAAAGGAACATAACAGCTCTCTTTCCTTACAGATATTACATATTACATCTGAAGAAGGCTATAGAATGAATCATCTGAAACATGTTAGCGTTAAAGACGGGAAGAAGAGATTGCATAGGCCAAACAAAAGTTGGAACTGACTATGTTTGTTCAAATACAATAACGTCATTTTGCAGTCTTCCTGATATTCAAATAGAATGTTTCCTTTGGAAATTTGCCACGCTATATACCTCAGTTATCATCTCGTAGTCAGCAACTCTTGAGCTTGAACTTTCAAACACTCTCTCACTCCCATTAAAAATAGTCTCCTATAAAGAGACAATGCCTGTTTACAGGTTTGACACGGTCATAACACACAAATCGTAATGCTAGAAGCATAAGATTTTTATGTAAACACTTTTCCACTGAGAATGTGCATGTCGCTCTTCCATTTTTAGCTTGGACAGTTTTTCAAATTGAGTTTTCACACCTCTCATCTAGATGAGAGAATTTTACATTATGAACAGTTGCAAAAGAGACAATTCTCTGCACAAATAAAACAATGAGAGTGCCATTTTTAAATACACACTCTACAAACATGCATGTCATAAGTATTTGAACAAGCAGACATTTCGCTTGGAATTGCTTGGTTTTCAGAAGGGCTTAGCAATACGGACAGAAATACGTATTCCAGTATTGTCAGGCTGAATACTGATATACGATATATATCCCGTCAAAGCCACAGGAGATTTCACAAGACCTTTTATTAAAACAAACTGAGATCAATATTACAGTAAATGAAATAAGTTTAAAAAATAAGCATATCTCTGAGAATGCTGCTTTTTTAACTATAACAAAAACACGGAATACACTGACTATAGGGAACTAAAAATGAAAATGTAAGTAGAACAAAAAGATTTCTAGTGAGGTAGACAATTATTTTTTCTATTAATGGCCTCAGGGATGCCTGAGGGCAAGTTGAAATGTTACCCCTGCAACTGAAGAGAAAAAAACTTTTCGAAAAAGAACTGATGACTGATGCACAAAGATATTTCTTTGTCAGGTGGCTTAGTACTGGAATTTCATCTTCTTTCATGTTGATAATTTAAAAGAAGCTAGATCTGGCTCCCAAATTGAAATTGGTTTCATTGTGGCTATGTCGATGTTAACGGTATTGCTCAATCTAATACTGTGTTTCAAAATATGCCATGTAAAGTCAATATACTGCCCTGCCCTAGTTTTGAGAGTTATAAACAGGAATATAAAACAAGTACTATTGAGAATTACTTTTTGTATGATGGTTTGTTCATATAAAAAGTATTGCTCATAAGTATTTGAACAAGCACAAAATCTTTATTGCTTAGGATTACAGGAGAACATTAAAGATATTGAGCAAGTGGGTTCAAGCCTACTAATTTGGCAACTCTTTGAAATAGCTGTGCAAGTTCACTTCAATTCTGAACAAAATTTTAGAAAGATAGAAACAAAGAACTTCTTTTTTCATTCAACAATTTAATTCTTGGGCAGGGGGTGACGTTTCACAGAAATTTAGTATTTAGAATGACAAAATAAGACTATATTCATACCTTGTTATGTTGATTGCAATAAAATTTAGTTGTTGCATAATGTTCTTGTTTTTAACACTCAAATAATTAGAAACAAAATGGCTGTTTGTTCATTTATTTATGATGAGTACTGTATGCATAAATTTTTATCAAACAATAATTATTTCTATTCCATGTATTGTTTGGGTTGATATTCTCTTCCTTGTTGAGTTTACCATTAACGAAGAATACATCAGATAGAATACAGTAATGAAAGGATGAGAATACTAGTTTAAACAACTCAGGGAATAACAAAAATGAGTTATCTAAAAATTGCAAACAATATTGAACAGCTATAGCCATCAAAGATGGCTGAATGGTTCTACTTTTTTTCGTGTGTACATGCGTTTGTTTTTGTGTTCACATGTTTCAGTACTCCTGACCATACCATTTTGTCTACAGAATTGAAAAATTGGCATCAGTACTCCAACTAGGCCCCTTCTAAAAATATGTTTCTGATTAAAAAGAAAAAAGAAGCTTATTGACCTTTTGGGGGCCTTATTTTGACAGGTTTATCAATTAGTATGTGTATCAGTGTTCTTAACCATACTATTTGGTCTACAGTTGTTCTATGAGGGACTGAAAATGACTTTTTATTACCCTTTCACTGTCTAATGCCCTACATTACTTTAAGTGGCATTATACCAAGGGTTTCCTGATATTAGTTTTTGAAATGATGTATGGAAATCCTTATGTGCCGTCCAGACAATAGTTTTGCCAGAATATAAAAGCAAATGTGCCATTAGAATGCATGTCCTTAAAAGGTTCTTTTAGAATGAGTTTTCTGTAATTTATTATTGCAAGAATGATTGTGAATACATTGAAAACTAGTTCCTCTTTTGTTCAACAATTCCTTGGGAGTGTGCAGGTTCCAATGTTCTGCACATAAGATATTGCTGTACAAATAAATCTAACTAAACAGAAGCTGAAACAAAAGCATGTTAAATGATACTACCACCTTGAACAATACAGAAAAATTTTTGAGTAATTAATTGCAGTAAACAAGATATACCTGTGTATGTTTGCATGTGTTATACACACATACACACTTGGTTATTCAATTGTTTTATGATTATGAGACATTTTGAATTCTGGATTTTAAGCATATCAAAAGTAGTCAGGTCCGTCTTAGTTCACTCTAGTGAACCCTGGGCATTAATATTTCTCTTTTTCTCTTGTCAGCTGCCTCTCCCAAACAATAAAAATAAAGAATGGTTAGCAATGGTTGCAAACTACTTGAAAAAAAAAAGGCTACCATTACTAAATGAGTCCTAAAATCTCATCACCTTCAAGTGAGTGTGTGTCTGTGCGTAAATACAACAAAACAAGATGGAATCCCAAAGTATTAATAATTTGTAGAGTTCAGGGCCCTTCTTACTTAAGTAAGCATTGAGTTTTGATTAATAGCCTTAACCCTGGGACCCTGAAAAAAAAGAGGAGGGAACCATAGAAGCAGGGTAAAAAAAAGAGTTTTCATTAAGGCGCGTTTAAAAAAAAAAAAAAAGGGGGGCTTTATTCGATGTCAACCTCAGCCAAGGGAAGAAAAAAAAAAAAAAAAGCTTAAATGAAAAATGATCATTGTTGTGTTGTGGTGAATGTCAAATGTTCACTGGCTGGCTGGCAGGCTTGCATGTCGTTGTCACGGACCAATAGCAGATGTTTTTATTCTTGCTCTAACCCCCCCTTGAGGTGTGCAAGGGAGGGGGTACAGTGGGGGAAGGGGGGAAAAAAAGCACACATCTTTAATCTTCCTGCCTAAAATTTTCACAATGGATACATTAGCAGATGTTAATTGAAGAGCTAAGGAAGAGAGAGAGGGAGAGAGAGAGAGAGGTGCTTTGTCTGGAAGCAGGAGTCTCTCTATCCAGCAGGTGTTTGTTAGAGGTTCAAGCCTATCCTGGAGCAATGTAAAATATGTTTTGGTTTGGGGCTAGTATAAGTTTTTGCATTCAGCTTTTGCATATCCTGCATGATGTGTACAGATATATGTATACAACAATACAAATACATACATACATACATACATACACACATATATATATATACATATATATGTGTATATATATATATATATATATATATATATATATATATATATATACATATATATGTGTGTATATATATATATATATACATATATATGTGTGTATATATATATATATATACATATATATGTGTGTATATATATATATATATACATATATATGTGTGTATATATATATATATATACATATATATGTGTGTATATATATATATATATACATATATATGTGTGTATATATATATATAACATATATATGTGTGTATATATATATATATATATATACATATATATGTATATATATATATATATATATATATATATATATATATATACGCATATACATATATATGTGTGTATATATATATATATATATACGCATATACATATATATGTGTGTATATATATATATATATATATATACGCATATACATATATATGTGTGTATATATATATATATATATACGCATATACATATATATGTGTGTATATATATATATATATATATATACGCATATACATATATATGTGTGTATATATATATATATATACGCATATACATATATATGTGTGTATATATATATATATATACACGCATATACATATATATGTGTGTATATATATATATATACGCATATACATATATATGTGTGTATATATATATATATATACACGCATATATGTACATATATATTTATATATATACATATATATATATATATGTTTGTGTGTATATAATATTAGAAAGGACTATGTGGAAAGAAACTTGAATTGTTTTCATTAACATGTTTTGCCAAGAATGGCTTGATCAGAATATGCATACACTTCCATATCAATTTGTACTCTCTCTATATATATATGCTTCTGTATCATTTTGTTCTCACTGTATATCATTTTGTGCAGTATTTCTTTCTGATTTGTTCGGGAAAACATGTACATTATTGAGAAGTGCTATCAGAAACAATGGATGGTACAAGATTTTACTAATATATATATATATATATATATATATATATATATATATATATATTTAGAGAAATTTAAGAAATGGGTTCAGACAGAATCATCCTAAATTGCATTATATTATATTGAAACTCTTTGTTTAAATGATTTCCTATGATTATATAGTGTGTGTATCACTTGGCCTAGACAACATGAATAGAATAAACTATTAAAGAAAACAGTACCGGTGACTGTTCAACTCAGTGGTAAGAGCAAAGCCACATTGAAGTGGCTACCCCATTGGTGGCAGGTTTGATTACTGTAGTAGCCCCATTTTCTTTAATTGTCTATTCTTTTTACATTGTCTTGGCCAAGTGATACATTCATTGTATAATAACCAGAGATCATTTCAAATAAGAGTTTCAATATGAAATAATACAATTTATAATCATATATATATATATATATATATGTATAACCCCCCCCCCCCCCCGCCAAAAAAAATAGCCCCCACCACCACTATATCGTCCTAAATTGGGATCCAAATAAATCAAATCATTTGCCTGAAGAAGCCTAGAAAGGTCAGGAACATAAACGTGTTTGTGTAGCAAATCCATTATTTCAACGTATTCAAAGCTCTACTTTAACTTAAATTAATGTTGAATGTATTGAGCTCTCTATAAGATAAACCCACCTCACATCAGATATTGAATTACTGATTTGTACTATAGTCCAAGGAAAAGGGAGGTTGGTCTGAGAGTGCAGTCAAGTCATATGCATACATGGTAGAAATGGTTACAGCCATTAGACCTCAGGAAACCTTCAAACCTTATTGGATGATTGTAGTATACGTTATTCAGAAGTAAATGGGCTGGTTATTCTCAGAATCCAAAAGAAACGATGGATAGCCAGTATCTGAAGAGTGTGAGAGGCATGAAATGTTTACGTTTGTGTGCGTGTGTAGGGTGTCCCCACTTCATATTTCTATGTTTATCCACCGGTACTTATTTGTATGTATATATAGATATACATATGTAAAGAGTTTCCTCACTTTTCTCAGCTACATTTCTGTGTAGACACACACTTATAAAGGAGAGATTATCAAAAAGTATGTAAAAAGAAAGAATATTTACAGGAATTTGAAAAAAAAAGCATTTTCAAAAAATTTAATCAATTTAAAAAAAATATTTTCAAAAATCTTTCCTTTTGTAATGAAGGGTAGAAAGAGAGAGGGAAGAAAAGGATGTTAAATAGTTTACTGGAAGGGTAGGAAGAGAGAGGGGGAGACAATTGAAGTCGAATACTTTATTAAGTGGGTAGGAAAAGATGAAAAAAAAAAGTTCACTGTGGTGATAGGGAGAGTAGAGGAGAAAGGAATTTCAATAAGAGGATGGGAAGAGAGAGGTGAGATAAAGAATAACATGAGAGGAGAGAAAATAAAGTTAGGCACTTCAGAGAACAGGGTTGGAGACTTTATTGTCTATGAAAATAATCCACGTTTGTATAACATTGAGATAGAATCATGGATGGGCAATGAAAATGGGAAGGGATAAGGGAGAGAATGAGAGAAGAGCAGAGGCATGAGATGATAAATCTCAGTTGGTAACACCATGGAATTTCTACAGGTCTAGCAAGTGCATTATCCTACTCTTTGTTTCATACATACATTATCATCATCAGCAGCAGCAGCAGCAACCATTATGAGTCTACTGCTGGACAAAGGCTTTTCCCATCTCCTTCCATGACGCCTGTGATGACTTCTGCCATGTCCATGGATGTTAGATCTTTGACTATAAAACATTTGGCACTGTAAAAATTGATAAACTAGCATTGAAATACCAAGACGTTTCAGCTATTTTTTGACCATTTTTGGCATATTTTGGGTGCCTCTGGGCTATTTTCAGCACTTTTTAACAGTCAAACTTACACGATAATATTTTTTGAGTTGGCAACACTTAGTTTCAGTCTTGGCAATTTTTTCCTGCTGGCACCTATGCATGTCTTACCATTATAATACTTTTCTATCTAGATGATAAAACATAAGAAAAAAAGATTCAGCAACATGATATTTCAAAAAAAAAAAACAGGGCATTAGTAATGACGCTCTCCACATTGCTACAAAATATTAAAAAGCCATTATTTCATGCGAGCAGTTTATCGTCAATGTTGTCATCGTAGCTGTCTTGTTATATATAAAAGACAGCAGGTAACCTCTTGTTGTTGAACATGTTCAGAAATTAAACATAAGCAAGAACTGCACACTTTTCTTCTTTCCTTCATCATCATCGGCTTGACAAGTGAGACTTCCCACTCGTGCAACAACTCTCTGACGAAAAATTATTGATTGACGAGAGAAAGAGAGAAAAAAACATTCCAAAGATGTCAGGCGTTTTCCGATTTCTGTATTTTTCTTTTAGTCTTTTTGTTTATCGTATTTGTGCGGGTGTATGCTCGCATCATATATATGTCTGGGTTTGCATCGACATGCTGGTATGTATGCATGTTGATATATCATGTGGGAGAGCTCTGTATAATTTTGCGCATATAGCTGCTTGTATATTTATCTGTACAAATTAATTCTAGAAAGATTACCCAATATTCATCATCATCCTCATCATCAGTCTTTAATTGTCCGTCATTGGACATAGACCTTCCCCAGGATTCAACACATCTCTCTAGCATGAGCGTTGCGGAGCCAGTACTTTCTGAATTCATCTTGTTTGTCACTCCATCTTGTATTCTGCCGGCCTTGGTTGCACATGTGATCTCTGGGGATCCATGTTGTGAGTTGTGATGTCCATTCGTTATCTGACATTCAAGCAACATGACCAGCCCATTGCCATTTATGTTTCCTAGTAGATTATATGATGTTTTGGACTCCTGTTTTCTCCCTGATATACTGTGCTGTCTTGTGATCTATCCATGTGAGGTTGAGCATGATTCTCTCCTGCTCACATTTCATGCTTCTCAGTTTGCGAGTCAGTCTCTTGATTAGATTCCATGTTTCAGCTCCATAGGTGACTATCAGGAGGATGCATTGGTTGTATCCTCTTCTTTTGATGATTATTTGGATCTTCTTGTTTTTGAAGGTTGAGCTTGCTCTGCCAAAGGCTTGCCATCCTAGAGTGATTCTTTGTTTGATTTCTTCTTTTATGGGTTTCATAAAGATTTGTTGTCCTAGGTAGATGTAGTGGTCTACTTTCTCCAGTGTTGCATCTTTGATTTCTTATTCTTGATGTGGTTGTTGCACTTGACCTTCTTTTTACTGAAGTTTATGTGTAGGCCAACTTTCTTGCTTTCTTTGTTTACTTCATCTAGCATTAGTTGGAGGTTGTGTAGGTTTTCTGCAAACAGGGCGATATCATCTGCAAATCTGAGGTTGCTCAGATATTCGCCGTCTATTCTTCCTAGTCTAGGTTTCGGATGATCGTCTTGAGTCAGGCTGCAAAGGGTTTGGGTGAGCTGGTATCACCTTATTCTTCGTTGGTTAATTAAAATCTTTAAAAAAAATGATCTTATCTGTTTTTGCATAATGGGTAATTAAGCTTAAGATAGAAAAGAATTGATAAATTTTGTAAAGAAATAGATGGAGAGGGCCTATTTTGTTATCTTTAAGATACAAAGCAAAAAAATCCTCCTAAGTTTGATTGTCTAAGACATTGGTTCCCAAGGACCCCTTCCATTTAAATCAATTTTTCCACTAACTCCTGGCTTTTGAAAGGTCTGACTATTCAACAAGCTCACGGACCACCAGTTATACCTTGTGGGGGTGGGGGAAGATCCCAGTTTTGGAACCACTGGTCCAAGAACTAAATCTAACGTTTGTCTTTTCTTAAAAATCTTTTCTCAAGTGAATCAATGAAATAGTGGCTTTATTATTTTTTAAAATCCTAATTTCATGAAACCTGAAAGTCATTTCTGATACAGATATAACTTCATAAATAACCAAGATGTCATTTGTAGATTATGTAATTGTTTACTGAGCTTGGCTTTGTAAACAAAACACACGTGACAGCAGCAGCTAAGAGTTTATGGACTCTCAAAATGTGGATGCTAAAGTGGCCGCCCAAGTTCAAAGATTTAAAAGAGAAATGGCTTTTCAGCTAATAATCATAAATAGGTTGATATTCAAAGGTTTGCGCTTGTCAGTGGAGATGTATGTATGTATGTTTGTATGTATGTATGCATGTATAGATGTGGGGGAGGGGTTCGAAAAATTCTCAGCTTGTGAAACAATGTTAATTCTCGGCCCCACTCACTTTCCTAAATCTGAGCATGATTTTGTCACTGTAGATGTGAAGAGCGCTCTTTTATATTGTAAAGTGCCAATTTGCAGGATCCTTGCACTTGTTATTTAATTCATTTCTAGATCATTCTGTTCTTAGTTGGCCCGTTTTCAGTCCCCCCCTCCCCATGTATATCATCATCATCGTCATCAGCTGTTATAAGTTCACTAGTGGATGATGGCTTTTCTCGTCTCCTTCCATAATGAACCTCACGATTGTTCAAATTTTGGCAATGTCTTACCCAGCAAACTTTTCTATCTTGTCTCTCCATCTCGTGTCCTACAGGTGCCAATTAATCAATTAATTATTTGATTGTCTTTTCTTCTTGTAATGTGCCCTGCTCATCTCCATTTTTGTTGCTCAATCACTTGTACAATATCCTTCACCTTTTTCTCTCTTTCCTTGTCCGTGTGTCTGTCTGTGGGCACTCCTGGTCACATTTCTGGGTTTACAACCTTGAAAATTTGCATGAGTACACCATTAGGCACCATCTGAAAACTTCTTTTTTTTTGTTTTCTCCAAAAGAGTGCTTTTGGGGATCTATCCAGTCATTTTAGACTAACAATGCCCACATCTTGTGCAGGTACTTTTAAAAATTTTTTTTTTTTTTTTCTTTCAGGTAATTTTAGACAAATGATCCATTTTTTTTTTTTCAGATAATTTCATATGATTTTTTTAGACAATTAGTTCTAGTACATGCGTGGGCAACATCATTTCATCAATGCGAGGTACAGATATTCTCAATCACTTTTATATAAATCACGTTTAAACCTTGTTCTCTCAGTGAGATGAAGTGTTGGTGCTTATATATATATATATATATATATATATATATATATATATATATATATATGGTGGGTGGGATACATTGTGTGTGCAGCTGCCTCTGCACTTCCATTGGATCTAGCTTTGTGCATATGTTTCTATATCCCTTTGTACGTAAGTAGATGCTGAGCTTGTGTGCGTAACTGCATTTGCGAACACATTTATCTCGGATCTACGCAAGGGAGTTTCTTTCTCCCTGCTCCCCATCATAGCACACCCTCCTCTTCTCCCCACCCGTTTTTTTGAATTGTTGTTTCAAGTCTTTGTCTTTCCATTTGCTTCATTAATAATATTCAGTGCGTTTCACACTTGAAGCAAATTTTTCTCTTTCTCTCTCTTCTCTTCTTCTTTTTCTTGTTTTGGTTTTTTTTTTGTTTTTTTTTTTTGTTTTTTTTTTTCCCCCCTTCATGTTTATTATTATGCCAACAATCAGGATTTACAATGAAAAGAAAATTTAGGAGCAAATTTTAGAAAATTAAAAAGGAAAAAAAAAAAACGTTAAAAAAAAAAAAAAGATGGAGGCAGAACTCCTGCATTTACTGTACTGATTGTGATGCTTCATTCTTGTTCAATAGATTATGCGTGTCCCTATATGGGTGTCTGAAGTGCGTGTCTATGAGTAGATAGAACTGCACTTATGAATATCTGGGTGTATTCTCCCTTTTTGTCTCCCATGCATACTCCTACACACATGTATACAAGTATATCATCTGGAAGTACCAAATTTGAAGGAAAATATGACCCCCCCCCCCTAATTTCAGCTGGGAATTTCAAGAAAGACATGCCTGGCTGCTGCAGGGTCAAACTCCAGTCCCACTTCTATTCTGACTGAAGATGATTACTGCAACTTTTGTATTGCATGTATGATATGAAAAAAAAATTATAAAAATATATATTTTTTAGTATAAACGTATCCAATTATTAGAATGAAATAAGCCCTTGTTTATTGCTAGCAAATTTTTTTCCGAGATATGTAAGACTTGTAGATTTAGCTCCGTCACTTAAAGAGTTGTCTACCAATCAGTCGGTCACGGCAAGGAATTGTTAAATTTATTTATCGGTTTGGTTTAACGTGACGGAATAGACAAACAGTGGAGAGTTTACTCCTCTAAATTTGCTGTGGATTGTTCTTGTTATTGGAGGAAAATGGAGTCCGCTCCAGGATTGGACTAGAGTTGGACAAAAAGACATTTCGGTAATTCTTCTCATTTACCACCCAGTTTTGGGGATGATCAACAAAAATTATATTTACCTTATAAACCAAGAGAAAAGGGGATGTTCTAAACTGTCAAATACAATGTCCTTAAAAAAATATGTGAAGTCTTATTCTCACGAGTATATGACTATTGACAACACCAGAAATGATATGAACTATGAAAACCAACCCTGTTGATGAAGTGTACGAAAAAGGTAGGAAAAATTGGAACGACATTGAAGACTTGATCTATCATTTGCCTAATCGAATAAATGCAACGTTAGAAACTTGGCAAGACTTCAAAACCAAAATTAAAATTTTATTTTCAATTTTATACACTTCGTTATTTATATTTTTACGTTTTTTTAATCAGTCGAGATACGTGATAAGACAATTTTCGTTAAATGATATTGTTCAATTGCTTGGCCAGTATGGATTCTTTGAACTGGTTCCTCACTCAGGAGAATATCTCTATACCATGAATTGAAAGACCTGTATTTTTCTTTGAGCCATTTATTGCAGATGACTGAAATTCAAGTTGTTGCTGTTCTATGGCTCAACTGTGAATGATGGAAATTTCCATCAGTCACACAATGGACCCTTCCACTTGGAATTACAGGCAATTTTTTTCACTTGTTTCTATGTTTCTCAGTAACTTTTAGTGGAAGGGTCCACTGTTTAAAGAGAAAACAAACCATTCAGCTCATTTCGCAACACACTGTATGATCAAAGTTACTACCTCAATCAGAATACAACATCTGAGCCGCTTATGTCGCAGTTAATGGGTTAATCTATACATTAACAATACATGTTTCATCCCATATCAAGCCGGCTCCTAGTGCATGGATCTTAAATCTCCATCTTCTGATGGAATTCCGTCTTTGATAAATGAAGTTCCCAAGATTGATGCAAAAATGTAATAATCTTTTGGCCATTTCTGACTATTTTTAGCATCTTATTGGTGTTTTTAGCCATTTCTGGCTTTTTTTATTTAGTGCTTTTTTGGCAGTCAAACTAGTGCAAAAATATTTTTTGAATTGGCTACACTGAGTTTCAGTCTTGGCAATATTAACTGCCAACATCCATGCTGGTGTGCACCTCCAAATTTGATAACTTTCAGTCCTATGCTCTACCACTGAGCTTGTGTAGTTTTTTTTTTTGTGTGTGTGTGTGCTTCAGTGGCAAGTCTCAAGTGCCAAACTGTCAGGCACCAGAAAGGTTGGAATGAAAGAATCTTGTTCTTCTGAATTCTATCATATTTTTCTGCTAAGTCTCCAGAGTGAACAATTCAAATAACCTCCCTCAGACATTTTACTTTCACTCATCTCTCATCACAGAAGAATGATAATATTGATAATAATTATAGATACTATCATTATTACTGACCTCTCTCATTACAGAGCCTACTGCCATGTGATGGCTATATTTTTTGTCTGTGACATTTGTAAAAGGAGATTAATATTAACTTCAAATAACAAAATATTCTCCTCTTCTCCTTCTTCGTCTTCTTCTTATTATTATGATCATTATCATTTTTATTATTATTATTATTATTATTTTGCAAATATTCAAAAAATGTAGGTTGATTCTAGTTGAACATAAACAAGAAAACGCGGAGCAACATAATGTTTTTGATATTTTTCAAATACAGTTTGATTGCTAAATTATTCTAATACTGTTGTCATTTTTTGATGACATGGGTAAACTGATGATAATGATATCATTATTACTATCATTGACACTAAATTTACTAAATGTGTTTTTCATTTGCTTCCAAAAACACCTGTATGCACGTGGGTATAATTTGGTCGAGTCAGTCTTTATAATGAGAGATATGTAGATGGTGAGAAGTGTTGGTCCAAGTTTGTAAACAAGTCTGTTTTTCATGAACTTCTTAACAACTATGTTTTTTACTGCTAACTTCTGCCAGACAATACTTGTTAGAAATCATAACTCTTAAATTCATTAAAAATGAATTGAATATCATTGTCAAGGGAAATAACTTCCGATTGAAAATATCTCCTTTAGACCACTGAGTGAATTTAAAGAGAAAATTTTTATTCAGTCCACAGAGAAGTTCCATTATTTTTAATTCTGTTCATTTCCACTGTTTACTGGCTGTTACAAGTGGTTTATGAATTCAAGAGTTGAAAAGTTATGAGGATAACGTGCTATATTTTGCTTCAATATAGTCTAAGATTCTTGCCAGGTTAAAATGTTAAGCTTTCTATTAAGTTAAACAGACCAATGTCTTATTTTTATATATAAGTGGACATGAGAGAAAAACATACTATAGACGTGGAGCACAAATTCAATTTTTTTGTTCAGTTCTTTATTCTGATTTCTCTTGTTTTTTTCTTATCCACTCTACCATTGTAACATCAAAACTATATTTTAAAAAGAATAACCTGTGTTTGTCACTATCCTTTGGCCTGACTGCCCTTTGAAAAATGCAGCATATTGTTCATTATTATTTACTATTTATTCCCTGTGAATGAGTTCCTTGAGATTATTTTCAAGAAATAAACTATATATGTATGCATGTATTTGAGAAATGGACATATTTTGGTCCGACGGAACGATTTTTAAATTGGGTTGTATCATAAAGAAACTTATTTGAAATGATTTCCTTCTTAAATACATACTGTTGCGTTGAAAGAGATGAAAAAGGTCGAGAATAAATGAGATGAGAATTTGGACGGAAAGCAGTTTGGATTATCAGTGGCCTGTTTAGCACAATGGTAAGTGCATTGCTATATTGAAGCAGCTACCCTATTGATGGCAGGTTTGACTCCTACAGCACCCCTATTTTCTTTAATTGTTTATTTTATTCACATTGTCTAAATTGAATGATAGATTAACTGTGTAATGACAGGAAATCATTTCAAATAAAATTCTATATAATATAACACAATTTATTAATTACATATACATATATATATATATATGTATTTATACTGGAGGCTATAATGCATTTGGAAAAATATCTACCTGTATTTCTGTGGAGTTCAGACTATATCTCCACACCTCCAAATACTTTTTTTACTTAGTAGTTTCCTACCAAAGCTGACAATTATGTATTTGAATATTCAAGCAATCTAATCTGAGGTTCTTGTTTCTTTTAGAAGAGTAAGAGTTTCAAATGGTTGTTCAGGAGATATTTCTATTCCTCAAATTGTTACCTTTATGTGGTAGAGTCTTTTGTTATGGACTTATTCATTGTATTGATAGACTAGCATATATCCATGGAAAATAATTAGATTACTCATGTATGGATCAGCAATAAGGAGACTAAAGCTATTTCATTGGTTTATTCATTTTTGATAATTCAAGTATCCTAATCTTGAGTTTTTTTCAAAGTCCCAGCTCAACTCAAGCTGTTTTAATGGTTGATCAGACATGAAATCTTGAGAGTTTCTGTGACATTATCTTTATTGTTATGTCATAATAGGAAGATGGTTCAATCAATGAAATGCATCAGCACAAACAGAGAAGAAATATGCATATATGCTTATGTTTAGATTATACCAAAAAATGATTCAAAATGGAATATGAAACTTGGCTTCATCCACTATGATCACTTGACTTTGTCCAGTGGATCAAAATGTCTTAGTGTACTAGGGACTTTGTTTTTTCTGGGAAAATGGTCCATTGACTAAATTACCATTACGATTTTTTTTCTCTGCCTCTTTTAACTTCAGTTCCCTTTTAAAGATGATAATCAATAGTCATATTTTTTGCAGTTATTTGGATTATGTATACTGTGCTTCACAAAAGTTACTTTTTTAGTATTTGCCTGTAATTATTTGTTTAATTTATGGTATATTTCCTTATTATAAGACATACAGGTGTCATTCTGTTCAGCCATCATCACAGGTGGAATATTGGGTTATATCCACTGTCCACTTCCACCAAGATGATCTCGGCAGACAAGCTTTTACCGGCATTCGCAATGCCAGACATCTACTGCTTAATAACCATAGCTAGCGTCAATTGTCATTTCCTGTGTTTCTCGTCAGTCATGTGTGACTGACACCTTGACAGTGATAAAGCAATCCTTGGCTCAGTCCTGCATTGACCCAGTCCACTCCATTTATAATGATTTTTAACCCATTAACTGCTGAAGGTGGCAAAAAGTAATAGTTATCCATTGCAGAGTAGAAGCCCTGACTAAATGATAGAACCGAGCTGCTATCAATCATGATGAAACGGAAATTCCATTGAGTCAGCCATAGAACTGTAATGACGGAAATTTCGATCATTCATAGTTAATGGATTTATCTGAGTAAATAGTTCTGGTTATATAGCTAACACTAGTTATATTTTTTCGCAAATCTATCTCGTATCTTTAAAATTATTTCAGATTCTTCTTTTGAGCTAAAATATGGATAATAACCACACCTTGCATAATGAATCACCATAGCCTGCACATGTACGAGAACTAATCATCTAAAAGAAGTTGTCTCGCAAAACATCTACTATCTAAAATTATGTAAAAGAAATAGATCTTTTATCTAAAATTATATAAAAAATACCAGCACAAGATTTGGGCATTGTTGGTTCGAAAATGAACAGAGAGAACAAGAATAAACTTTTTTTTAAAAAAGCATTTTAAGATGATGCTTAGTTGTAAATGCATGCAAATTTCCAAGGTTTTAGCCCCCCCAAATATGACCAGGAGTATCTTGATATATATATATATATATATATATATATATATATATATATATATATATATATGCAAACACATAGACACTGGCTAGCAATGAGAGAAGAATCTGTAGCCCACTTGGCTGGCTGGTTGGTCAGGCAGGTCATTTGTGGGGCTATGATGATTCGATGAATGAATATTCCAAAATTTGAACTACCTTCTTTCTGCTTGAAAAATGTATTTACCTCAAAATAATTTTCTGCAAAAATATTAACGAAAAAAGAAAATGACTTCAATGTGGATGTGGTTTTTCTCAAACTATGTCAAAGACCTTTGTTTGAACTAAATGCTTTCTCCTTTATGCAAATAAAAGAAGATAGAAACAAATATATTTTCTTACCTGTTGCTGTTGTTGTTAATGATGATGTTGTTATCATTGTTTCAAAAAAGCCTGCAGGATGCAAGATAAAGGGGAGAAAAAGAAAAGAAGAAATAAGACATTTCAGTATCTGATGTAGTATGCAATGTTTTGCGTGGAACTTATAATGCTTTTTTTCTCTTTCCTGTTCCTTTTATAACAGACCTTTTTTTTTCTTCAGTTTTACACATATTTTGTCATTGTCAGAATAGTAAAAAAAAAAAAAAAAACATTTAGAGAATTTACCTTGGAAAATAGTATCCTTTTTTTTCTTGTTACTATCTTGGATGCCATGTTATTATATTTCTTTTTTTTTATTCCCATCATGCTTTGTTCTTACCATAATAACTCAGCCAATCAAATTCTCACGTGTTTTTCTTTTTGGTTTTCAGTTCAATCAGAGAATTCAGACAACCAGATGGGAAAGGTAAAATAGCTTTTTGGTCTTTTGATGTTGTTATTCTTGGAGGTCCTGGTCATCTTCTGTCTAAAAAACATTCAGAAGCATACTGAAGGGAGCGTGCACCCCTCCCCCCATGCTCTTTCCATCGGCAAATTTCTTGCATGCCGCCTTTGTCGGCAATTTAGAGGCCTGCCCGTCTCCCTTTCCCCTGCGAAAATCATTTGGTACACATCCGATAAAATCCATAGTATGGAGTTAATTCATCATTCATTGAGTGATTCAGTTTTGTTTTTTTTTTTTTGACTTATTTTGATTTTTTAAAATTACTATGTAAAAGAATTGCTGCACAGAACTAATGTTCTGAATTTCGAATTATACATTGTATTAAAGAGAATAACCTACGTTTGTCACTATCCATGTGCCCAATAGGACTCATCAGAATGCAACATTTTGTTTATCATTATTTATTATGCGGAAAAATAAACCGTGCTGTTGGGATAATGTATTGAAGATGTGGCAGACCTTAATGACCAGCTCGGGTATCCATCTACAAGAAAGAAATTACTACAGAAAACCTACAACCTCAAGATATCAATCCCATTGTACCCACCAATAAACTCTTCATTCAAAGATTGGGGTCAGTCACACCCATGGTGCTCACTACCTCAAAACTTCATTTGCGAAGACCTGAGGGCTATTCAAACACCTACTTTGTGGGACCATCTGAAGGCCTGCAACAGTCTTTAACTTTTTATCATCATAGCTTAGTTTGCAAATGAAGAATCTGGATGGTTTGCCGAGACAGTTGGCAAACCCTCCTGTTGCTTTTCTTGTGAAGCTAAGACATAATGATCAAAGACAATAATTATAACAAATTCTAATCATGTTTATGATATGTTAAAAGGGGTTCTAAAATATAATGGATGCACTCAGGGGATACCTAACCGTCAAACTCGTGTTGTCATATGATTTTCAATAGTTTTTATTCATTACAATCAAAATTTCTTATTCAATTTAGAAAATAAAACTTCTTCTACCTTTTTCAGGTGACAACAAACTGATTCTATTAGAATCTATCGATTTTTCACCTAGTTGAATAAGTTATTTGCATATTGTTTGGTCATAACACTCTAATTTAGACCATTTAGAATATGAATTTTCTTAATTTCTTTAGTGTTCACTGACCAAAAGCTATTCTATGTATAAAGTCCTCACAAGGTGACCCACAATTAGTGACTTGTATTAGATAGAGCTCAATTAGTGTTGATCCCAAACACATTTCATCAAAATTGATTCAGCAGTTTTGTGATGGTTGCATAATTCATAGATGGTGTTTATTAGTATTAGAGTTTCTCAAATAGATACCCTTGCTTTCAAGGACGTTTTTTTCAAGATACCAAAATACCTTAGAACTTATCTGGTATGAGTTTCAATTTTCAAGTCTCAAAAGCCATGTTCTATAACTACGGTCTTCAAACTTTTTTACAATAATGTACTCATTTTGAAATATTTACTCAGCCAAGTACCCCCTGATGAAGTAGTCTGTCATTCAATATCAAAACTGGCTTCCCACACATGGTGAACATGATTGTGTTCATTGCTTTCACAGTTTGTAGGCGTTTGCGATCGCTTCGAAGATAGAAATATTGAGTATAAAATATGTTTCATTGAACTTCCATATATATTTTTTCCTTGGATTTTTAAAGTATAATCATTTTAGGAATTATCAATGACTGATATTTCTACATTAACATTTTTTTAATATATCACGTACCCACTGCCGTAGTACAGAGTACCTCTGGGAAAACTGGTACCTCCATTTGAGAAACACTATTCTATAACAATCAAAACTTTCCCGGCCAAAAAAGTTTTTATTTTCATTTTCAAGATTTTGTTTGAATGTCTTTTTGTTTTGTTTCTGTACGGCTGTTGTGACTTTTCAAGCCTTTTCCTTTTTGCAGAAGAACTGAAGATCTTTGAAGTCAACTTTAGGTAATGTGACCGATTGCCTGTCACTAAGGCAGCCATCTTGCATGAGCAAGCTGCTACATTTGTCTGCGTGTCAGACCTTTTTTTTTCTTCTTGACCTACACTGCCCTTGATTGACCTTTGCTAGCCCTCAACAAAATATCCTACCAGAAATTTGGGAATGCATTTTAACCAGGGTCTGGTGCTTGCATGGTGTTTGAAACTTTCCCGAACTAATCTTTTTTTTTTAACAGCTTCTGCCTGCTGAGGCAAATGTGACTTTCTCAGTCAGATTAGATTATTGTATATCTTCGAAATACCTTTTTAAAAACTTTTGACAGAATGGTTATTTTTTTTAAAGAGATGTCAAAAATTTCTCAGCAATAAATCCACAGCTAGAATTGATTTTTAACTCTCGAGACTCCTCGGACATATATATGCCAAGGTTTTTATGAATGCTAGGATCAGTATGTCCTGTAAATCTCTTTTAGAAGTCTCTTTGGATGTATGTGTCATCAAGAATTAAGTGAGCGAGATTTTACTTGCTTTTACAACTGCAGACAATGTCGTCATCATGGTATGAATCCCACGTAGAAATCAGTTGGTATAACATGACTAAACAGAGAAGACGTGGTTTTGTAGTGGTTTGATAATTCTGTTTTTTTTGTCTGTCCTAGGATGAATGTCTAAAGGGACAAATGTATTGATTCCATCATGGTTATTGTTTTTTGATGTATAGAAAAGTATTGATTTGATTAAAAAAAAACAGTTTTCTTCAACAGTTTAAGAATTAACATGTTTTTGGCTTCTTTTTTTTTTTCACCCTTTTAATAATTCAGGCATTACTCACTATAATAGGTTAATCTTGAAAGGGTTAAATAAACAAAACAAAAACAAGCAGAAATGTAAGATAAACAGAAACTGATTTTGAACCAGAGCATTCTTTCTCTGAGATAAGTCAACTATTTATAAATTCACTTCTACTTCTACTTGTCTTATTTGTTATTATTTCACAAATCATATTTGTCTGTTTTGTAATATTTATTTATTCATCTATCTATTTATTTTTACAACTTTGTTGAAACTATTAGTGCTGTCAAAAGTATTTAAAAAGTTGATTTTTTTTTACAATGACTTTTTATAATCAAGCTAGTATCATGCTATTCTCAAGAAGGAAAGAAAAAATGGAGAGTCCCTATGACCAATGCTACATTCCCTCACTGAATATTTGATTTGAGTAATTTTTGCTACTACTAATACAAGGTGATTTCTTTAATGTCTGAAAATAATATGCCTGAACCTTACTAACTGGAATAACTGTCTCACTGCTTTTTTTTTTTTTTTTTTTTTTTTTTTTGTAAAAGTATAAAATAATCACAGAAGTACAATGATTTTATGACAACTTAAGGAAGCTGGAGATTGAATATCTTCATTTAAATTATCCTGCTAAACCACATTCACAGCCAGGAAATATTTCATAGACATTGTCGAACCCGAATTGATTTATAAAATTCTCTTTCCTTTTGAATTCTCTCAGAAAAGTTTTAAGAATTAATAAAAGAAAGGAAAATAACGCCTGTTATTTATTAGGTTGTTACATATGAAACTTTTTTTTTTTAACATCCTGGAGACTAATACTAAAAGTGGAATATTTGTAATGTCATGTAACAGCCATTGGATACACCAGTTCTCATACGATCACCGAAATTAAGCCTCTACAAGCCTGGTCAGTTTTTTGGTGGGTGACCGTCTGGAAATATCAGGTGCCATCACCAGCTGAGAGGCATCTCCTGAAGCCATGCTGATCTCCAAACATTTACAGCTCTACTTTCCTTTTGAAACCTTCAGCATATTCAAGAAGTAGGGAGTAAAACTTAGATACAGCACTTCCTCTATACTAAGCATCCAGGCATAGCTGCTCAAGTCCTTAAGCTGCTTTGACCATCTGCCAAGATAAAAAGAACCATACATACTAACATAATTGCATCTTTTGATGATGCAATCTGAATAAAGATATGAGTCATTATTATTGGAGGATAATGACAACTCTGTCTGCTCAAGAAGTTAGATTGATATTTGAGTATAATTTAAAATTAGGACCTAATGAAGCTCAAACTTTTGATAATCTCAACGAAGCATTTAGAGTGAACACTTCTGTAGTGTGAACTGTTCAGTATTGGTTTTATAGGTTTATCTTGGAAATATAGATCTCAATAATAGACCTCAAGGGAAGCCGAAGTATGTTCTCAATGATAAAGAGTTGTTAACAGCAGTGGCCAACAAAGTGGTTTGTGCACTTTCTGGAAACCTCAGGACTTCAACAGCAGCTATATTCCATCATCTCAAGGCAATAAGAAAGGTTAAAAAGTTGGAAAAATGGGTCCCACCTAAACTGAATGAAATGCTCTTGACAATGACAATTCCCACACCTCTCAGCTGTGTCTATGCTTAGAGAATTGGGATATGAAGTCTTGCAACATCTACCATATTCACCTTATTTATCATTTTTCGAACATTTAGAACTTTGTATCCATAATAGATTGCACCAATAATGGAGAGGCTACAATGTAAACCTTTACTGAATTTATGAAACCGAAAGAATTCTGTAGAGATGGCATAATATCATTGAAAGACAGTTGGAAAAAGATTATTATATCATTGAAAGTCGTTGGAAAAAGGTTATTACTTCCAATGGGTGTTATTTTGATCGGATATCCACTGTTTTTTTTTTATGTATATCATCCTGCTATTCAAAAAAATGAAATATCATATATAACAACCTAATATCTTTTGTCTCATCATTGGTTGGTGTTTAGATCAAAATATATATTGAATTGAATAAAATTACTCTATGAATATTTCTTTTGAGAATTGTTAAGATAAAAAGGAAAGTAATGGATTCATTTGTGTCTGGCAGTTTTTGAACTGTTTTCTGGCGTTCATTTTTATGACTTATCATTATTCTGTTTGTGAGTTCTCTCGCACCAGAAGTAATTTTAGATGAGCCTCTGTATTGCCCTAAAAGCATGATTGGGAATCTGGAAAAAATTATAAGGAGTTTTCATCCTGTCGGACACAATCGAAGAAATTTACAAAAATTGCTACTATTGGAAAACACAAAACAGGAAGATGACACTAATAAATGTTGATTTTACACAAGTGAAATTAGAAAAAAATTCATTCTATACGTAGTTATTATTTTTATTCAGTCTATAAAAACCTCATAATTTGGCAAAAAATATCTGGTTGTCACTAAATAATAGTATTTCTAGTTTTGTTGATATTAATTACTTGAGAATCGGTTATAAAAACTGATTGATTGCATTCATGCTTAACTCTGATCTATGAAAGTGTGAGGAATGCTTTTAGTGCATTTTGTTTATTCTAGAAAGTTTGTATTGAAAGGCATAATATTCCTTATTTATTTTGACTAGTTCTTACTATCATCTTAATTTTTAGTTGTTTTTATAACAACTAATAACTCAGGCAATCATTTCTACAGAAACAAATGAACACTGTGATAATGCAAGCTCCTAGTGAGAATCAAACTCACATATGCTCTATTTCCTAGACTGTTTATTCGTGGCTCAAAAATATAAATTATGATGAAAACAACCAAAAGTCAAGATGCATGTATAAACTAGTCAAAATTGATTAAAAATATTGCGTTACAATACTTCATCCAATAATGATAATAATAGTACGTAATTTAAGAAAATTTTATCTAGTGGCTCAGAAAATAATGTTGCATTTTTGGAGCCTGAATAAAAAATCTGTTCAATTGTAATCAGTATCAAATTTATTTGTGAAAGACATGATCAACATTATTTGCAATGACAAAAGCTTACTATGAAACTAATTCTTTTATTTTTGTTCAAAGAATCTAGGATTCTGGACAAAAAATAAAATTCTAATAGAACAGAATCGATCTGTTCTCTACTTTTAATGGTTTGCTATTAAAAAAAAATCTAAAGTGATCTAATTGAATTGAAATCTTAAAATACTAATCTAATTGAGTTAAAAGGATTTGGTTAAATATCCTAACCTAATGCCTTATTATTTAACTGTGTTTTTCTACTGAGTCTATGTTCGCATTGTCACATTGGCATTCATGACACACTTTCTGATGACTAAATCAGGACATATTCACATGTAAATTTTCACTTTTTACTTGCTCTTGACAGTGAATATCTATTTAGATTGACTTGCTTTATTTGAAGAGGTTAAAATAGATAAAACCTGACATATTCCACTAACTGCTCACCAAGATGATATGAGGTTGAAGCTTTGGTTTAATGTTGACTGAGGTTTTCAATCCAGAACCCGTGATTCGTTCTATGAAGAATAAAATAGTTTCAAATAGGGTTTTATCATTGCTCCGGATGATGATATTTTCTTGTCTAACAGATTTAACATTTGTTACAATTGAATAGATTTTCTTTCCCTCTACAAAATTTGACATTAATTTCTAAATGGCCTGTTATTTCATCGAATTTTCTTGTCAACCATGCTTGTTTCGAAAAGGAGAAAGAAAAAATATAGATAGTGAAATGAAGCGATATTGGTAACTAACTAAAAGGTTTTGATAAATAATGAATGAATTAATGTCTCTGTACATAAGCAATCATGAAGACGTGTATGAAATGTACTCTATCTGATTTGTCTCAGATATCCAATCATACAGAGGTGTATACATGAAGGTATAATAAAAGAATGTAATAGTATAAACATGTTGATTGAAACTGAGGTAAGAACATGGTGCTAAATCATTATTATCCCCTTTCCAGTTGTATTTTTTAGCTAAAAAAATCAGCAATGACTTGAAATATAAGCTGAATTCAATGAAAAAAAAAAAAGAGGTAATGCCCTTATGCTGGCTTCGGCATCAGCCGTTCCTGCCTGGGTTCTATTTGTCACAAATTTCTCTAGTCTCAGCTTGCGATGAATAGACTAAAAGGCTCACTTCACCATTACTTGCTTACAGCACCTGGTATTCTGAAGCGGTTATTCATTCATCCAAGTAATGACCAGGCTTTACATTGCTTGACTTTGGTGATTGTACGGGAATTGGTGTATACAAAATGATAAGCTGAATTCAAAGTCCATCTTCTTTTTTCTTTTTTTTTCCAATTCCAGTAAATTGGTCATGTTGGGTGAACTAGTGACCCAAACAACTACCACTACTACATTTCTACTATGAGTTGATTTATTATTCACTAAGGATAGTAACAAAAAGTTATCCTTACTTCTTTCTCTTCAACCGATTTTTTTTTTTTTCTCATTGGTTAAGATAATCTGCTTCTTCTTTTTTTTTAATTCTGGACACATATTGCTTAGGGTCAGGGTAAACAAATAGAACACAATAGATTTCTAACCTTGAAAAGGAATTACTTTAGAAACTGCTGCATGAGTGATCTCATTCTGGAATATTCCAAGGAAATCATCTTCATTCCTTTTGGTTGGTCTTTCTTGAAGGTAGCCTGCAAGAAGGATGGCAAATATTCTTTAGACTTTGGCAAAATTGAAAAAGATATCCTCTTTTTTTTCTTTTTCTTTTTTTTAAAGCAATTTTCTTCTCCGAAACTGCTGTATATTGGATTTGACATGTTGCTGTTTTATTTTATAGGTCTCCTCAATCACTAAACTGGATTTTTCTTTGATCTGAATTCAAATACAGCTTTTGTATCTTTTCAAATTTTTTTTTTAAAACCATGTTCCTTGTTAAAATAGTTGACATTGTTATAAAAAAAATGCTAGTACAAAGATTTGAAAAAAATTATCTCATAATCAGTGAATGATCCTCTATGATTATCTATCTATGAGTTTATCATAGTAAACTCATATTTATAGATCCTATTAGGAAAGATATCTCCCCAAAGAATATTTCTAGGAGATATATTGTTTTATATGCTTAGTTATATTTACTTGGATTCCTTCCATTTTTATTATGATGATCTGATTTCTGTATGTTGCTTTGTGTAGGTTTTTTTTCTTACTGTAATACAGCAAAAACAGCACACTGTAGTGTAATTTATATTAACACAATAATGTTGAAATGCCCCAACTTGAAATGAAAGCAATTTTCCTGTCCCGACTGTTCACAGGTTTCTGGAAAATTTTTCATTAAACATTTTGCAGTCAGCAATAAGGAGAAATATAAGATGTTAATATAAGTATATAACTTTTAATAACAAGGAGAAATATAAGATTTCAATATAAGCCACATAACTTTTAACAATAAAGAAAAATATATGATTTTGATGTAAGCCATATAACTTTAAGCAATAATGAGAAATATAAAATTTCAATATAAGCCATACAGCTTAACAATAATGAGAAATATAAGATTTCAATATAAGCTATGTATCTTTTAATTAAAACTATACCTCAACAATATGTGGAAACTTTAGGCGTCCTATTGAGGTGGATTGTTTTTTGACTTAAAACTTTCAAATCTAATAATAGGAATCAATAAAAGTTTTTCATATAAAGAAATTATTTCTAAAATTAATTCCAATTTCTGTTATTTTTGAACGAAGATGAGAAGTCTATTGACATCAAGTAGTGACAGATTTCAAGCAAGTGTACTGAACTAAAACATCAACTATCTTTTAACTTTTGCCACTTGTCTGATTTATCCCATTGTACCAGGAGAGCCTTGCTACAAGTTGTTATAAATGCTATTCATTTTGTGTTTTGAAAAGGAAAAAAATTCAAATACCTGGATGCATGTTGTTTTTGAGAAATGATTGCTACTTAAATTTCTAGCCATTCTTTAGAACCTGTTGGTCTATCCACTTCTTGACATCTATGGCTGCCTCTCTTGGATTGGTGAATCTTTCATCTTCCTCCTCCATTTTTTATCCTTTGCACCTTCTCTGTCTCTCTTCACTTCTCCATCTTGGTCTGCAAGTCTGGATTTCATCTGTTAAAAATCTGAACCACGATTCCCTGCTGATACTATCTTACTACTGCTATTACCTCCTCTCTCTTCTATCTATATTTACTTGCAAGTACAGCTTGATAGTAAAGCACAAGGCCATCAGGTTTTTACACCCTATGTAAGCTGGGTGACCATTATCATTATAAAAGAAGACTCTGACAGTCTTTCCCATTGCTAGTCAGTTTACTCTCTATAATTCTCTTCCATCGTTTGTACATTTATATGCATAACAGAGATGTAAAGTATGGGACTACTGATCAGATATAGGCTCCGCAAGCATTTTACTATGAATTTATCTAGAAAGCTGGAAAACTGATTTTAAATCAAAGCAGAAGGATATCTTTTATATTGCCTAGTCTATATGATTTAGAAATTGTAAGTGTAGTTTCATGGTATATCAACTCTTTTGTATCTAGCTAGCTAGCTGATGGTGGGGGTACCATAGATAGCAAACAGCTTTCCGCATTCCTCTCTATATCGAGACTCTCTCTGGACTTTGTTCAACTTCATGCCAGTCCATTCTGGGATATTATCCTCTGATCTCTGTCTCTGTCTACTTCTCTTTCTCCCTCTTCCTTGCATTGCGCTTTGCAGGATTGTCTTGGCAAACCCTGTAGATTGTGAGATGTGCCCACACCACTTTGGTTCGCATCTCTTCAATGTGGTTCAGAGATCTTTATAGCACCCGATGGCTTGTCTTATTTTGTTTTTCACTTCTTCATTTTTGATATGATCTTTTCAGGAGATGCTGAGGAGTTTTCAAGAGTATCTCCTCCTCTATATCCACTGTCAAAGTCCATGATTTTGCAAGTGTACAAAAACATCGAGAGGGCCAGGGAGCACATCAGTCTAATGTTTGAACAGAGTGAGATGTTTCTGTCACTCTAGCTGGCCCTCAGTTTCATTAAAATGTTCATGTCATACCAAGCCAAACTAGTTTAAGTAGATTCACCGAGTCCTTAATCAAATTCTGGAAGAATTTTGTTTTAGAAATGTCCAAGATTTTGAACTGTTGTTACCCTCTTGCATGAAAGAGGAATTACATGCCCAATCGTAACCTGGAAATGTACAAGGCAGATTTTATTTGATTTGATTTAATTCATTTACCCACCATGCTTAGAATTCAGGTGCGTATATCTCACTATTACTGGAAGTTGACCGTTACTAATTTTGGACCTATGGTAATCCAGCTTAGGGATTCTTATTAGATAGTGGGTGATGAAATTAGGTAAATGCCTCTAATCTAATTGCTAAGCACTCTATCCTTCTTGTAAAATACTCTTAAAATCAGTTCCAGTTGGATGGTAAAGGCAAAGGAAACCTTCAGTGTTGAGCAAGTAGAATTAAACGACATACGAATATGGTAAAAAGTAATTGTATCGACATGTATAAGGAAGTTAATCACTACTGCTTCCAATGCTGGAAGCTAAAATTTACAATGAGGCTGAGTGACATATCTGGAAGTGACAGTTGTCAGGATTGTCATTTTCTTCATCTTGAAAAATGACATATGCAGTAGGACCTCATTATTTGTGGTAGATAGGTTCCATGACTCCCCCCGACCCACTCCTGCAGATTTGACCATCCACAGATAATAGCTATATATATATATATATATATATATATATATATATATATATATATATATATATATATATATATACCTAGTAGTATAATATATCTTGTTAGCATTTAGAATTAAGTGAAAAAAAAACGTCTAAATTTTCTAGATATATATCTAAAATCTTTGAAAAAAATCTTGAAAACATATTACATTGCAGTAAATCAAATGTGACTTAAATTTTATTACAATAAATTAAATAAACATATGACTTACTTTATTGAAAGTAATTTAGAGGCAACCGAAAACATTTTGATGAAAAATATCCAAATTGGATTATTGTTTTCTGCTGTATATCAATAATTGTTGGTGAGACTATCTCAACTACTGGATGGATTGATTAGCAATGTTTATTCTGTGCTATTATGGTCAGCATATATGAAATATATAGATACACATTGCATTTCATATGTGTGGAGAGTAGAAAAAAATATGCAAGGGACACAACTCTTCTATATTATCATCAGGTAGGTTACATCTGTTTGAGGTGTAACAAACAAAAAATAAGTGTGCAATTACATGTGACATATTATTCTTATAGGTTATAACTCCATACTTGTCTTTCTCATCTTTGCCTCTCATCTTCTGACTACATCTCTCTGTCAAAAAATTAATCTTTAAATGAATCGGGTGCTGTACAAATATGCAATGGGCAATACCTCGTATTATGCATTTTTGATATTTATTATGTGTTTATTTTGACTGAATACTTGAAAAAATAATTACAGCCTTTTCATTATTTATTTTTTATTTCCTTAGTTCTAGGAATTTATAGGTTACTCATTGATTAAATCCTACTTTCAAGTGGAATGTATTTTTTCTGCAAAGATCTCCCATCAGAACCACCTTGCTCAACATTGTTTCATTTTTTTTCTAATCTACTTGAGAATTTGTGAGAAATCTTGACAGTGGTCTGTAGAAAATAATTAGTTTTGCAAAAAAAACAACCCATTATTATTCCATTGTCCCCTCCCTCTTAAACTAGCTATACTCCATGAGCAGGTGAGGTTTCATTTCACAACAGCTGTCATTTTTTGCTAGATTCTATGATCAGTTCTGCTGTGGATATAAGTTCATCTTAGAGAGATATCTCACAGTTCAGATGGGAATACAAGCCTTAGAGGTATCCTTTGCAAAAGTTTTGACATGAATATTTTTCTACTAATTTGGTTGACAAAGATGCCTCTTTACCAAAAAGTTTCACCAACCTTGCCCAAAATTAAAAAGCAGTTATGAATTTTGACCACTGGTACTTGATTTTTGATGGTTTGACAAAGACTTCATCATTTCAGAATTAATTTCAATAACTTTTTAGTTAATTCATTTTGCTGGAGTAATTTGATTAAATAAAAACCTGGCTCATCACCTGAAAAAAAAACTCGCAGTGACCAAAACGTTAGCATTTTTTGGTTTCAAAACCCGTTCAAAAGCCTATAAATACTGGCAAAGGCTTTGACAATTTTTAAAATTATAGAAGTATTCATACATTGTCCCAATCCATACTTTGGAAATAAGATTGTCTTTGTGTCTGTTTCTCTAACTAACATTCAAAGCAAGCTATTTTTAATGTCAGTCATTGAAATTTTATTTCTTGTCTTTGCAAAAAAAAAAAAAAAATGAAGAAATTGAATATCAAATATAAAGTATGTTTTAGAAAGTCTAACATAAGTAAATTAATGTCAGTTTTTTGTTTTGTTTGGGGAGGAGGGAATTACATTTCATATGATGAGAAAAACGTTGGTCAAAACAAAAAATAGATACAATTATTTTGAGGTAATTTTATTCTTTTTCTCTGGATGAATTGCTACCAGTAAGTGAAACAAGGTTTAAGTGATTTCAGAAGAACACAGCCTTTTGTACTGACTTGTGTAGACAAGACGTATCCTGGAAATGTCCAGCCATTCGTTATTTATGAAAGAAAAATCGCTTAATGAGGACAATGGAACATCACTCTTCTCCAAAGTATTCCTCTTGGGATCTCTCACACTTGTAACCCTTGTTGCATCCTCCTTAATCTCAACCACAATCAGAAATCTCCCTTCCAACGGCGAAAAGCCAGAAGTGGCGATTTACTAACTCTGGACTTCAGGGGTGTAGACAAAGCTTGGTGATGTGATTTTTGGAGAAAAAATAATTGCACAAGACATGAAGAATAGGCAGGCTCTGTCATTGTGGATATGGCAGTCACACAGTACACTAGCTCACTCAGTAGCATCTCATTGCCAAGTGAGAGACCCCATTGGATTAGTCTCATTCACGCATTCAGAGTAACGTTTTCTTTTATTGATCGCCAAGTTTAATCGAAGCCGCGCAACCAGTTCTCAAACTATTCAAAATCGCTGGATACTTTCCAAATAGACCTCATATAAGCAAAAGAACCTTTTTCAAAGAAAATTTGCATTCATTTCTACTCAAATTTACATTCATTAAAAACAGGGGAGTTACTGACCCAAAGTATTGATCATTTTCTCATCATTGCTACCCACAACGGATAGGTGTAATCACTGTTGCTGGGTGTAGGTTATTTATGTTCTGACATTCATATGTATCTATGTGTCTATCTGGACTTTGCTCAGCTGTTACCGTTCATTGTAGAAACTTGGAATTTTGCGTAGGGAAAAAAATTTTGTTTCTTGTTTTTTGAAAATTCCCTTCCTGAATAGTTTTTTTTAGGAGGGGTTCAATTCACAATGTAAGTTCATGCTAAATATTTTGCTGTATTCATTTTTTTTTTTTTAGCTAAATTCCTTCGCACTGTTTATATATTAACCCATTACCTGTCAATGATGGCAATTCCCATCATTGCAATTCTATGGCTATTTCAATGAAATTTCCATTTTATTGTGATCGATGGCAACTTGGGTCTATCTGTGAGTCAGAGATTTTATCTTGTAATGGACAAGAGCATTCATCTCGCAATGGACTGCTACACTTGCCATCTCCTGCAGTTAATGGGTTGATTTCTTGTTTCCTTTCTTGAAGAAAAAAAAATTACCAAATTGTTTTGAACTCGATACAGTAACCATGTCACTCTTCACTGTCTACTTGTTAAATGGGAATTCTCATTTTTCTTTGTCATTTTCATTTGTATCTGTCTTTATCTGTTGCCAGACAGAGCAGTCGAGCTCCACCGATTCCAAACGAACCAGATCAGCCAAAGGTCCTGCAGGTAAAGGTACTTCATCGAAATCCTTCTACTAAGCTTGCTGCTTGGACATTCTAAATGTTGTTTCTTTTGTACCCTACTGTTTCCCTTCCATGGGCAGCCGCTGCCACTTTTCCAAGGGATGGGGGGGGGGTTAGGGTCAAAAAGATTTATCCAGATGGCAGTTGTCAAGTAAGGGCTAGGGTGTGCTTAAGCTGTGATTAGTTCTACATTGTCATTGTTCACAGTGACCCCAGAGTTGCCAACTCAGAAAATTTTGTACTAAACCAGCATGAAAAAAAAAAAGGCGCCAGAACTCACTAAATACAGTCAGCCATTATGTGGCCATTTTGATAGCTTAAAAAGCTATATTTACCTCAAATGTCTAGGAAATAGCTAAAAATTGGCTGAAATTGCTGGGAAATGGTGCTTAAAATGGGTTAGAATTATACCAAATATTGAATTTTCATACTGAAATGCACTAACTTCAGCGTGAATAGTGCTAGATTGGCAACACATAGTGGCCCCATGATCCCTGGCCAGTATAAGTTTCCAACATTCAAGCCCCTCATCCTCAGGGAGAAAGTTGATATAAGTTTGGGGGGGGGGGGTGACAACTGTCTTGTTTGTTCCTCCCTACCCCAATGAATGCCCATGTTCCTCTCCTTCTATGTATCTGTTGTTATCTGCCTCTCTGTTTCTCTATCACTCTCATTTTTCTCACTTCTCTTTCTCTATCGATTTGACAGCATCTCTCTCCAAATCTGTTTGACAGCGTCCGTCTCCAGATCTTTGGATGTCTTTACGTTTGCCTTTATTGTGTCTGCTTCTCTTCTTGGGTATTTGATCTTTTGTGTATGGTCTGTCTGTGAACTTGTCTTGCTGTCTCCATTTTTATTTTGTCATTATTGTTTGTTTTTTTGTCTGTCTGTTTATCCATTTTGTCAGTATTACATTTGTATTTTTTTTTACAATTATATTCATGTGTAAGACATTAGTCATGTTTATTTGTTGCATGATTATTTGTTGAATTTATGTATCTTTTCCTCTCTCTTCCTTCTGTGCGTGTGTGTGTGTATATATATATATATATATATATATATATATATATATATAATGTATATATATGGTAGCAGAAGTACCCGGCCTTGCCAGGTCCATGTTTTCTGCCCATGATGTCATTGCTTTCTTTCTAATATCCCTCAGTATCTGATCCATCGCTTCAGGCCATTGTGTATTCATTCTGCACAAACAATTGACAATTCTATAAGAATAAAATATTAACCCTTTAGGCACAGACACTTAATTGTTTGAAGTAGGAGGAATAGATATTTTTTTTCAAAAATATGCAAATATATGCAGTGTCATCTTAAATTATGCAGTTCGGTGAAATTCGAAGAAGAAAAGAAAAGAATTGAAAACCTTTTACCCTCAGGCGAAAAATAGAATTTGGAAAAAAAAGGAATAGCGTCCCATTCCTGAAGGGGTGGGGGGGTCTAATTTTTTTCCAAAGCAAAATTTGATAAAATTTGTAAAAAGCATTTTGATCCGCTCACTTACATAGAACAATTCATATAGCCCTCACTGCAAAATTTCAGCTTCCTAGGTGCAAAACTGTGGCCTACAATGTGAAATGTAGAGAAAAACAGACATGCATACATTCACTTTTATAGATAAAGATATATATATTTATATCTACAACCTAATAATTGTTTATCTCTAGTCTAATACATTTGTATCCGTCAGTTTGTCTCTGACACCATCTGTTTACTCTCATTTATATTCACATTCTAAATATGTTGGAGCTTACTTGTTATTATTATTATCATTATTATTATATAAACCTATTAATATTAGATAAAAAAAAGTGGTTATTATCTGTCAGGGCCTTCTTCTACCATTATCTAATATTGATATCATTTTTAAGTCTACAGAATCTTTTCTATCTTTATCTCTATCAATATCTGATTTGATTCATTCTGTAGGTTTCTTTATGCCCTAAATCTGTTGTTATTGCAAAGCTTTTGTTTTCTATAGAACTGTGTGTTTCTTTAGCTGAAATTACATTTTCATCTAATTTTTTTTTTCTAGCCACTTCTCATTCCTTAACATGAATTGTTAAACTTTTACAGTAATAAATCATCAGTCTGCTTTCTTTATGTACTGACAATGCAAAGTCAGTGAATAATGAGATGAGATAAGATAAGATGGACTGAGCCGTTGGATCTGACGGATCTTTTCTCTCTCTCTCTCTGCACTCCAAATTCAATGATGATGGTGATTATGGCTGCAATGGTGGCTAACCATGAGCGGCATTGATGCTGGCACTTGCATAACTCTCATTTACTTGTCGCCAACCTTTATGGCTGGGTCATGAGGTGGCAGGCCCAGTAATGATAGATAAATTATAAACGCGAATCAAAATAGTTACTGGAATCATTTATGACTATGTCTTATGTTTATGGTCTCGAAGCACAGACCCCCAAAACTTGTAAAACCATTGTCTCCTTCATGGAACCCTTGATCCATCATTGACCCCAAGGCATGTTCAAATTAAGAATTATCAAGTAGGTGTGCACTTTCCAACACCATTTCATTTTTTTTTTTCTTCAATTAAATAAAAAATCAGGGAATAATCAAATGAAGCTTTTGTTTGATCACAGAAGATAGATATGAAAAATTGTGGATGAAACAGTACGAACAATATAAAACCTTTGCCAACGCCATCTCTGATTACTAATTTATCATCAAGATGTTTCAGTAAACAGGATATAAAATAAATATATAATATAAACATGATATATAAATCTGAATTGTGTATCAGCAAGTTCTTATGTATGCATTTTTATTTTTCAACTAAACATCAGCTTTCAACCAAAAGTTCAATCAACCTCCAATTGGCATTTGTCAGGCCCCTTTTGATCCCAGGTATTTATCAATCCCTTGGAAAACACTATCAACCCTAAAGGGGTTGAAATTAACCACTTTAGAGACCCTATTCAAATTCCAATCTGGCTAATGAGAAGAATTACCAAAATGTCAGAGGCCATTCTTTTCATTTTCTTCTAAATATCACATTTCTCTATTGAGCCAATGAGATCAGCCTCTTAGATAAATGACTTTGATATGAAAAGAGACGTTGAGGTGTTCCTGATCATTAGCGTCTGTTGTTGGACATAGAGAGGTCTGGTGAGACTTGGAAAAGGTCTATCAGAGACATCACAGAGCCAATACTTTCTGAACTTGTCCAGTTCTTCTCACCATTTTATATTCTGCCAGGCACGCTTCCACGTGTGATCTCGGGGAAATCCATATTGTGAGTCGTGATGTCCACTTGTTGTCTGCAATTTTTGCTACATGACCAGCCCATTGCCATTTGAGTTCCCTAATGGATTCTTTGATATACCTGACTCCTGTTTTTCCCCTAATCTACTGAGCTGTCTTGTGATCTCTCCCATGCACATTGCATGGTTCTCAGTTTGTGGGTCAGTCTCTTTGTTAAGTTCCATTTTTTTCAGCTTCATAGATGACTATCGAGAAGATGCATGGATTGTATACCCTTCTTTTTAGGACTAATGGGAACCTTTAGTTCTTAAAGGTTGAGCTTGCTCTGCCAAAGGCTTGCCATCCTAGAGTGATTCTTTGCTTGATTTCTTCTTTTGAGGATTTCATGGAGATCTGTTGTCCTAAGTCCATAGTGGTCTATTTTCTCCAGTTTTGCATTTTATGGACATATGATATTCTCATAAACCTTTTATGTATCCAGTATATGCATACTGATTTGGAATGAATCCAACCAGGGAATGTTGTCACTTATCATTATATCTGGCCAGTTTGTATTGTTGCACCCAGGCCTGTGCAAAGCTGGTAATAAGCCTAGAACAAATAGCAAATGTAGGCCTCAACTACTCATTAAGTATTTTTGTCATCTGGGTATGAGTTTATGTAATAGTGGCTGGCAATTTTATTCGAAACATACTCAAGAACTCTACACAATGGAGTACAGTGCTTGACCCCCTTTCCCCCCCAAATTGGCTTTGGGTTTTCTCATGGTCCATTCCTTTAAAGAAATTCTCATAACATACTGTATATCACTATTTCTATTTTTCTTTACATTCACTCTGTAAAAATATGTTTCATTTGTGTGAGTTTTCAATATCAAAATAAATAGATAGGTAGAAATTATATATTCTAATCACATACTGTATATGCCAGTATATAAGATGTACATTTTATTTTTTTTCAAATCTATGCAAATATTACACCGTGTCTAAGGGGGCTGGTCTCTTTACCAAAGCTTGAACGAGTTGCAGCAGTGGTTCTGCAAATGTATTTGTAAACCGTTCATCTTATAGTCCAGCATATGTATCATATAAGTAAATTTAATGCCATTTCAACTGTCTTCAAGGGCTGGGCTACTCAGACTTCTTTCACTTGCAATACTTTTCTATGAGAAAAAATTTTTTGTGACCCTTCACTGTTCATTATGAAAGCAATAGGTACTTAGACTATGTATAAGTCTTTGCTCGTAATCTAACAGTAACTATAGATAAACAAATATAGACCTGAAAAATGTCAAAATTTGTGCCGCATTTATGATGTATGAGTTTTGCAGTGTTTAGTATGAAAAAAATTACTTATTAAAGATTAATTACTGAAACCTATAGAGAGTAAATCTTTTTTTTAAAATTACCAAATAGCTCCGAGCCATTTTACAATAAGCACATTGTAAGGTGTACATTTTTGCATAGAATTTAAAAAGAAACAAAAGGATCTGAGATACATAATTGAAAAAAAAAAAGTTCTCAGATATTTCCACAAGCCCCAATAATCATCACACTATATCTACTTCGAGAAGCCCTGCCTTATACTAAGGTCAGTTATCGCATTTTTTTTTTTTTTACTTGACTCTATTTAGCTTGGATCTTTTGCAGTTACATCTTCTTAGAGTTAAAAAAATGTCAATAAAATACCGGATAACCACGGTGTATATGTTGTGTCTACTCTCATTGGAGTTCCGCACACTTATCCGTGAACATTTGAAAACCAAAAATTATAATCTAAAAAAAAATGAAGCCAAAACAAGTTTTGAATAATTCTAGAGTCTGTCTAAAATTTTCACACTGTAATCATCGATTGATTACACATTCCTAGTTTGTTTTTAAGGATTATGGTTCATTCGTATTGTCTTGGAGCTCTAAGATTTCTTCCAAGTATTCACCAATTCAAAAAAAAACAAAAAAAAAATAACTTCAAGTTTCAGACAGGATATTAAGTCATTGGTCGACTTGCCATGACATCTTCTATTTCCAAAGGCTAAGGATATTGCGGCTACAGCAGACAATGAGTTCCAAACCCTAACAGTGCACTAATCTCACTTTTCTGCTGGCGTTGTCTCTGCTTGCTGTTGCCACTGCAATATTAAAAACTGTCAACCAAAACTGTCAGCATAGTTTTCTTCAGTTTTCAAGTTGGTCTGGCTGGCTATATGTGTATCATGCATACAGACTGCCCAAACGAAGCTAGAGGGCTGGATATTCAAGCGTTTACTCCTTATTATGTCTAGAAAATACTATTTTTTCTAATTTTTTTTACTCCTTCCCCATCTAAGTAAGTTTTTTGTTTAGGGTTAAATTAGCAATATGAGAGTTTGTTAAATTGATCCCTCATTTTGTGCCCGGCTATATTCATGCTTCTTTTTTGGAAAATTCAGACTTTATTGATTACTGCCCAACAAAAAGCAAGAGGTGTAATTAGTTCATTGATCATGTTTTTTTCCAATTTTTTGATTAACCATCCTCAACATGGCATGCTTCCAAAAAACCTTTGTCAAGTGAGGGTTTCTATTGAGTGACTAACGAGACCTGTTGCCAAAATGATCCTTTCTCTGTGAAGGAAATCAAGTGTATCAAAATCTTTTCACCTTGGAAAACCCTTTTATGAGAAAGATGGACATTATATTATCCTTTTTTTTCTCTCTCTACCTAATCTGCACTTCCGTTTAACTTTTATTCTTAGTATCTTTCTTTTTCTTCTTTTCTCTGCCATTTTGAGAAGTTTTTAATTTTTCTTCCCTTCTTTTTCCTTGTTTTCTTTTTCCTTTAAAGTTGGTTTTTGATTTTTCTGACTTTTTTTCTTCTTTTTTTTTTCTCTTATGTTAGTTTATAATTTTTCTCTCTTTCTTTCTTTCTTTTATCTTTTTTCTGCCACTTTTCAATTTTCTTCCTCCTTTTTCTATTTTCTATGATTTTTCATTCTTTCTTTTTTCTTCAAGGTTTTTAGTTTTTCATTCTCTCCTTATTTCTTTTATTCTATAAGATCGTTCTTCCTCCCTCCCTGCCTCAATTTTTCTAAATTCATATTTGATAAGCCCTCTTTTTGTTATTAGTTGCTCTCCTCCATTTTTTTCTACATTCATTTTCCCTCTCTGAATTCTCTCATTTTTCATTGTTTCATTAGTTGCTCTTCCTGTCTTTCTTCCTCTACTTTTTTACTTTTTTTTTTTCATTCACAACCTTTTCTCCCTTCTTTTCCTGTTAATTTCCTTCACTTTCTTTTCTTCATCTTCTTCATTACTTTTCATTTTAATTCCCCTTCATAAAACTCTCATTCTCTCTCTCCTCATTATTTTCTGCTTTTCTTGAACATCTCTTCTTCCCAGTCGTTTTACGCCATCTCCAGATGCTTCTTGTCTTCAGGGATTTCACACTCGTATTTGCTGGTTGAAAACCTTGATAAATATATGACAAGCCATAGAAGGGCTTCTAAAAGCAGAGACTTTCAGAATTAATTCCTGTCTCCCTGTTCTTATCAGTGTATGCTTCACTGACACTTGTCACCGATGTTCTCCGGTCTGTAACTGCCAAACTTGATACAATTGATCAAGAGCCGGAATGAAGAAGACTTGTCTCACCAAACTAAATTGCATTTTCTCCCAAAACCTTCACCACTTAAAAAATCATATCAGATCAATATGGGCATATCAATTGGATAGTTTACTTATCATAATGATATAGGTTAGTGATGAGGATATCACCTACTTTCCAAAGGTTTGCCTCACGCCATTTGCTTTTAGAAAATAAAGTTTAGTTATAAAGTTTGTCCTACTAGTGAGCATCAATCAAAATGCCAAGAAAACTGTTGACATAGGTTTCTCCAGTTTTTAGGTTGGTCTGTATGTGTCACGTGTGCAGGCAACACCAATGGATCTAGAGGGCTGCAAATTTAAACATTTACTCTTTATCATGTCTAGAGAAAACTTCTTTTTTTTTTTCAAATTCTTCCCCAAGTAAATTTTTAGTGGAGCTTCAGTTTACTATGTAAGTTTATGCTAAATTGGTCCTTAGTTTGTGTCTGGCTGAGTTCATGCTTTAAGCAAGAGAAGTAACTTATTCATTAATTACCCCTACACGGCATGCTGCCAAAAGATGTTGGACTCATGACATTTTCTATTGATTTACTAACCACCTGTATATGTTAAAACAGGAAGGAAATAGTTTATAAAATGATCTCATCTGAAGATCGAGATTTTGAAATATGATTTTTAGTATTCATCAAAAATAAGCAGTTATTTTTTTTATGATAGAAAAATGAATGGATTTTTTTTAGTCTTTAATATCTGTTGAAATACAATTTATTCCCAGTTTCTCTTTCACAGATTAAATGAAATTTAGAAAAAAAAAAATTTTTTTCTTTCAAACATAACATTTTTTTCTAAAATGCAGGGCAAGTGGCTCGAGCCTTTTCCATCCTGGTTGCAATTGTTCTTCAATCAGAATTTACATAATCTGATACTGTATGCATGAGAACATTGAGGGGGGGAAAAGTTGTTGTCGGCTGACAACAGCTCAGCTCTCAATTGCTTAATCTTTGTCTTGGAGATTAGCTGTGATCGGCTAATCCCTGTGGTAAAAGAATAGAGAAAGATTATGGGCTCAAGGTATCTCCAACATCCCCCACTTTTCATAATCTGAGGGGAGGCAGAAACAGATCAATGTGTAAATGAGGATTTTGTGTGTTGGGCTTTGAAATTATTTTATCCTGCCATGAAAATATTACCAGCTTCACTGTCAAGTGTGAGTTTGTTGTGAGAGGCCAGCTGTCACTGTCACATCTGACAATTTAGGTAAATTTAGTGTAAAAAGTTGTCGGGGCCTCTGTGTGTGTATATATACATATGTATATATATATATATATATATTGAGAGAGAGAGAGAGCAATACCTTGAATATTGCTGTTTTGATTTGTGCAGGCTTTGGTGTATTGCCGTACAAATTAATGTAACTGAAGTATAAGCTGAAAAAAAATCTATTAAATAGTAATAAGACCTTGAACAGTGCAGTTTTGAACAGTACAGATAACTTCTTTAACAATTTAACCATAGTATTCAAGGTATTGCTGTATATATATATATATATATATATATATATATATATATATATATATATATATATATATATATGTGTTGGTAAAGAAGACAATAATGTTGTTATTGGATGAGAGTTTATTAATATCTGGTGCTATGGAAGTTAGGCTGTTAGCATAAACAGTATGCTAATGTTTGGAAAACTGCCTGATAATATTTTAGTAAGCCAGTGTCTAATGGCCTGTGGTTATACAGTCAACAATGGAAAATGGACTTTACAGGTAGGATAAGATTGTTTCTTTACCATTTACCTTTCCAAACAAAAAAAAAACGAGGAATTTGGTGATTTATAGGTTTAAATATAAATATCTTATAACAGTGAAATAATGCAATTTCGACACTGCCTTCTCCCAGTCAGAATGTTTGTTATGTAGTAATAGCTTACATCAATTTTTACAATTACTCATTTGGTCTGAGTTGGCAGGATCTTGCTTAACATCAATCATCTCATAGAAAATAGTATTTTACATATATATATATACTGTATGATATAAAGTCTCAAGAAGAATTGCCATGTCTTGTCTATCCTGTTGACTAATTTCATTTGTGACCAAAACAGACTATTAATTAAAATATAATTGACACACCTTCAATGCCACTCCTATCCATTTAAATCTAATCATAGATTTAAAAAGAATTATTTAGAATTTATGTACATAAAAATGCCAAACTCTTAAAGAGAGAAGAGGTACGATTATAAAAAGTATGAAGAGAAACATGATTTATCATTATACTGATTTTATCTGATATTTTGCTTGGTTACTATAGCAACAGAGTTATCATAAATCTTTTACTGGCCGGAGCAATAGAGTCAAAGTATTGGAGAAATGGATTTCTAGATTCCTATTAATTCAAATCATTTAAGTCACTAATAGCTTTGTTCAGCCGGTGTACAGAATGTCTTTCAAATCTTGACTCTTAAATTCATGAACAATCGGGAACTTTTTAGTGAATAGCACAAAAAGTAGTGGATCTCTTTTGTGGATTGAATTTTAAAAAAAGTTTCGATTCTCACTATGGTTAGAGGGAGATAATGTTAATAAGAAGTTACCTTCTTTGGAATTGACATTCTGTTCTCTTTGTATTAATTTAAGAGTTAAGTAAAGTTTTCCTTTCGAAAGTTTGTAGTTGATGAAACACCAAGCATTGTCATAATTGAAAAAAACATGAAAAAATAATGCTTTCATTCATATATGAAATTTTGATGACTGTTTTGAATAGTAAGTCTCTGAATTTCTGCTGCCCACTCTTCCAAGTGATTTAGACAAAAGATCTCCTAGTTTAAATGCTGACATTTCAAACTTCCAATGAGTGTACTGTGAATGAAATCCAATAATGACCATAAAACTTCATCTCTGCCTACTAAGTTATATGTATGTATTCACTCATGTCTGTCTGTCAACACAATATTTCCAAAAGTGTTCAGTGAATTCCAATGATATTTTGTGAAAGGGTGCAAGCTACATGCCATGGAAGAATTTATTGAATCCTGTGGTGGATCCAGGGATTTGTCCTCGAATGAGAGATATTCTTATTATACTGTAGGAAAAGATGTTAAGCAACTTGATTAGAAGGGTAGATTTTGATTTTAAGCGAAGCAACTCAGTATTTGTACAGTTAAATTTCTTTATCTTGTTTTCAATTTTTTTCATTTTCTTTCAATTCGTAATTAGTGTATAGCATGTGCTCTCCGAGTGCTTCTTCATTTTAATCATGTTCAGATCAGTCTACGGCAATGTTATAGAACTCGGTAACTCTTGAGAGCAGTTCCAGTTTCATAAAGGTTTCAAGGAAGACAGCAAAAACTAACTGGTTGTATAATATTGTGTGTACATGCTTTATCTTTTTACCAAAAAGTGACCAAACCTGCTCCAACGTTACTTTGGGGGTATTTTTTTCTAAATGTTAACTATCTGAGAATGCAATGTGTCTTGTTGTTGTACAGGAAATTACCAGTTGAATAGTTTGGACTGGTTTTTATATATTCATGGTTGATTGCTGGATATGAGACACACCGAGATATTGGTAGTAGCAATATTATCCTTATTTTTTCATTGAAGTATAGATGACCATTATTATTAACTTTTTCATTAGTATTTTCTTTCATCTTAATTTTTTGTTGCTTTTTATCGCAACTTCACTCAGGCCGTCAATCTGGATGAGGATGTTAGTCTGATTGATTTATAATATAATGTTGCTTACTGTTCTATAGGTTATTATGACACTGTACGTGTTACAAAAGCAATGGTTCATACCGATCTGTATAAATGTGATTTGTTTCGTTTAAGATACAAACTATAGCTTCAAGAAATTGAGAAGAAATGCCGTAACATTTTCAAAATAACTGCTTTTTAATCTCATACACACTATGCTATTGTTTCATGTAGATATCTGAATTCTTTAAATATATATTAATGTGTGATCTGTTGATGAAAAGAACTAAGAATCGATCATTTCTTTTTCAGAAGCTGTTCAAGAAACAGGAGGGTAAGTTATCATTTATTTCAATGACATAATTTTGGGGAATTATAGCACCTTAAGATAACTGAATAACATAGGAGAATCGCATTTTCATAATTTTGGGGGATGATATTACTTTTAGCATCGTGAATAGGAGATAATGGTAATCCTTGGTCTCACAGATGTAAACTGAGAACTGTGGAAGCCTTGAATGATGAATTAGAATTTTTAAAATGGAACTCTTTTGTGAATTTAATCAGAAAAGAAATTCTAAATCACTAAAAAGTGCAAGGGAAGTAATTTGAATTGCTATTTGAATTCCTCAGTATGAATTTAAAAGTTAATGCTGATTTTATTCTTCTCTGATCTGAAAAAAAAGGTGGTTACTAAAATTCCTCCCACCATATGCTATGTAAATTGAACTGAATTCCAGATATATAAATGTTATTCAACTTGATAGTATAAGTATTTATTGATCTTGTTTTTTTTAATTTCCATCTGCAAATACAAGCTGTACTGTATAGGTTATATGGACTCCATAGAAACCCATTAGTCCAGAATTCCAGGTCATGTGCTTGGTCTGTTTTCATAGCCAAATCATTTCCAGATACAAAGTATCCTGAAATAGACATGAATAGAGTAGTTCCTCTTTATGATGCGGACAGTCAGGTCCAAGAAGAAAAACCACCATGTTATAACTAAGACTCAGGTAATTAAAAGTCAATTATAAGTACCTAAACAATTTCACCGATTAACGAAGGTGTGCGTTTCATCACAAAATCAAGGAAATTGTGTGTGAAGCTCTTATATGATTGTGTATTAATCGATTTCAGGTTGAAGAAAATTGATATTTTACTCATATTAAGGTAGTCCTCTGATGAAATTCTGTTTTTATTCACGTTTTTTTGGATGAGTGGGTGATAATATAAAAAGATGTGCTGCTTTATATTGTAAATAGTGCTATACTGAGGGACGCTTGTAATAGTGGGTTGTAATGAAAATTCTGTCTGTTTGTTGGACCATCCTATACACCTTCCCAAATGTCACCTATGGAGCTGAAACATGGAACCTCACCAAAAGAATGACTCTACAACTCATAACCATGCAACGTGCTCAGAAGAGTATATCAAAGGAAAAACAGAAGTCTAAAATATCACTGAATCCATTAGAAAACTCGGATGGCAATGGGCTGGTCATGTAACAAGAATGGCGGACAACCTCTGGACATCACAACTCACTACATAGATCCACAGAGATTATACATGACACTGTAGCCGGACGAAAGTAAGATGGGGTGACAAATTAGACAATTTTAGAAAGTACTGGTTCTATGATGCCCACGATAAAGAGGTTTGGCAAATCTTAAGGAAAGTCTAAGTCTAACGACAGATGCTAAAAAGCTGATGATGATTGCTTGAACAAGATAGCTGAAATATCATGCCTTTCCTGCTATTAAAGTCAGGGAACTTGGCGATCTATTAAACATTAGCTATATGACTGTATATCATAATTTGAAGAAGTCGGGAAAAGTGTAAAAGTTTAGAAACGTTGTTATCCACTCACTCATCTATCCTATGAGCCTAAAGGGCAAATAGGTCGTAGTATTGATCAAAAGTTCATCTTGTCACCTGCCCAGTGATTGTAAGTTCAATCCCAGGGTCAGGTAGTGCCAAAAAAAATGATATACTTTAGTCCAATGATAATTTGATAATTTTTGTTTTCATTTTTATTTACAGCTGTCCAACTCCAGGTTGCAGTGGTCAGGGACATATCACAGGCAAACATGCAAGGCATCGAACGTAAGTAACACTTTCTCACTTATCATAATGAATTGTCCACTCAGAAATTGAACTCTCTACCTTTTTGGAAGACTAATATGCTGAAAATATGCTCTGGGCTCCCATTAGTGACTACAGAAAATTTAGTGGCTATAGCTCTAGCCGACCTTCAGTTATGTGATGACAGACAGACATTTGGTTGATTATAGTGAGATTTTCGGCATGAATAAAATTTTGCCAAGTTAAAGAGAATAATACTGGGTTCTATTGGACCCATGTATATGACAATGTGCCATAAAGTTATATTTTTCTCTTCTCCTTTTTTTCAATTATACATGAGCAAAATGGTGTGCATGCGCCTTTCATCCATATTGTAAGTCAACCTGCATAGTTGATTATCTTGCCTAAGGTTGTTATTTGATACGTTGCTCGCATCTTGTCATCTGCAAGTTATTATCTTTCGTACTGTCAGGAGCGTGTCTTCTAATTAAAGTGAGGAAAGCATTTTTCTCATAAGGCAATATTTGCCATCTGAAGAGCCGCTATTTTTCATTAGGAAGCCATTGGCTGACAGCTATGGCTCAACTATTGTGTGCCACACTCTTAATGTTAAAATGAATGAAAAAAAATGATGAGCCCTTCCATTCAAGACTGGCCGTAGCTGATTTTCTTGTAGTCATTACATTTCTCCCCCCTCAAGTCAATTTCTGTCTTTTGGAAACTGTCAACCAAAGCTGTCAACATAGGTTTCTTCAGTTTTCAAGTTTGTCCAGCTGGCTGGTTATGTACGTATGTAACGTGTACAGGCAGCACAAATAGAGCTTATTGTATCTAGAGAAGTTGTTTTTGTTTTCTTTTGAGAATCCCCCCTCCCATTTGGTTCCTAGGTGGGGGGCTCAATTTGCAATATGAGTTTATACTAAATTGATCCCTTAGTTTGTGGCCAGCAGCATTGACACTTGTTTTTTCTTTTAATTCAGACATTTTTTTCAGTGATCACTGTCCAATAATTGGTGAGAGAAGTAACCTATTCATTGATCACCCTTATTCTCAATTTTTTGATTGATCACCCCAACACAGCTGCCAAAAGACGAGGGTCACTTGATGGTTTCCTATGAGTTTTTTCTCTTGAATTTGTTTATTGACAAAGTTTCTTATACTTATTATCTTTGACAGTTTGAATGCACAATAAAGAGATGGACAAAATGCTGTTCTAAATCATGTATTAAGGGTACAAGATGTACATACGCAAAGACATGCGTATTTGTTTACATTGTTCCCTGTAAGCTATGCAGGCATACGTTTTGCAACCAGTGCACAGAGGAAATTAATGTTTACACAAAAGATTTCAAATTCTGTTGATTGTTTACTGAGTTCTTATTGAAAAAATATTGATTCATTGTGTTGAATTAAAAAGTGCGCACATACTTTCGTGTAAGGAAAAAAATTTTCACAACATGAGATTTTTGAGCACACTGAAAACAAAAAAATTAGAGGGAACATTGCTTGTTACTTATTCTAGATTTCGAAAACAATGGACGTGTCGTTGTTGAAAACAAACACGGAAACACTACCAACTAAGTCGTACACTTCCACATGATATTTTCAAGGAAAACGAATTGTTTTCAATGTCCTGTATTTATTAAATCGTATGTTTTCATGCAAAATCTAGAAAGATTTGGTAAAATGCTCCTGCTACTTATTTTCTATCTTGACTCATATTTGCTATTGTATTTGACGTGTTTGTTAATGATAGATTGTTTATATAAAATCTATGATAGTAGTTGTCTGGATAAGTATTATTTACCATTCTTGTGTCTTGTTTTGCAGGGTGCAGGCATGTCCTATAGCTGCAGCAGCCAAGAAACGGAAACAAGATAAAGAAGAGGAGGCACCTCACCCTAAACGAAGCCGGAAAAGACAACAGAATGAAAGCATCGCCCGGGCAAGTGAGGACGAGGGTGGGATGTCCGAGAGTGAAAATGAAGAACAGGAGAGCAAGCCCAGCGAAAAAGAGAGTAAGCAGAAGGAGAGCGGAGCATCGTCAAATCTGATTAACTCCCTTGAACAAAACCTCAACAAAAATGACTCAGGTGATATTCTGTCAGACTCTAAGAGCCAGCACAAGCTCGATGTGACTGCTGCAGCTGCTACTCTGGCTGTATCTTCTAAGTTGTTGTCTAGTCAAGGAGGACCCACGTCAGAAATTGATGACGAGCAAAAGTGTTTTCAGGAAGCCGAGAGAGCGCTGCGCAGCTTATCTGGAGAATATGACGGTGCCGAAGATTACTACAACTACTCTAAAAAATCCCGAGAGGCCGAGGCAGAAGGTGATGGGGAAGATGGCGAAGAAGCTGCTACCGCAACAGTCAAGAGCGAAGAAGTGCAAGTGGTTGAAGGGTCACCAAGGGAGGCAGCCAATGATACAGAAGATGAGATGGACGGCAACAAAGATGAAAGCCAGTCACAGGGTGGAAACTCTGAGGAATCTGGGAAGTATAACAGCCAGGTGTCATCGGATGACGATGCGGAGATCCTTTTGAAGATCGAACAGCAGTGTGCGAGCATCCAATCGGGTGCCACATCATGCTGTTCAGCGGAAAGTGAATACAACAGCGAAGTCGAGCCGGAACAGGACGAGATCGAGGTGCCAGAAGCGGTCGAAGAAGAGGAAGAGGAAGTGGTCGAGAGCGTCGATGAAGTGGTAGCTGAGGTTGAGTGCGAGAGCGGGGAGGTCATCGAGGATAACGACGAAGAGGAGGAGGAGGAGGAAGATGACGAAGACGACGAGGATGACGAGGAGGAAGATGACGATGACATCCCGCAACAGAAAGAAATGAACGTCCACTCCAACATGGCGAATGCTCCCTGCGTTTACACGGATAGCTCTACATCCACAGTATCCTCGGCCAATGTCCAGTGCGTGGCCACAGGCACAATGGTATCCCCATCACTATCCGGGTCCGAATCCACACTACCTCCAACAAGCACAGCAACAACTAATTCAGTGATGGAAACAGTTGTTGGGTTGCCCTCTGAAGAAGATGGATACATGGTTGTTGCTGAGTGGACCACATCAGCTGCTGGGGTGACCCCTACCTCTGTTATGGGCTCTGTGCAGCCTCCTGTCGCTCCATTGGTCAGGGGCAATACGCAGTGTGTCAGCAATGAGTATGAAGTATTTAATGATGATGGGCAGGAACTGATCAACTCTGTTACTAATAACATTGATAATAACAATCTTAAACGACTCCCTGATGAACCAATTGGTGGTGTTGGAACGGATGTCGGCTCTGGTGTTACAAAAGGTTGGTAGAAATCACTCTAGAATTTCATTGTTCATAGTTTAGAGAACAGTCATTAACAATCAAAGAGTTTTCCAGGCAATCCAACTCATTCCCCTTGTTTTTATTGTACGCACAACGTTCGGATAATCCATTCTGCAGCCTTCCTCAGGCGTACCATCTGTATCTAAAGAGGCAGACTCCTTTTGTTTTCCTTAGAGTGTCAAGTAATGTTTGTAAATAGAATGTTTCAATAGCAATTGTGTAAACAACAAAAACAACAAGAAAAATGATGAGTTTGATTGTCCAAAAAAAAATTTGAGGTACCATATTTCTCTAAGTACAATCTGCTATCATCAATCTGATCTGCACTCCCAATTGAGTTTCAATTTTGAACCAAAAATTCATTAATCGATATAATAATTATGTCTCCATAGATGATACCTGCCTAGATATTTCTAGCTCAAAATTTTGGGGAAAAAATCCAAATACACATAGTGAAATACGATCATTTATCCCGAAAGAAAATTTCAATCAAGAATGCAGGTACTGAAATATTCAGTGAAAAATTTCTGCTCTCATGTGAAAGAAAACGCTATTGTATATGCCAGACTAAAACAAATGGTTCACTAGGATATTTAGAGAACCACTGCTCACTACAAATCGTCCATGCCCCTAACTTTCTGTATCAGTCTTTGTTAGATTGTTCCCTTAGTCAGTGGACGCAGTGTAGTATTGGCAGAGTTAGGTTTTTTTGGTTACTAAAATATGTGGATGAAAATATAATCGCAAAAGAAGAAATAATGTGGATGCCCAAAAATTTATCCTTTCAATCTATTTCTTGAATCAACTCTTGAAATTTATCTGCTGCCTTAGTCTGCTAACATATGCCTGACTAATAACATAACCCTATTATCAACTTTCTTTTAGACTTAATAGTGTACCACTTTATGTGTCAAACCATCAAGAAAACATTATAATACTGACTCACAAGAGCAAACACTCACTTACATCTATATAGGCACATGCATAGTATGTACTTAGGCAGCAATCTTATATTGATATATGTTTGGTTAAAGGTCACAAACGAGGAATATGTAACTCCCGAAATGAAAAAAAAAGATTAAACCAAAATTAAATGGAAATTGAAAAATGTATGACACAGCTATGTGTAACTAGATCCTAAAATTAAGTTAATATAGTTGTAACATGTTGAAATAACAGCGATTGGATTAATGATGACTTGTACGGCATATAGTCATGGATACTTTGGGACTGAATAAATGATGAATGATGACAATGAAATCTAATTAAATATGAAAAATTCAAATGAATATATATATATATATATATATATATATATATATATATATATATATATATTGAGGGTAGATCATTGGCTGACACATTTATTAAATTTTGACTGTATAATGTCTAATATTTGTGAGCTATGGAGAAGCGTAGGGTTAAGTGTATTTTTTATTGATATATATGTGTAGAGAGTGAGAGAGAGATGCTCACATGCATATTTACATTAGTTCAGAATTTTTATCTCCTGTGATGATCAATGTAAAATAAATTCCTCTGTTGATTTTGCAGTTTTATAGAAGACCTATTATGGTTATCAAACAAAAAAACCCCTGCTAAATCATCTGCTTTCTGTAAATAATCATTTTACTCTTGTACATGAAACTGTAGAACCATTACAGATAACAATGTCCTCCCATAAAAGCATTTCCATGCTCAGGACTTCTATCAAAAACTTTGAACTTTATCAAACCATGTTATAAGTGAGCTGTGATAACCAATTGTTGATTCAGCTTTTTTGTTATCTAGATCTAACTATCTTTGAGCTAGATCAATATTTTGGGGTCCACCATCCATCTGCTTCATATCAAACTATGTTATTACGGGGAAAGTCTGTATCGAACACTTCATCTGATCAGTTAGCAAATGGCCTTTACAAGAGCATAATGGATTGATCATAACGAGCTTGAAGCTTGAAAATCTTGCCTAAGTGTGTGGTTGAGCGGTTGAAAGATTGAATACATTGAGAATGGTATCAGCGAGTGGAATCCAACTCTGGCTGAGACAATTTGTGTTCACTTTATACTAGAGTTCTTGGGAAAGACATGAATTAATCTTTTCTTTCTGCCAAGATGTCATCGGCCATCGTGGCAGGGTAGAAAAAAGTGTCCTATCTCTTTAAGAGACGACTCCTAAAGGAGTATAAATAGCCAACATGAACTCCCGGTTTCTGTGATCCTTGCACGTCCCCCCCCCCCACGGTGGTAGGATGCAAGTCCACTACAAGGATACCTATGCCCTAATTACACAGCTTAGAGTGTACTCAATTAGCTGCTGGTGGCCCTGGGAAATTTGTCCTTATGATGGTCAAGGCTCAATGAAAAAAATTTTTTTAAAGGATATCTGATGATTGGCTACAACCTAAATAAGCCATATTTATACATGACTATTTATAGAAGTAATATCTTTTTTATGATGATTCATGATTTGGAAAGATATAGTTGCATGAAAAACTTGCTCAAAATGTATATTATCAGAATTTAGGATCAAATTACAATCAACCATGTTCATTTCAGTTAATCTCATCTTTTCTCAAACTTCAATCCAAGTTGGAGGCTTGAGTTGACTTTGTCAAGAACAATCCACACCTAACTTAGGGAAATAAACTCTTCAGCCTTTTAGCTGCAGTCATTGGACATAGACTATCCCCGATGCTAAAAGGATAAAAAGTTTACACCTCTAAATTAGGTATGGATTATTGATTTTGTTGTTCTTGTTACAGTGGAAAAATTAGGTCAACTCTAACCTCTAACTTGGACTGAATTTTGAGAAAAGATGAGACTAACTGAAATGAATGTGGTTGGTTGGAGTTTAATCATGATGATGAAACTCTTTACTGTTTTTTTATCATGTCATATTAAAGCAAATAAAACCGATATATAGAATTAACATCTCTTTACCATGGTTTGACATTGTGACCAAGTAACCAGTAAGTAGTTCCCTTATCAACTGATCCGAACTGAGTTTTGCATATCTACAAAAGTTTGTTATAATCTTCAGTCAGAAAAGGAGTGGGAATGGTGGTTTGCCCCTGCTGCAGCAAGGCTTGTCTTTGTTTTGTGTCTGTTTATGTGGGCGAATGATTTGTGCCCAGTGGTCAGTAAATAGAGTGACTAATACTAAAGTCAAAGAACAAAAAGAACCAATGAAAAGTGTTTGGTGTTGATTGACATAAAGGGCAGATGGTATGTGTGTGTGTTTATGGGAGAGAGGGACTGATGTGTATGAGACAGAGTGAGTGAGTGTACGAGAGAGAGAGAGAGAGAGAGAGAGAGAGAGAGAGAGAGAGAGAGAGAAAGGGTATTTCTAAATGGATGTAAAAGAGAGAGAGAGATTGCACCTGTTCTAGAAAAAGAAGAAAGTATACATAATAAAGATTTGCTTAACCTGTACATCACAATGTTTCTCCCTGACAATTGCGTTTTACCCCCCACCCCAAAAAAACATTTGTAGGCTTTAAATATTTCATTCTAGATGGTTTAAGATTATAATTCTCAGAGAATTTGGGAAACACTAAAATGCATTTTTAGAGCTTAGCAGTAAGTAACATAGAATTTCAAAGTATAAAGGTTTAAAACATATCATTATTGCATTGTATCTTCAGCTTTTTGTTTATATAACAAATAATTATCTTTATTATAATTATCTTTCATTAATTTATGTGCGTATGTTTTTTGAGGAAGAATGTATGGCTTTGTGTGAATGTACACAGACAAAGAATGCAAGCTTTTACCTTATCATCTTTCAGTGTGTGTGTGTATGTGTATACACATTTTTCTGTGGATAAAGAGTGAATATATATATATATATATATATATATATATATATACACAAGGATTTTCTGTCATGTAAGGATATGAGAAGGTGGTGGCTAAAAGTGTGCCTTTCTTTGTGTGTACCTGTTATCCTAGAATCCTGTAGGCTTATGTAGTAACAAACAAAGAAGGCGAAAACAAAAAACATTCCAGCTGCTAAACTAGAGATAATAAGGGCCACACTCCAACCACCTGCTGCTGTCAGGGTCTCCCTAATCTTCCCTACCTTTTGCCCCACCCACTGAGGCATGGCCAAAGTGCATAAACAAAGACGACCTCCCCTTCCCATCTTCAATTTCTACTTTCACCTGCTGTGTTTATGTCTATATTATTTTGTTTGAACTCTTCTCTCGATTCAATCTGTCTTCTGGGTTTCTTTGTTATCTTCCTGGCGAGATTTTCATGTACCTGTGTAGCAAGCTAATTGTAGTTCCCTTTTATTGTGGCCTTGTGCCAGACAAAGCATGTGCAAGGATTTAACAATGATACTTATTTCACATATATAGTATATAAGTACATTACAGTATATTTTATGAAATCCCTAGGGTTTTTGTGAAATACCTGGAGATTTCAGTAATTTTATTAAATCCTAGTTTAATGATTGGTGTAGTAATGGTTAACAATTACTACTGTTCAATCTTCATTGGGTGCTCCATTTTTTGACCTTGTGTCAAACTAAGCAAATCAAGTTTATTCTGCTTCAGTATTTTCAGTGTATATACAGCTTAGTCTGACACAAGGCCACTGTCACTAGTTGCATAGCATTACTTTGATATATATTGGTTATTTTACACACATAATTCGATGCACATTTTCAAGGTGGGCGTGTATAAATTTGTCTGTGTATAGATATATTTGTATATACCCTTGTACACACAAGCACACACACACATATACCTGTAACCTTTTCTCTCTCTCTCTGTCTCTCTCTCTGTCTCTCTCTCTCTGTCTCTCTCTCTCATATATAATCAACCACATTTATTGTTTGTTGATCAAATATTGATGACCTACGAACATGTTTTTTAGAGTTACCTCTTCTTTTAAATATGTATATTTATATACTAGCTGAAAACTTTGTTCTATTTGTTCAAAATACCCCCTGTCCCCAAACAAAGACATGACTTACTTTTGACTGACTGCTAGTTGGAGGCTGTTGGCTGGATAGTTATCTAGGATGTGTTCTAATGTACAAACATACCTACATTACTTATGTGTAAGTCCATACATGCATATAGGAACTCTTCTGTTAATCATTATTTGGTCTAGTTTTTCCTTCATTTTAATTTGAGTTGCTTTCATTGCAACTATTCAGACTGCCAGTCTACAGTAGTAAGTCAACAGTGTATATCTTAGATAAAGAATAAGCCTTGGGAGAGACTCAAATTTGCAACCTGTTTGCCTCAGGAAAGCTTGGTTTTGCATATCAGCTGCTCTACCACTTGAGCTACTACACCCCTTACGGCAAGCTGACGATCAAATTCAACCATTAAACTTACAAATTCCAAGTTGATATCACAGCAGCTCTTTTTCATTGTATACATATGTTGTAACATATTGCCAAGAATTTTATCCTCCTACAATTGTATATCCTCTGAGAAAACAAAATTGAACAATTCAAAGTTGACAAGAGGTACGAGATTATAAATCCTATCTGTAACATACATAAATCATTATTATTAATTTTCTGCTACTATTTACCATCATCTTAATTTCCGTTGCTTTTTATCACAACTAAACTCAGGGCAGTTTCCCTTTGGCTGTGAGTCAGTACATTATCTGCCCGGTTCACAACTAAGAATAAATCCCCAGTGAGAATCAAAGTCACAGCTCTCTATGCTGGAGGGTTGCTTGGTTAACATCTGACTTTTCTTACCACTGAGCTACAGGAACTTGTGGCGTGTCAAAATTTACACTGTTAATTTATTTACTCACTACCGATGAGAAACCGGCATGAGTTTCATTACAACAAAAATTGAGATGAAGGTAAATTGTTGCAAAAAATCAATAATGATGATATACAATACTTCTTCTGATGAAATGAATAAATAAATTAAACATATATAAAGGTTGAATCCTTACTTGACAATGAAACAAAAACTCATTTTTTTGTTTTATTGAAACATAAAACATATCTGAGCTATTTTTGTGGAAATGATTTGTAATTGATCAGTGTTGACACAACTGACTCAAATACAATCAAAATTTAACTGTTTAGAAAGCTATAATTCAATTTTTCTTGATTTGGAAAAATTCATGCTTAACTTTAACCGAGAGCCAATTCAAATGTAAAAAAGAAAATTAAACGCAGAGAGTATAAGACACACTGTAGGCTATTTAAGACTTGCACGTGGATACAATGAAATATGAGCATGGCACATCAACTCCTATATGAGACATGTACCAAGTGGCGTTGCATTTTGAAAAAACAAATATATTTTATCAGAGTAACGACTATATTATTTCGAGCAAAATTGTTTTTTATTACCTTTCGTAAGTGTACTGTACAAGAATCCTGCATTTTTTAGATTTATAGATGACCAGCGTATTAAAAACTTTGTGAGAGAAATCAAAAAATAGTCTATTAATCTGAAATCCACCTGTCATTTGAAATATATGCTGTAATTTATCTGAGAGGATACCCATTCTTTATTTTCAAATGATCTTTTGTAAGTGTGTGTGTGTGTGTTATATGAAATGAGTTTAATGTTAGGATTCAACAATCATGTGATTTTGGAATTGTTAAAACTGCTTTCCCGCCCCCAATCTATGCCCCTTTGAAATAAACCTTCTGCAATTCCTTCATGTTGCAATTTCGTGATAGAAAAATGATCAGATTAACATTCTATATTGATCATCACTGTTGAATTAAGCTAAAGATATAATTCTTCTAATTTTTTTTCTTTGAATAAAATTAACCACTTGAAATTCTTAAAGTATAAAATATGCAATGAAAATTGGATAAAAACAATAAAGAATGAAACATATATATATATATATATAACATATACACATTAATCCACCTAAAAAACATCGTCCTAAGAAATATCTATATCAATAAACAAATCTTCATCTGAAGACAATTCAAACCTGCCATAAAAATTAAAACAAACAATGGTCAAGAGGCAAACTGTAACAAAGCTCCCCAGATTCAAATCTAGCCAGTTTAAAAAATAGCAGATTTTCTTGTATTTCCAATCTTCTGGGACCCGGATAAATATCTGGTACTGTACATGAGAATAAAAAAAATGTGTACCTCTCCTCTGGATTGTTGAGAGTGATTTTAGCCAGATTTCTTTTGTCTAGGCACTGATGGATTATTGACTTTTAAGGTTGTCAAATATCTTAAATATAATGTACTTATTATGAGATTAGATCATCTAAAAAGAAAAAATAATGTGTATATCTATATCCCAATTTGTAGCTCATGAATTGTTTATATAATATATGACTTAGTGTGGTAGCGTACGTATTTTTGAAAGCATATTGAACAATTTAGGGATATAAAGCAATTATTTGATTATTTATTTTCATTAGAAGTGTTGTAAATAATTATTTTCAATTTTTGACCACTATTTAACTTCATCTTAATTTTCCAGTTGCTTTTTCATCACACCCTATCCAGGCCATCAAAAAAGCATCTGGAAAATTGAGATAAAGGTAGATAGTAGTGAAAAATTAATATTAATGAATTTGGGGATATGTCCATTGAAAGGAAACTAGGCAAAAGAAAAAGGACCAATTATAAGTATCCAGAGTATAGTAGCTTAATCCTGGCAGGCCAGTCCTATAACACCAGGAGGTAAGGTTGAGGGAGACCAACCATGAGATTGAACTATGGATGTAGGGGAGAAAGTGCTTCCTCATGTATGACCAGTAAATTTAGGAAGCAGATGGTTAACATGATAGACTCTGAACGGAGATCTAGGAAAAAAATTACAAAGGACTTCCTTACTCCCCAGTTTTTACCTGGGATGTTGTTTTTCTCCAAAGGTGGTTTTCTGACCCTTTCTGTTTTCATAGTTATATTTATGTGACAAAGGCAGTTTGGCCTATGGTGAATTTTCTCTAAAAATTTTGAAGTTTTTTCTCTTGTTTCTCCCCATTTCAGACAGTAAGTGTCCAACTCCTGGCTGTGATGGCACTGGCCACGTTACTGGACTCTATTCACATCACAGAAGGTCAGTTTTTCATCTATTATTTCACTAATTTATCACATATAAACATATACAGTGATTGCAAAAAAATATCCAATACATTTCAAAAAGCTATTTTAATATTCTTATACATGGCTTCAAAAATGACAGAATTCAGACCAAAGATGAAATATACAAAAATCAAAAAAAAATATTGAAACATTGAAAAGTTATGTACAAAAATCAAAAATCTGTGGTTGTATGTATGTGTGTTTAAATACATATCTGTATATTTATCTACCAGTTCATATATATATATATATATATATATATGTGTGTGTGTATAACTTGCATTAAAAATGAGAGACTAGGAGCATCTTTTTAATCTAGTAGTAATCTTTTCTTGCTTTCCTATAACTGAAAAGATCTTTGGTTCCAATGAATATAGATATTTTCCCAAATAAAAAAAAAAGCGCTCTATCTATTGTAAATTATCCATATTCATTGAAGCCAAAGATCCGTTCACTTGTATGAAAACAAGAGGAGATCGCTAAAAGATTAAAAAGAATTCCCCTTGTCTGGATGTATTAAAGGAAATATGCTGCCAGAGTATTCATGTATGTATATCTAAATATTGACATAAATTCATGGATAGATATGTATATACATAGATTATTTTGAGAGTGTTTACGTTCTTAGTAGCTATTCTCACAAAGAACTTCTCATAAATCTTTCTTATCTACTTGATCTGTATTTATATTGAAAACGTATATAAATTTGCATGTGTATCTATCACTCTTGTATACAGATGTGAAAATTACTTGCATACATATGAAGCACAAATCTATCTATGTAATGAACTGTGTGATTTTTTTCTCTTTGTTTCTTTGTTTCACATCTGCTATCTATTATTGATGGAAAATACACAACAAAACTAAAATAAAATTAGTTGAATATTTTACAAAACAAATAAAAATTGAAAAATCAAAATAATCATTTGTATATCTATTGGTCTATTTTTCTAATTTTGTATTTGTTTTTGAGCGAATGTTAAATTTTATACCCTTCCAAATAATAACTGTTTTTCATTTGTATATTCTATATCTTAGTTTTTAAAATAACTTTGAGAGTTCCACAGGTCTCACTAGTAAATTTTACATACAAACTTCATTGCATATATGAACACAAGAATTACCTCTGATCAATAGGACTTGATTTTTGTACTATTTTCTAGATTTTATTGTGAAAAGATCAACCCTTTTTTTTTTGTTCATTAAATCTTATTTATAATAATCTTATCCGTACAATCTTTTGTCATTATATTGAATCCTATTCCTTATACTTCTGGTTGTATCAAGTTTTCTTTCATGAGTAAATAAACTCTAATAAGTTGAAAAATGAAATCATTAAGTCCATTCATTAGAGATGTTTTCAAAACATTTGAATTATTTCAACAATGTGTACTTTTGTCTCAAATAAGTAAACACTCTAAATAAATGTACAGAGGAAACCGTTACTTATAATGATCGATAATGTTGTCAAATGGTTATTGTTATCAAAATCACTCATATCTATTCATGAATCTATATGTGGCAGTTTCTAGTAGAAACTTGCAATACTTATATAGATTAAAAAAAATAAATCCCAGAAAAAAATTGAAGAATTTGACATTGAAGGTATATCTCTAATCATTTTCATCTTTGCTTCTAATTCAGTTTGTCCGGATGTCCAAGGAAAGACAAAGTGTCTCCTGAAGGTGAGTCATCCCTGATTGGATTAGTCACACTCTTTTGTATTCTGATTCTCACAAGAAATGAATGAAAGCAGAGGATACAGAACTGTTATGTTTTGTAAATTTCCTTGTTTGAATTCTGATTCAACCAACAGATTTTTTTTGTGGTTTTACAATCTTTCAAATTTGTAAAGCATCCCATACTTTTCTAACAGCACTAGTGGAGAGAGTTTCAAAGATAATTAAGATAAGTTTACAAATTATGAAAAGAGCATAAGCTTAAAAAGACAGTTTTGGGATATCTGATGAAATTTTTGAAAGAAAACAATCTGAATATTTTGTTAAATTGTAATTCTTGTTTATATTTATGTGCATTTGATAGTGGTTTTATGAATTTTGTATTCTTTCTTAAAGTTGACTATTATTTGTAAATGGAGATGCCCAAAGAGGCATAATATAATGATAATAATGATAACGATGATAAATTTAATGTTTTTTCATGTTTTGCTAACAAATAAACAGACAGGAGTTCAGTGGCAGAATTAGTTTTTTTTGTTATTGTCCCCGAGCCCACATAGAGTCTTCATATTAGATCACTCTTCCTTATATAGAATAATTCTAAAAAAACATGACACTATTATTCATATTCTTGAGGTACCAATATTTGCACACCTTACACATAGAGAATTTTATTCATGAAAAAAATTTTTTTTTAAATCTTTAGTTTAGATTAGCAATAAACAATTAATCATTTTCTTGAAAAAAGAAAGAAGTTATTTCCATGTAACTTTTCTGATAGAGTTACCATATTTCCTATCATTTAAGATACTATATTTTTCTTGGAAATAAGTGTCAAAATTTTACCTTGCATCCAACAGACCTGAAGTTATTTTCTTCTTTGGCCACTCCTAACCACAGAGGAAGGTAATCTATGCTAGACATCAATCTGATTTCCTGTGTATGCCTCTGAATGAGGTGTATGAATTATACTTAGTATAAAATGATGAAAGAACAAAAGTATCATAAATAATAAAAAATATACATAATCACTAAAAATGCATTCCCATAACAGTTAACAACAATAGACAAGCTAATGGACTATTGGTAATTTGAAAATTCCTCATTTTGCTACATTTTATGAAAAAGTATGCTTTTTTAGTGTATAGTAAAAGTTCAAAGTTTTTAGAATATCATATCCCAAAACGGATAAAAATGTTGCATGAAATCTTTCTTCCTACTAGTTATAAAGAAATGGGCTGTAAAATGGTAAAATGGGCTTTAAAATGAAATAAAGAGCTAAGGATTTTATGTATTTTGAAGATCAGCCAAACAAAAATATACTGGCACATATATATTATAGCGCAGTTCGTGTTATGGATGGTAGACCCTAAAATACTAATCTAGTTCCAAAATAGCTTGATGTTTAGATTCAGTTAAGAAATTGATTGCTGCTCAATTATAACGCAGTTGGCTTTCTTGGACCCTAACACCTACGTTATAACAGGGAAGGCCTGTATAATAATTCTGCCTTTCATTAGAAGGGAAGAAACTTATTACAAATAAGGGAATCATTTTAAAATTTTAATTGACAAAATATTTTTATCTATCATTCACTTGTACTCGAGGTGTCTTTGGGAAAGAAAGACAACAGTCATGCTATCTAGTCTGTTAATTTTTATTGTCCTCTATTTTACTCAAGCAATTCATTATAGTCCACTTCCTACTTGCGAGGCCCATCAGCTGTACATTTTGGAAACGCATTGACTACTCAGTCCATTGTCAGCTTTTAAAGAAACTGGACAAGGGTTTGGGCCTTCCCAGTTTGAATTCAGAGTGGTATATTGTCTAGACTGGTTACCAATCAATGCAGAAGAGCCCAGTCTGTTCGGCCACTCTACCCATAGTGGGAGGTGGAGATGGATTTTTAGAGCAAAGTGAATACAAACTATTACAAGTGAAGATTTCTATGCTACTAACCACAGTGCCAGCCACGTCTCTGCAAAATCTTAATTAAAACCTTGGATTTTTTGTCTCCTGTCGATACTGGTCTTGTATCAATCATTTTAGTTGTATCGTAAGTGTTTTGTATTTTCTGATTGCTCTGTACTAAATTAGTTTTTCTGTTTCCCATCTCTTTTCCAGTACTTGCCCTCCAGGATCACATTCTGCGGTGTCCGACGCCAGGATGTAATGGACGAGGCCATGTCAACAGTAATAGGAACTCTCACAGAAGGTAGACCCATACATCAGAGTTGACACATGCAGTGTACTCAAACTGACATGTTTTTTGACTTCTATATTTATAAACCGCTTGAATCCGACATTGGTATTCTATAATGTATAAGGCCTTAGATATTGTGAAACTATGAGTGCTATGATGTGTGTTTTTATATACAATTTGTATAATTTTTTCCATACTTGAATAAATGTTTTAATGAATAGCATAGTAAATTGTAGAACTCTTTTTTTCTAAATCACCAAATGGTCAATCGGAGATGATTTAAACAAAAGTTGTTTCCCTTGAAATTGACTTTTTATTTTCTTCATTAGAATTTAAGAGTTAGACACAAAACAGTTATTTGCATTCATAGATGATTCCATGTTGGAAAAATATCCCCTATTGAATAGCTGAAAAATAACATTTGTATTGTCTATAGTTTTAAGAAGAGCCATTTACATACCTACTTTTTTTTAATGCTTTATCAGTAATTATGCATTTCGTATTGGACACTATTAAATTTATGATACTAGCTGAAAACATGCTCTATGGGGGGGTAGTTCAACTTGATGTCTGCTTCATACAATTGAACAAAAAGATAACAATTCAGTCTAGCTTAACTGATGGACAGAAAAAATGGTCTGGTTTAGTACTAACTTACATTGTGAATCAAATTCCTTTGCTAAAGGTCTTAAAAGTTTGAGAATTTTCAAAAACTAGTATGTAAATAAGCACGCTTGGGGATCCCATCAGTAATCAAAGAAAATTTGGTGGCCATAGCTCTAGACATCCTTGAATTTTGCGATGACTAACAGATGGACAGTCATTTGGTGGATTATAGTAAGATTTATAGACCATTGCCATATGTTTGATCATCACCAGCAATTGGCATCCATGTTATCCCAGATGGAAAAAATGTATGATAGTTTCTAAATTCAAAACACACATGTACATGTACATACGTTTCTCCATGTAACATGTTCCACTAGAGACAGATACTGAACTCTGTTCCTTGGCAAAAGTGTAGAGGAGGGACACTTCAATCCTCAGTAGAGCACATAGATACTCTGATTCTTGGTCGAATAGCTAATCTATGTGTAAATAATCCCATCACTTTTGACCTGTACTATACTTGTGTGTGTGTGTGTGTGTGTATATATATATATATATATATATATATATATATATATATATATATATATATATATATATATATATATATATATATATATTCAGACACTTCGTTGCCCTGAGTTTACACATACATATATATGTGTGTCTGTCTTTTGTGTTTATGTATCAAAGTAATGTGTACAACCATTTTGGAACATGATGAGTGGTATTCCCTGACAGGCACAAAAAAGGGTCCAGTTTTACCATATTCACGCATTGTGAATAGAGCCCCTAAGTTTAATTATTTTCAAAAGTTAATATGCTCAAAACATGCCCTAGGTCCCATTAGTAACCCCAGAACATATAGTGGTCATAGCTGTAGTAGTCCTTGACTTATGCAATGACAGAGAGATAGACATTTGTTGAATTATGGTAAGGATTATGCTTAGGATAAATTGTTGATCAGTCTTTATTCTGATTTCTATTTTCCATCACTTTTCAAATATCTTTTGTTTCTTTGTAGTCTGTCTGGATGTCCCATTGCAGCCATGGGGAAAATGATGAATTCTCAAAATAATAAAAAGACAGGTAAGTTCTTTGGCCATTTTTTATCGACCCTTCCCTCAAACCATCAATCACACCCTACCTTTATTATTTACCCTTTCTTCTTCCCCCTTTGCTGTCAACATAATCTTTTCTATCTTTGGGTTTGCTGATAATCTTTGTCTAAAACTTGTACGGTCAAATCTACATAACTATTTTCTATACTTTCATGTTAAACATACTATTATGAACATTATCGCATCATTTTATCCACCAAAATCCTTGAAAGATTCTTTATTTTTTCATTGTGAAATTATCATTTCCCACTTATATACTTATACTTTTTATTTCTTAGTTTCATTTTTTAATACTTTCATGCGTCTTCCATTTGTAAATTTAGTTTTGAAGGGAGATAATTTCCTATACATAAGTATTTATTACCTCCCCTGAAATGATAGACAACCAGAATTTTTCCTTCTTCATTTTTAAGTTTCATAAATTGTTCGGTTTTTGTAATACAAGAAATGAGAGAAATCCAGGTTCGGACAAAGCTAAAAGTATTTATCAATGATTCATTCTTTTAATCTTTACTCAAGGTACAATATATCAATTTTGTTCCCACTCAATTAATGTAAATTCATATTCAGAAATTTCTTCACCCTGAGGGGAAATCTAGACATAATCTGCATAAAGGCCTCACAGTTGTAATGAAGCTAGCACTCAGTACAATCTTTTCAACTGTTAAATACTGTGTTGTCTATGAGTAGAACGTTACCATGTGACTAATATTGTTGCATAAAATTTGCATGGGTTCTTCACTCTTAATCTATAGAGGTATGTTCTTTATGAAATACCCGGTTTAATTCTACCCTCCTTTCTATAGGGCTGCATTCTTCATGAATCACCCTGTACATATTGTCTGGGGTCTGGCATTGAGTTACTTTATAAAGTCTCTAGGTTTTGTTTTTTATAACAATATTATATTATGAATATTTTGTCTGTTTTGTCACTGGTTTTAGGATCAGTGTTAAATGGACCTAAGTTCTGTTTGTTTCTCTTATTTGATCATTGAAATATACGTCCCCCATGATAATTTTCTATTCAAAATATCCTTTCTTTTTTATCAACTAAAATTTAAAATCTTGCTAAATTATGCCTATTCCTTCTTACATTGATTCTGTAAATATAATGAAATGTTTCTCCAATCTTATTGTTTTGTGTGTGTATCTTTGAATGATGTGATGTTTTATGTGTAAGAAGTGTGTCTATAAGTTGCATGAGTTATCTACTTTTGATCATTATGGCAACTCCAATTGAAAGAAGCTGAACCCTGACTATTCATACAAGTCTAAATTTTTCATTGTTTCATTCAAAAGTCGTGTATATATATATATTTTTACTTTTATCTATTCTGTATATATTGTTTTGTAATCTTTGTTGTATTGGGAGAAACATTTCATCTCTTGTGTTGTTTTGCATTTTCATTTTTGCCAGCACATTCGTACACAACATGGTCCAACGTAACTAACCTTCTTCTTTATCTTCCAACCAAGAATAATGAAGATAAATATCACTGTAAAGCAACAGGAAAATAAACGTCTTAGTAAAAATATTGAAGATGGAAAGTTTACATTTTGATTAGAAATTATTGATGAATTTACTGCTTTTATACTATAATGGGTTTCGAAATATTAGCAAACAGTTATTTTAAAAATATATAGGCATTTTTTTAGGTAGTAAGGGCAGAATTTTCAACTAGATGTCTACTTCATACTATGAAGCAAAAAGATAATGATTCAGTTTAGCTCAACTGACAGACAGAAAAAGAAGTCCAGTTTAGTATTAACTTACATTATGAATCAAACTCCTTGCTAAAAGCTTGAAAAGTATGAGAAGAAAATTAGAGTCAGTAAAAGTACAATACTGCACAAGATCAGAAAAAATCTGTTGGTCAATGAATTGAGATAAATTTGAATTAAATGAATGTTATGATTTTTATAAAGCGTGTTAGTTTTCTTCTTATATCAAAATTTTACATCCTCTCGTCCAATCTTTACATTTATTTAGCAGACAAGAATATGCTAAGCATGATAGCTATAATTATCTAACATGGTGGATACTTAGAAAAAAGACTCCATTTTAGCTCCAAAATATTATTGGAGAGAGAAGGATATAATGTTGGATCTTGTTATTAATATTGATGGTTGTGTTGTATTTTAGTTGTGTGTCCCATTTTTCTTTTGTTTTTTTTTTGTTGCGATTATTGCTGCCTGCACTGTTGGCTTGTGTGTTTTTGTTTTGGCAATAGGCCTGCACCTTGTCCTCATTCCAAAGCATGATGACCCTTCTAAGGCCGTACTGGCTGCTTGCACGGAGACTGACCTGCTCAGGCTGGCCGCTCACGAGGTGAAGTCGGGTCCGTAACATTTGTTCATCATCATCACCGTTTTCTCCTTTTCAACCTTCTTTATTTTCTCTTTCTCCTCCTCCTCCTCATCATCATCATCATCACTTTTTAATTAACTCTTAATTTCATGAACCACTGTGAATAGAATGTTTTAAAGATGGAGCTCGTCTGGATAGAACTTTTTTTTTATAAAAGGAATTCATCTAAATTGTGAAGGAAATAATTTTGATCAGTAGTCATTCCCCTTAATAACATTCAAATTTCTTTGTATGAATTCAAGTCAACTTCTTTCTGCTTTGTACATACCACCTAAATAAGTGGGTCCTTTTTATAAATTCCTCAAAAAGCGACTAGTTCTGTTTGTGTAGGTTTTCTAGGCATCTTCTCTGAAACTTATGTACAGTTCATATGCCGCTCTCTGGAAGTCAATATTTTATAAGCTGGTAATTTTTTTCCTCCTTTGAGCCATAGACTTAGATATATTCATAGAGAATCTCTTTTCACCTCTTTAGAATCATACATAATGCTACACCGAAAATCATTTTGATTCTAAGCAGGAATTTGATGAAGACAATACTACAAAATCTATTCAATGGAAAGTATTTGTACAATTCAAGAGAAATAATAAAGTAAAACTTTATTTCTATAAATTTTCATAGAGAAATTGTCTGTATGCTTTGTGTGCTCACAAGTTTAAGGTTGCCAAATTCAGCCAGACGGGAAGATAATCCAAGTTTTATTTCAGAATCTTACCCAATACAGGCATTGGAATGAAATAAAGGTTGGATTATCTCCTTATAAGGACAAATCTAGCAACCCTGTGCCTATGTGTGTGTTTGTGATGATGTACACACTAAGCATACTGTGATGATGTTTAGCCAGACTTAAATTTTATGGAGTGGCATACTAAAAACTTTGCATCATTCAAATTTAACCAGATTTTTGCATAAAATTCTATACATCGACATTCATGATGATTAAGTTTTCTATATCTTAACTCTTAAATTCATAAACCACTTGAAACCGGCAATGGAATCCGTCAATGGATGGCATAAAAATTGAGGAATTTTTCTGTGAATTGTATTTTCAAAAATATTTCAAATCACTAAATCATCAAAGAGAGGTAATTTTAATCAGAAGGTATTTCCCTTGAAATTGGCATTCTTTTTCTTTGTATAAATCTAAGAGATAACTTAGTTTGAATTCCGAGATGAAATATTTTCATTATCTATTTTTAGCTACTTTTTTCATCAAATTTCATAACCCTATAACTAAATCTTTGTAAATTCAACTTGAGACTTGATTATTCATAGCTTCTTCATTCTTTGTCAGAAAGTCTTCAAAAATATTATACCTTTTATCTTGCTTGTATTCTCATGTTTTATAGTTTTGCATTTACTATAATTGACGGCATATAAAACTACCCTCCCCCTAAAAAATATCTAAAAAAGTAAACGTAACTTTCATTGTCCAGCCCCACACTGACTGTAACTTTAGAAGTTTTAAATAAAGGAGAGGGATTCAAGAAAAAGCATTTTTTTCTCAATATTCCCAACTGAAATGAAAGGGTTTTTTGTATGCCATTAAATATAAATTGATGAATTCTTTCTTAGATATCTAAAAGTATTTCATTCCATCAAAAAGTAATTTTTACGACCATTTTTACTTTATCTGATTCCATGGCGACTTTTTGTTGATGATTTGTAGAAGTTGACTAATAGAAAATTTATTAGTTATTGAATAATTGTTAGGTAAATGTATTTTGGCCAACATCTGATCTACATAGATGTCATTGAGCCCAAAAGATCTTCATTTATGCCAGGGCTTCTCAAACTTTCTTCATTCTCAACCCTTTTTGAGGGGGCTAAAATTGTTTTCTGACCCCCTTGAATGAGGCAAATTTTTTGGCAACCTGTCACTTGTTATAGTTGTAATCTAACTGTTACTGAACCTAGAAACTAATGAAGACCAAAAAAATGTCAAAATTTGTAACATATCTATAATCTATAGTAAGTTTTATGGAGTTTGAAAGGGGGAAAAAAAAACTTTTTTTTTTAGATTAATAAAACGCAACAAAAACAAAATTTATATTTTTAAAATAAGTGAACAGCATCGAGCCATTTTACAACAGGCATCAGAAAAACATTTTTTTATAGAGATGAAAAAATTTAACAAAACTTCGGTTACATGATAATTGTCTAAAAAGAAGATTTCCAAATATTCATGCAACCCCAGTAATCTTTACGTGAAACCCAGAGGGAGTAATAAAAAAAGATTACTAAAAACTGTTGACCAAAACTGTCACTATAGGTTTCTTCAGTTTTCAAATGAGTCTGGTTGGTTGGATATGCATGTGTTGCACATACAGTTCACACCAATGGAGCTAGTGGGCTGAAAATTTAAACATACTTCTTATTATATCTTTAGAAAAGAAAAAGTTTTTTGTTTTTTGAAAATTTCCCCCGAAAAAGGTTTTTAGCTGGGCAGGGATCTAATTTACAATGCAAGTTTATGCTTAATAGGTCCCTCAGTTTGTGACCAGTAATGCTCATGCTTGTTTTTTGGAAATTAAAAAAAATTTTTAGTGATAACAGCCAAATAAAAGGCAAATAACTTATTCGTTAATCATTCCTCCTATTTTGTTTTAATTGATCATCCCCCAACATGGCATGCTGCCAAAAGACATTGGTTACAAGATGGTTTCTATTGAGTGACTAACCAGGCCCGCCTTTGATTATTTTGAGAAATGTGGCTGGGGGGGGGGTTATGAATTTAATGAATTTTATCGTCACTTTCACGGTTGTTTTTTTGCATGCTGTTGTCTCTCATTCTTCACAAAAAATTTGTGTAGTTCACTTCTGTAGTTGTTGTAATTTGTAATCCAGAACCATCACTTTTGTTGTTGCTGTCATTGTTTCCAATCATTATTACTGTCAACCGCTTTCAGGTGTAAGTGTTGTCATAAATTCCTGTTCCCCCCTCATAAGGAGACTAGCTTCTCAATGCTGTCAAAAAACGATGGCTGTTCCTAAATAATTTTGCAATTGCATAGTACTTGGATAATAATCAGGAACATTATGTTGCACTGCATTTTGTTCAAAGTTTAATTTCAATTTGAATGAACCCTGATTCTATTGAGTCAGCCATAGAACAGCAATGACGGGAATTTCCGTCATCTGGAGTTAGCTGGTTAATTGAAGACTTGCATTGTATTATTAATCTTGATTAATCTATGTCACTGACTTTCAAAATAAATTTTTATTTTATTTTTTGCTCTTATTAACATATTCTTTCTGTTTCTGCAGCTTTCTTCCTTTCCTTTCTTCTTCATCCTACCAAAAGAAAATTGTTTTCCAGATCTTGACTTCTATACAATTTCAATACCATATATACTGAACTATAAGACGGACCGTTCAAAAGAATATTTGGAGGATTGCTGTTCACTGCAACTCTTCCCAGCCCTATAACTGCCCGTATCTAGTGTTCAGAAATGGCCCCCTAGTTATATTATCCGTTCATCGGATGCAATTTAATAATTTGCATAATCTTTTTTTTTTCTTAATGGAATGTCCGTCTTATATATTGGTATATTTGATACTTTGCCTCTATTTTTTAATATAAGTTGAGATTTTGTCTTTTTCTATTTAAACAGATATCCTTACAAACAAAAGGGATGATACGAAAGGTAAGTTTATCAGGTCTTATAATCAAATCACCGTAGTTCCACAAATGTCCCGCCAAGTAGGCTATAGATTCTTCTCTCTTTGGTCATTTGTGTCTGTACACCCTTAGGCACCATCTTGAAATGTTTTCTTTGTTTTTTCAAAAAAAAGTGCGTTTTGGGACGTCAATGGTCATTTTAGATCAACAATGCCAAAATCTTGTGCTAGTTTTTTTTAAGATAATTATTTAGATAGAAGATCTAATTTTTTAGATATTTAAATCCTTTTTACTATTTCTTTACTCTGAAGCTGTCCTCAGAAAAACAACCATACAATATTTCAATTTCAAATAAATCTCCATTTCATGCACAGTTGTGATTTAAAACTTTCAATGATAGTATTCTTTTTTTACACATAATGATCGATTATTTAAGAAAATTTTTATGATGAGGGAATATTCCCTAAAAATTTGTCATTTGCTGTGCAAATCAACTCTATTCTACTTTATTTCATCGAATTTCCCTACTCATTGGTGAGAGAAGTATGTTTGGTCAGATGAGTGTCTCAACTGAAGTCACAATAATGACAATCTTATTTTTATTATATATTTCAGTATAACTAGAAAGCGTTCACTTATTGTTAGAGTTGATGTGCTCACTTTGTCTTGTTTTGAATCTTTGATACTCAGCTTATATTTTTGATATGCATAACAATGTCCCAACAAATATAATAGCATGAATGAGTACAAAAGTGAGCTTTCTGTGTTTATGTTTCTTGAGAAAAAATTGGAAAATCTAAAAAAAGATTCATTTGGATATGCATCAGAATCATAATACTGAGTATTTGAGCTTCAAAATGAAATAAAAAACAAGCATTTAGCTCCGAAATATGAAATATCATAAACAAAAGTTCACCAAACTTTGAACGCAATTTTCTTAACTCTTTAAAAATGGTTCATTAGGCACTTATCATATGTTCCCACTCTTGTACTTCTCCCAGGTTGTTAACAGAGGTGAAAAATTGCCAACTTAAGACATCTTTTGCATTACGGATCATAAAAATATCTTATCTTTTAATCTTATGTTACAATAGATTCAGTTTGCCTATGACTTTATATTCACCTCAGTCTACAAAGTTGAGAAAAGGTGTATGTTTATCAACTGATTTTTGAATAACTTCTACTCTTATTACCAAAATGTCACTGCATGAGGGACTTTTATGCTAGTTTACTATACTCTCCTATTGACTATTAATCTCATCGGCAGTAGAAAAATTTCAATGATTCATTGTACTATAAAGCATGATGATTGACTTTATCATTTTATCTTTAATTATTCTCAATTTCCTTATTCTCTCCCCAGAAATGGCATCATCGAATCCTGATCTGTCAGGAAATTCCCAAAAACGTTGGGTCCCCGATGGAGAGAAAGGCATATTTGTCTCAACAGGTGGCACCAAAGTGCCCTCAACCAAAGGTATCATATTCATACAAGTTTTCTATTTGATTCTTTCAATATATATATATGTATATATTTCAATTTTCCATTTACATATAAATTAGATTCACAACTTACTAAAAAACAGAAGTGACATAGTTAGTACAGGATGTCAAACACTACTAAAAATAGAAAATTGAAATTGGAATAAATACAGCCCTGCTGCATCAAAACTATTCTGGAAAAAGACCAGAGATGGTAAAAAAAAACCTCTAAAGATAACTGAAAAAAAATAAATACAACATAAATTTGGAAATATATATACATACACAAACATATACCAATTATTTGTTTGAGCAAATTTTAATTAGAGGAGGAGATGTATGTATATATGTTTCACCATTCTCCTCTTATACCCTTGTCAAGGGTGTCGCGAGATTAAGTACTCACTGACAATTGTTACTAAAAGCCACTTTCTGCTTGTCAGGCCTGTCAAAGCTTCATTCTGTATTCAGTAAGTGGTATTCCCCAATGGTCATGTGAATTATTGCATGATTATTGAAAACAACAATTGTAATCATATTATTTTAAAGTTGATTAGAGATTTGTCTGTTGAAATATAGCAAACTTAATCTTTGGAATGAGAAGACTGTCAAACAACAATGTTTTTTTATGCTAGAAATGTCTTTTTTTTTTAACTCTTAAATTCATAAACAACTTGAAACTAACAGTAGAATTTATCAGTGAATAGCATAAAAATAACTGAACTCTCCTGGGAATGGAATAGAATTCTTTCCTTTTTTTTTTTTTTTTTCCTTTCCAAAATCACCTAATGGTCAATGGAGGGGTAATTTGAATCAGGAGTTATTCCCATATAAAAAAAAAAAGAATTGATTTTTGAGTTGAAATCTAAATTCTTTCGGTGTCTTCCGCTTTTTAAATCTGTGTGTGTGTGTCTTTAATTGTGTTTGTCTGTCTTTTCTGAATATATATTGTAATGTTTTATCTTTAACAAGGGTCCACACTCCCCAATCCTGTGATCACCAATCAAGAAGTGGACACACGTATGTTTTGATTAATTTTATTAATATTTCTTCCTCCATCAAGCTTCCATATTTCACTTACCTGAAGTTTTTTTTTTAGTAGTCCCTCACATGATCTGTGCCAAAGGTTTTGGTCACTATCCAACATATATATATATATATATATATATATATATATATATATATATATATATATATATATATATATATATATATGGTCTCATTATCATTTTCATTTCAAAATACATGCTATTCCAATGCCTGTGATGGGTAAGTCTCAGAGATAAAGTCCTAATTATCTCCCCTTGTAGCCCAATCTAGCAACTCTGATATATTCTCACTAAGATATGAATTGACTTCAAGCCTTTTACCTTTGTGTTTCTGCACCAGAAAGATGAAGTTTGTGGAACTTCAGGCTTTAGATTTTAGACTTTCATTCATGCATAAATTCAATTCTCCAGATGTTTTTCTTCTCATCTTATTTATTTTGATTGATATTTACCTTCATCTTTACTTTTTTTTTTAGTTGTTTTTGTCACAATTCAACTTGTGCTATAATAGTAGCAAGCAAACAGTACAGATCAGAAATAAAGAGTGAACTCCCGCCGAGGTTCCGAAGTTCAAACTTGCGTCCCTCTTTTTGGCTCACTGAAAGCTTATTCTTTTCCATAATTTTTTGCTCATCACTGTAGAGTGATGGCCCCAGTTGAGTTGCGATAAAAAATTAACTAAGATAAAGATGGAGGTAAAAAGTAATCAAGATCAATATAATGGATTACAATACATCAACAATAATAGATGGAATAATAATGATTCCTTCTTTCATAGACTCTTTTTATCCATTCATTCTATGCTCTCGCTGCATGTTTCGCAACTGCTCTTTTGACTTTTTATAACTTCTGTATTTGATGGCATTTAAGACCAACCTCTATCTTCCGGCCAAATTGGTTCAAGAGGTGAAAATAACTTTCATTGTTCTAGCCAACATTGGGAAGAACTTTAGGAGGAGTTGAAAAAGAAAATGAATGTTGAATGAGGGAAATACATTGAAACACATTTATTTCTAAGAAAAACCTTGATGAAATAAGGTAGGGTCTTATATGACATTAAATACTGTGATATCTCAAAACCTTTTATCACATGCTTTTTTTCTTAACACATCTTTCTTTCATTTATTAGTTCCCTTAACAAAATTTTCAGTTCTTTTTTTTTTATTTCCCTAGCATGTTTACCAAACAAGCTTTTATCTTGAAAGTTTCTTCCTTAATTAAAACTGTTTGATGTAACTAACATATATTCTGTTGTTCCGTTTTGTTTTTTGCGGGGGTACGATAGATTTAAAAATAACTGAAAGAGGCAACATATATTCATAGAAATAAATATTTCATAAGAGAAATGCTATACAAATAGCAAATAGTGCAGATGAGCCATCACTCTACGGCGACGAGCAAGAAGTTTGGACTGGAAATGAAGAATAAGCTTCCTTTGAGCTGGAAAGAGGGATGCATGTTCTAATCTCGGCAGGAGGAACACTGTAATAGTGGTACTCTGGGTTTCATTGGATTTCCGCAATTAAGGGAAGCAACTCTTTGAACTTTGCTTCAAATCTCGATGACCTCCCTTGAATCACCCAGTATGTCAAGAAAGTATTACTTCGTGATAGTATAATATATCATGTTTTATAGCGATCAACAAATGAATATTTGCCTCTTTTGAGCATCTAATGATAGCTACAATGAACAGAAAAATATATATTCTTGATTGATGGTAGATTTATTATAGCTTTTTATTCTAATATCACTTGATTGATAAATCTTTCAAGGAATTAAGACAAAATCTTCTAAGAGAAAAATTTCACACCATAAAACTCAGAAGTACAAAATCATAGCTTTGTATAATATTCAAGACATGATTTTGATAATCATTACTTCAATTGCCTTGCTCTCATTAAATTATTACTTTTTTTTTAAATGGAGGGGTTAAGCTGTATAAAATATTTGAATCATTTAGAATAGCATAAATGTTTGTTTGGATATGATCTTGATTTTTTGTCTTGAAGAACATTCCAGATATGATTCTATTACCTATAATTTCATTGCTCCTATTCTTTTTAAATATCTCAAATTCTCTATTTTTCAAAAAGTAAAAATTTTCATTTTTATTCACTTATTCATTCGGACGAGTGTCCTCATCTTGGTTGTTATCTCCACATTGTTTCAGCCACCTACCTTCTGGCCTTCTTCAGTGGCTATAATACTGTAGCAATGACAACCGATGGGAGGGCACGAGTCCGAATAAATCAGTGAATGATATAGATAATTCTTTCATTCAAAACAGAGTTCAAAATTTCCATTCATCAAATTATTTGTCCTTTTCTCTTTGATCTTCTACACAACTATTTTTTCTCTATACTCCTCAGGTTCTGACCGCGTCCTTCGTCCGATGATCCTGACCAAGCAGTTGGACCTTCCCTGCTATGAATACCCACCATATGTGTCCACCTCAACCCCCCGCACCAATTTAGCTAAGGAGCTTGAGAAGTACAACCGGCCACCCACAGAATTTCAGACATATCAGTCCAAACTTTATCCAGGGAAACCCATTGCTCCAAAGCCTAAGGACACTGGCATTGAACGGCCAAACATACTGAGTAAAAGACCCAACTACAAGCCCCAATATCGCTATGACCCCCAGGTGCCGGTTGCTTTGAACCTGTCCACCAAGACACCCACAAACACTGCAAACTGTATAACCAATGGCTCTGGGTTGGATCTAACAATGAAAACTCTGCCTGGGGTCACTGTGGCTTCGGTGAACGTAACTGCTGGTGGAACCACAAGCACAACAGTAGCTAGTATCACCACAACAACGTCACTGCCGGGGGGCACTGTGCCACTAAATAGCCACAATGCCACCAGTCCTGGAGGTTGTGCTGCACCTGTTGGTCCATCTGCCACTGGCCCTGGAGCTGCCGGTAGCGGAACTGCTGCTGCTGTTGCTGCCTCAAATCCAAGCATTCTGGAGACGTCCGGTCTCGGCATGCTACAACAGCAACAACAACAACAGCAGAGCCAACAACAACAACAACAACAACAACAGCAACAGCAGCAGCATCATCCTGTGTCCCAACCGCTGACATTGACTCTACCCTCACAGCAGCCTCTCCACCAGCAATCGTCAGAGCTTTTGGGGACCTCCTCACCATCTGCTCTGTCGGTAGCCAACTCCATGCCTGCTTCACTCTCATCACCACCCCTCAATTCTGTATCATCACCCTCATTAAACGGAGATTACAGCAGTATGACTGTATCCCCTGTCAACGTTCCCACCTTGGAAAAAAATATTGGTCTCAACGGGTGAGTTGGCATACTAAAATAAAAATCTTTTGAACTGGTTTGGAACGTCTATGGGAAGATCTGTGCAACATTCTCTGGTTATGCCTAGAGAAAAGCTGATTTTTTAAAGATGAGATAAAACTAGCTGAAATCCCATCAAACAGGCATTATGTTAAAAATTGCCTCGTTGTAATTGATGTTTCAACTAATACTCCTCCGACTACAGATTATTACCTCTTAAATTCGTTAAAAAAATCAAATATCATCATCAAGGGAGATGACTCTTAATTGAAATTATTTCCTTTTAACCATTTGGTGGATTTGAAAAAGAACAGAGGAGATGTATTATTTTCAATTCTATTCATTGGAGAGTTCCACTTTCAATTACACACAGTTACAAGCAATCCATGAAGTTGAGGGTTGAAGAAGTGCAGATTCAAATATTTACAAGATGAAATTTGGAGTGATTTTAAACAAAATTTCAAATTGTCTTTTTCTCAATTTCTCAGATTAGGGATTATTATTATCATACACTGATTTATCCAGACGGTTGTCTTTGTCTTAGTTGTTATAGTCACAATATTTTGTGCTCTCTTGCCTTCTTGAAGTGTCTATTGTAGTTTGTATCCCTCTGGGAATTTTCAAACCGAACACTTCATTCATTCCAGGGGAAAAGATTGTTCTCATTCTGCTGCCCTGTCAGAGGATATCTCGTATAAATTAATTCTCTATTGTTAATTTATCTTTGCGATTTCACTTGTCTTCTTCTATTGAACCAAAGTATATAACTCTTTTGCACTAGCAGACTGACAAATATTACGGGCATACACATTATAACATGGGTGAAAAGGTCCAAGAAAGCTAATCACATTATAAAAGAGCCATGATCAGTTTAGCTAGTTTGGAGTTGAATTAATAGTTTGGGGTCCAACATCCAGGGTTGTTATGATGCTAACCTCACTATAATGTACTACATTATATCAGGGAAGGTCTGTATATTTTTACCACCAGATTTATCTGATGACTATCACTGGGGTTCAAATTATGTCTCCACAAATCTTCTTTATGTTCTATATTCTGGATTTCAATTCTTCTGTGGATCTCTCTTTCCATTAATCTTCATGTTCCGGGGACTGTTCCCAGTACACCGATGATTATTGGCACAACTTTCACTTTCCTGTCTCTCTAGTGGTATTTCTAAAGATATTTTCATTATCTTTTAGTTTCACCCTGTAATTTACTGAGACAAGCTCATCTAATATTCAAACATCATTCTCCCTTGTTCACTACGACCAAGTTTTGTTTTAATTCTCAAATTTATGAACCGCTTGTAATCAACAGTGGAACTCTCTAATGAATACAATTAAAAATAATGGAATCCTTTTGTGAATTGAATACAGAATGAAAAAAAAAATTCACCAAGTTATTTCCCTTGATATTGGATTTTTAATTTTTTTTATATGAATTTAAAGTTAGATCATGTCCAATCTTCATCTCGTAAAAGAGAACAAGAGATAAAAAAAATTGCCCTGTTAGGGAAACACCATACACATACTCACACAGAAAATCCCATGAGTGGTTCCATTGCTTTTCTAGCCACCTTCATTATCCGACAGATATAATCGTGGAATTTCCGGGGTCATCTATGGTAACAAAGTAACACACTCCTACTGAACACAATATGTTGTTAATTGATAAAAAGTTAATTTTGCCATGACTCAAAATTCATACTCAGTACCAATGAGTAAAAGATAGATATATCAAACATTCATAATCACGCATATCACGCATGCATGTACATATAAACACTTGAATTTTTTAAAAACAGTGCAAATGTGTATTAAACATTCACAACCACATATATGTATTACATACATGGACGCACACATACATGTATTTGTGTAAATACATACACACACCGTATATGAGACAGGCATCAAATTTTGAGAAAACAATGTAAATATTACACTGCTTCCAATGCACTGGTATTATGAATAGGGGGCCATCTACCAAAGCTTGATGTGGACTGTTATGGGGCTTGGATGAGTTTTAGTGAGCATTAGCTTTCCAAATACCCTTGTAAACTACTTGTCTAATATTCCTGCTGATTATATATATATATACATATATATACACACAAGTGTCCTTCACTTAATGTCTGAACAAATGTACATCCGAGGTCTAGCAGGACCTCGATTAACTAACAGGATGTAACAGATGTTAGCAGACATTGTGGCTTTGTAACATAATTATAGCAATAGCACAGCCAGATGGTGAAGCTATGGTCAGAGGCTTGTATAGTGTACAATATTCACCTGAAGTCCAAATCACTTAACATACTACTGGCTGAAATGTAACTCAGCCACCAAATGAGGCATACTGTATATATGTATACAAATGCTCTCTAAACCTATTGCAACTTAAGGCCATCATTGTAGAGCACCCTGTGAGTGTTGGCCTCAGACACTAGTTTACTAACCACTGCTTTACACCCATTGCCCCTCATGTATTTTTAATGTTACTGATCAACAATGCCTCTGACTTCATGTCTGAATGATCGACGTACTGACATTTGCCAAATATACCATTCAACTCACAAAGCAGTGCAGTATTGGGTTTGAAGTTTTTTAGATTAGCGGTTCTTTAGAAATCTAATTGGAATAAATGAAATTTAAAGATTATAGGTCTTTCTCCATAGTTTACATAAATTATCTCCCCTTGACTTCCGCTCTTAGGAATTATCTAAATTTGGATATAAAATATCTAAATTAGCAACTAATAAAGGAAATAACTGAAATACAATCGATGGAAAATCAATTCCGATGAAAATTATAGCAAGTTTCTCCATACACTATAAAGTTTATTCCTTTACAGATGTGCACCTTTGAAACAGGAAATACTCTAGTATTTCATAATTCGTCATAATTTTATCTCATTTGTTGATTCCATTTGTATCTATATATGTCTGTTTTTTTCCCCTTTTTTGTGTATATGGTTTTTGGTTTTTGGTCTTTGGTCTTTATATATGTTTGCCTATAGCAGAGCTTCTCAGACTTTTCTTATTCACGACCCCTTCTGTTAAGACATTTTTCCATGACCCCTCACTAACTGTTATAAAAGTATTAGGTACTAAAACTATGTATGATTAGTTTTTAACCATGCTTTAACAGTAACTAATCATAGAAACAAATAACTACCCCAAAAATTGTTATGCATTTATGATTTATATTAACTTTTACTGTGTTTATTACGGAAAAAAAATCAATCATTTTTTTTTTCATCAAATAAATTGCAAAAACATTACAAAAACGAAAAGATTTTTAGAAATTTTAACAATTTGCATCAGAAGTATTGAATATTTGTGTAACGTTAATAAAAAAAACACTTATACATGATGATGTTTTTAAAAAAAATATTTTCAGATATTTCTGACTTCTAGTTTGAGAAGCCCTGAAGTTAGTTATGCCTTATTTGTGTATATAATCTTATTTCAAGTGAAATCTTGAATTTCACCAATACGTTGTTGTTGGTTGATTCCCATAATCCATTCATAAAATGGACATAACTCATGTTAACCTCAAAATGATTATCTCCCTTCTTGAAAATGGGGGACAAATAAAATAAATAAAAGCAACTTCATTCTTTCAACAACCTCAAAGGTGTCACAAACTTTCCCACTCAATATCAAAAATGATATAGAAGTAAAATAAATGAAAATGTCATTTTTAAGAAAACTTAAATGTTTCACACACTCACGTTTAATATTAAAAATGGCACACAAATAAAATTAATAAAAACAACTATATTTCCATACAAACCTCTCACGTTTTGCATACTTGAACACTTTATGTACAAAATGGCAGACAAATAAAAACAATTTAACAATTTGATTTATTCAAAGCTATAACAGTCAGTTTTTCTTTCAAGGGGGAGATAATTGTTCATTTTGAGACCAACAGGAGTTATCTCCATTTTATGTGTATATTCTGGGAATTTACTATTGTTGTTGTTGTTATTGATATCCAAATGTTTGATTTGATATTTAATTCTGAACCAGGAATATCTCAAGTCAATTCATTCTTTACATCTCTTTGCAGTGTCTCAAGTCCTAAAAGTCCCAGTACACTGAGTAAAGCATCTCCAATCCACACAACCCCTCCTCGGACTTCTAGGGAAGGCCGAGAATTGATTCACTGTCCCACCCCTGGTTGTGATGGCAGTGGCCATGTCTCAGGAAATTATGCTTCCCATCGGAGTCTGTCTGGCTGCCCACTAGCTGACCGGGCAACGGTATTAGCTAGCCATGTCGAACAGAAGTGAGTAGATTGAAAAAAAAAAAGAAGAAAAAAAAAACTTCCCTCTACTTAACCCTTTGCCACTCAAACGTCTTACTCTATTAACCAAGGGCACACAACTCTTGCCTCCATTCCTGGTAGCTCTTATTTCTTCATCATAAACGTTGCTTTTTTTAACATGTGCTCTATCTGTATAAAAACTGCTCTGGTTTGTAGTAAATTGATTTTAAAAGAAGTTCCCTTAAGCTTCAGTGATTTTTCTACAATTTAAATATATTTCTGTTATATCATTTTTCTTCCTTTGAAAATACTACTCTTCTATCTTCTACAATTATGTATGGCAGTGCTTCTTAAACTATTTCAATGTCATTCACCCCCGTATCTTTATCAATGAATTTTATTGACCCATGACTGGATTTTCTCAAGTTTTTTTCTATCATTTACATACAGTTCTTCCTTGTGTATCATTTTATACAGACTTCATTTCGTATCATGAAGTCCCCCCCTGAAAAGTTTAATTACAGTGAAATTGGGGAAATATTCTACTATTTTGAAATTTGAAACCATTGTTAGGGGAAGAAAGCATGAAATTTCCAGTCCCACCACCATTAAAAATCTATAAGAGCTTACTTACCACCTTAACTCTTAAATTCATGAACCGCATGTAACCACTTGTATTGACAGTGGAACTCTACTGTCAAATGAATTTTTAAAAATTTTAAATTGAAAATTTTGCTTGGTGGTCAAAGGGGGGTAATCTTAATCAGGAATTATTTCCCTTCAGAAATTTTATGAATTTAAGAGTTAATGGTGATGTGTTTTTTAAGTGTTGAAAAATATTGATATCTGATTCAATAACGTCTAGCCCCCATTAACAATTTCATGGACCAGTTTGAAAAGCACTGCTATAGGAGATAGTCCTCTCAAATCACTTTCAATTAGAACTGATCAAGTTCCATTTTTAAGAAATACTTTATTTGAAGCAAAGGGAAAGACTTTTAAATGAATGATAATTATTGATAAATGTTTGTGCTTATATATTTGCTATACAGCATGGGCAATTTCATGTTCTTCACATTAACTTGATAGCAATTTCTTTTTCTTATATCTTTAAGGAATCATAGAAATATCTATTCAGCCAATGGATTATCCTTTTTATATACATTTCAATACATTTTGCTTACAATTAAGAGATACGCAATATTTCATTATAAATCATATCACTATTTCATAAGAACAAATTTATAATCATGTCTTATTCCATAAATAAATGGAGAGCTGCAAGTTATGCACTACTGAAATTATTTTTGAATATTTTGAGGTACTTTTTTCATATTCCATTCATTGCATCTGGTTCCTTTTATCACCAATCCTCACATCATCTCCACTTTTAGTGTATTACCTGCTGAGGTCAATAAAATCAAATTGGCTCATTGTGAAGTGATGATTATCTGCTGTGTTCAACTCTGCATGGGAGTTAACCGAGCGACAATTTGAATAGATTGTAGAGCTTTCAGTAACATACTCCTTTATAGCATTAAGAAACATCTTTGCAGTTAGATTGTAATGAATAACAGCCTAAGGAGTTAACATACCAAAAGTGGAACTGGCGTGGGAATTGGCAAAATAGAGGGAAAAGACAGTGATTACGAAGAAGTACCTATTTTTACTGCCACTGGGATTGACTGGTGCCTGGTTCTTTGAATATGTATAACAATCATTTATATTGTACTTCATTTATAATTTCTCAATGATTATATTGTCTTGAAAACTCAAGAATGTGGTGTATGACTTGAAACTCTTCTTTTGTAGAATATCCATAACTTACAGAAAACAGTTTTAAAATTATTGTCTTTTGAAATTTGACAGTCATAAAACAATTGGTGTTGATGGTAGCAATGATGAAGACTTAATTGCCTGTAAAGTATACAAACTCAGAATTGGACCTTAAATGTAAAAGAATTGGGTAAATGTTGCTTTAAGCATCATAAATTGGAGCTAATGTGGAATATGGTGGTTAAACACGGCACTCAAAGCTCCAAAATGTCATAGAAAGATTTATAACTATCGATCTGATATTAACGCAATAATGAATTTAAAAGCAATCAATTCATTCTTCATTAGACACCCAAATTTTTTAAGATCTCTGGATGCACCTCAAAAAGAAATTACGATAACAGTTCGGTACTGTCAAATTCAGTTTTTATTGTGTGTAAAGGAATTTATTATGTGCAATATCCCGAAAAAGAACAAATTGATGACTTTTAACTTCGTTATTGCATTAATATCAGATCAATATGTTGTATTGTCATTCTTTTTGAAGCCTTTGTATATTTTTGGGAACTTTTTTTTTGCTGCGTCTAACTACTATATTTTACATCTGTAGGACCAAAGTTTACTATTACCTCCAATTTATGACTTGAAGTAACATTAACCAAGAATTGTCACATGCTTTCTTAATGCCTTAATTGGTTTGCCTTATTTTGTCTGAAGCTTACTAATTGCTTTAATTAACCAGTAGCAATCAACTGATGTCTGTCTTGCCTTGTCTTATAAATCTGATTATTCTGAAATTTGACTAGTTGAAAAACTGACCCACAGGCAGAATTTTCAGCTAGTTTTTACTTAAGGCCTAAATAGGGCCTATGGCTCTAATGAGAAATCATGGATTTGAACTATTTAATTATTGAATCATACCTTACTTGAAAATCATTACCGTTGTGAAGTCTTGGATCACTTTCAATTTTAATACCTAGGGGAATTTCACAAAAGATGGGTGATTTATAGTAATAGTGTGAACATGACCGCTTACCAAACAACCTTCTTTTTCTACTAATTTTCAAAAACTAATCTCAAAACAAAACAAAACATGGAGATCCCATTAGTATGCACAGAAAATTTCTTGGGGATATGTTGTATGGTTTCTGACTTATGCTGTCACATACAAACAGACACTCTTAAGCCACCTGCACCTCTATTCTTATTAATGTCACAATAAGAAGGACAATAAGATATTTTTACCTTTTTTATACTAAGGTTTTTAATTGAAATTTTGAGCTGATTTCTTCATTGTCATATAAAGTTTTTGTTTCACTATTTATAAACTATTGATCTTGTCATAACTGATCATCATTGCCCCCATGGTAAAGATAGTAATTGTAGTTATCCAAAACATTGTCATTATTTATTTTGGACTAGAAGTAAGGAAAAAAATTCAGTCAAAAATGAATGATGACAATGTATATTGTCATATATCCTATCGTTTAAATAAAAATGAAAGAATATTGTTTGGGAGGCTAGTTTAATACTGCAATCTTTATCCCGCCATTAGCTCGATTGAATACAAGGGGAATAACTTTTAGTCTTTTATGCATATTATGTCTGGACCATTGACTGTTTCAAACTTAGTTCTGCTAGACACACTAGAATTTTGTTGCTAACTGAAATGCTTCCATTGTTATGGAACTACAACTAAGAAATTCAGATATAATGAATGCTATTTTGGTCTATATTATAATTCATTTTTCTCCATATGAATCTCTGTGTTTTTTTTATAAAATCGCAGTAGATTTAGGTTGAGAAAATTATAACGAATAACTTGCAAGTACTTTCTTTTTGCATCAAGTTCCTAAAGAGTGCAAATTAATTTTAAAAATCTTCTTTAACTTTTGCAAAGTACAAGTACTGTTTTCACAAAATAATGGACTTTTATTTCTTAAATGACCAATAGTTCTTGCCAAACCATATTGAAAGTGATTGTATTGATGCATAATTATTTATCTCTGTAATTTATACATATATATATATATTTTTGATATGAATTTAAAAGAATATTTTGCTAATTATGTATTTATTCTTGATGTTTGTTTCATGAAAAGATACTCTCTCTATATATATATATCTATTGTGGCAAAGGGTTACTCATTGTGTTTAGTGTTGTGTGTTTTTCATTTTTTGGTTGCATATTTTGATACTTTATTGTCCAGCCTCGCTCTCTGTTCTCTCTTTCCTGTTTTTTGTGGCCATGAGAAAACGGTTTCAATTCCTGTCAGCTGCACATTATCCGCTTCTGTCAAACTTTTTCTCCTCTTTTGACTTTTGCTCTTCCTGAAAGCCATAGAACTTCAATTCTACATTAGTATAAATTTTTTTGCTTCTTCATTATTCTTTTTTTTCTTCCATTTCATTCTCAGTGTCTTTTTCTCGTCACAACTGCCTCTTTGTAAGCTGCCTTCTGTGACTGGCCATTTTCTTTTCCAGCGGTTGATATTGTTGTCATGGGTGGCTGCTGACACTTTTCCAGAGGATGGGGGTACAAAAAAGATATATTCCCGGGGTGGGGGGCAATATATCCAGATCTCGGTTGTCAGGTAAGGGACTAAGGAGTTTCTAAGCTGTCACTTGCCATAGTGACTCCTTGATCCCTGGCCGCTATAAGGTTCTGACTTTCAAACCCCGTTGCTCTCGGGAAAAAGGCTTGATCTGGGGGGCGAATACCGTGTTTGCTACCCCCAACCCCACCCAGCAGTCGCCCATGGTTGTTTTTATTGTCGTTGTCCTTTCTTTTTTTTTTTTTAATGTTAGTCTTTTCTCTATTGTTTTGTTTTTGCCTTTTTCACATTTTCTTTCTTTTACAATCTGAGGTCTTTAAGTTTTGTGCCGCTATCTGCAGATACCCAATACAATTTGTGATTTGCTTAGATTTTTTTCTATTCTTATTATTATCTAAAAAAAAGAAATGGCACCTTTATTTCTACTTAGCTTTTCATCTTTTAAAAGCACTTCTTCTGTTTCTATCTGCTGCATTTTACTCTGCATTGCAATTGATACGGATCTCTTAAAGAATAGCAACCCGAAAGGATTTTTTATTCAAATTACACACAACTGTTTTCTCATTTACTTTCATTCCATAATCTGTTTTTCTTTCCATATTCTTCCATGTTTCTTTTATTTTCCCCATTTTCTTTTCACTTTTTATCATTTTTTTTTTTTTTTGTTACTGCGATTTTTCATAATTTTCTATTTACTCTCTCCCACTCTTGTGTCATTTCGTAAATCTGTCATTATTGTCATGGTTCTCTATATCTTGTGATTTGTGTTAGATGTTGTGTTTGTGATAAATATTCTCCTCTTCCTCTTGCAAAGCCTCACTGTACATTCTCGATTGTAAACTTTCCTCCAGTAAGCTCTAAACCAGAAAACATGGAGGTTTCATCAATTTAAACAAAATCATTGGAAAATTGGGGAAAAATCCCCGTGAACAAATCCAGAAAATCCTTGCTAAAACTGGAAACTAAAATTTTATCGAAGGATAAGAATGGCCTTGACAATTGTCAGATATCAATTCTTGAATTCATTAAATAAAAAAAAATTGTATATCATCATCAAGGGAAACGACTCCTGGCTAAAATTTATCTCCCTTCGAACATTTGGTTGATTTTTTTTTAAATTCAATTCACAGAAGAGTTCCATTTTTTAATCCTATTCATTGAAAAGTTCCACTGTTAATTACAAACGGTTTATGGATTTAAGAGTTTATCTTATAAATTTTTGGTTAAAATTTTAAAAGAACTACAAGTTTACATGATCAATGGATGCCCACTCATATCTTTTAAATGGATTTTTCATTGACTTGAGTGATTTCTACAAAAGATCATCAATTTTTGGACAGATTCATCAATCATTATAATAATTCTGATAAGTTTTCACCCATCTTCTCAAAACAATATAACAGAGTCTAATTGATCAAAAAAGCACAGCAACATTATGCCATTTTTTTATGAAATGGGTAACCATCTTGGATATCTTAGATGTGTTGTCAGTAAAAAGGAGTCAAAGTGATTTTCAATAAATGTTAAAAAAAAAATTTTTTAAAACTTTTCCATCAGAGTGATCTATTCAATACGGAGGAAGTCAGTAATTGTGATCACATTAAGACAGGGTTTTTTCAAAATAACAATAACCAGCTGATAACATTAAGTAAAGGATAGACATTGGAACAATTTACATTCATTGTTACACACAACTTTACATTATAAAAGACTGATATGATTGATATAAATATTTTGATATTATCTCTGATTCATTTTAAATAAATTGTTTGGTACTGACCAATTTTGAGAACTATAACAGTTTGATAATATCAGTTATCATAATAAGTGGCTTCCTCTGTATAAAGAAACTCTGTGGTAAGATATCAGCTATTATCAGTAAAAAATACTCCTTCAAGTGGAAGTAAAAATTCCTTCAAGGTCTCTTTTCTTTGGTTTCTCAGTTTAGCAAAGATTTTTCTTGAAAATTCTTCATTGGCTGAGAAGTCCCAGTCATACCCTTTTCTCTTTATCCAAGTCAGCATGATACTTTCATTTTTTTTGGCTTGTAGTTATAGATTCGGATGGTGCACGTGATATGATGTGTGTGTGTGTGTGTATGTGTGTGTCAATATGTCTCTTATTTCTTTCTTCTCCTTCTCGGCGTTGTCATCGTTGTCGCTGTGTGTCGATGTCTCAATTTTTGCTGCTCTGGTGAATTGATTGCGTTTGCTCTGGTCTGCCCTCTCGTTAGATGCCCCACCCCAGGCTGTGATGGCTCAGGACATATCACGGGAAACTATTCCTCACACCGCAGCCTCTCAGGTTGCCCTCGGGCTGCTAAGTTAAAGAAAATTCTCGGAAAAGATGGCGAACGAAAAGATGACGAACCGCTGAGGTAGGTTAAACATCCTTTGCTTATGAAAAAAAAAAAAAAAATCAAATTAAATACAAGTGAAGATTTTAAATGAACAATAGGGACAAAGTTTACACATAACCAAAATAACACAAAACATGCAACACTGCGTATTGTTTATGCAGTAATAATCAACTGCGTAATCATGCATAATAAACTTCTAGAAACAATGCAATCACAAAGGAATTCATTAAAAAACTAACAAAATTAAAAAAGAAACTGTTTTTTCCACACCCCCAACAGTTCAATATATATATATATATATACATATATACATATATATATATATATATATATATATATATATATATATATATAATGTATGCGTGTGTCAGTGTGAATGTGTGCTTCTTTTGATGAAACATTGATAAAATACAGATACTTGTTTCAGTATTTTGTTATTTACACATCATTCCCCATTTCACCGATCCCTGAATCGTTCCACTAATTGTGCGTTGAATACCGTCAAAAATACAGCGATGCAACAACAATGATAAATAAGCAAACAAGTTTGGTTAGTCACTCAATGGAAATCGTCAGGTGACCAACATCTTTTGGCAGCATGCCGTGTTGGGACGATGGATTTGAAAAATTGGAAAAATGACTGATAAACGAACAAGTTATTTTGCTAGCCTTTTCTTGGGAAGTGATAGCTAAAAAGAGTCTGAATTTACGAAAAAGCAAGTGTGAATGCTGCCTGACGAACTAAGTAACCAATTTAGCATAAACTTACATTGCATATTGAACCCTTCACTAAAAATCTATTTAGGGGAGGGAGGGTAAAAAAAAAAAGAGAAAAAAATTGTTTTTTTCTGGATGTCATCAGGAGTTAATGTTTAAACTTTTTACCCTCTAACTCCATTGGTGTATGTTGCAGGGGCAACACATGGATAAATAGGTAGAGAACCAGCTGGCCAGAATCACTTAAAAACTGAAGAAACCTATGGTGAAAGTTTCAGATGACAACTTTCTAATAAAAGGATTGATAGATCAGTTGGCACAACCAATGTAGGTCATGAGACTTGCTGTCACTTGATCCCCTGTGATGGTCACCAGCTGGTTTAAATATGCAAACAAGTGAGATATATAAATGAATGAATAATACAAGCTATAGATAGAAATAATTGACCCTATTATTAACAGGAATTAACACACTAAAAGTAGAACAGACGTTGGGACCACTGAAATGGAGAGTGATGTTCGGATAACAAACATTTTCTCTCTCTGACTGAACATAAAATTTTGAGTTCGAAGTTTAATTATTGAGGGTTACCTATCAATTTGTTGTCTAATTTTTTTTTGTTTGTAATACTTTAAAAAACAACTTAAAAGTAAGGCAATTAATTGGGAGTAATTTCTTTCTTTTTGAGGTTTTGGTATTAGTGTTAAAAGTTCCTCTGCATGTGTTTTATTGAATTGTAAAGATCAGAAAATGATTTGAGTCAGGGATGGATTAAGCTGATTCAGGTCCTGTTGTATATGTTACAAAGTGACCCTGAAATGAGAAAATACACATAAATATTAAATCAAATACATTTTTTTAAAACTCTGATTATTTTTTTACCATTTGCTAGATAGTCTTGTCTGTAATTGTAATTTCCTTGATTGGTAGATTTTTATACCTACTTGATTTTCTCTGTCTCGTGAATAAAAAGAAAAGAAGTGATTTTATTTCCATTTGTTGGATCTTTGTTGGGTTACTCTAGAATCTTTTTAAAAAAAAGTCCTGCTCTTTCATTGCTTTCCTACCCATCTTCAGTAGAACTGAGTGAATTATTCTTACTGGGTGTAGCCAACTGATTTAGAGTTGTCTGTTTACCAAAACTAACATCTCCAATGTAATACAGTAATCTGCAAGTCAGATTGGTTAATTCATTTGAAGAAATATGGCTCCTACTTGATATTCAGGCAGTCTTTTGGTCAGTATTTAGCAGTATTTACTGCTGGAAGGTCTATATCTATACCCCACCCCCCAAGTGTGCATTTATATTTGCAGAAAGGGGGGTTTATTGGACTACAGAGCGTATTTGGCTCATGTAAATGTTTTTCAACTGTGTTTACAAGTTACATATAATATACATGCATTGCATATATATATATATATATATATATATATATATATATATATATATATAAATATATATACATATCGTGACTTGACCTTGAAACAAGTATTTTGGAGAGTCCATACCTATCACAGGAATGCCAATGGCTGGAAAGATTCACACAAGAAGGCAAATCTTTACACAGCTTGGTGCAGGAGAAGGTTTGGTGACTGGAGGAATCATATATATATATATATATATATATATATATATATATATAATATATATATGTGTGTGTGTGTGTGTGTTTGAAAGACCTCTCATGCATCTTCCAAAGATCTGTTGTTATGCCATTCTTACCTGGGGCTTTTCCATATTCCATTGTACAAACACTATTTCATCTTTTGTTATGTCTGGGACATAAGTAGTGTCTATAAGAGTATCAGTTTGTGGCACTTTTGTATTTGAAGCGATGAACTTATTTTCATTTCTATTAAATTCCAGCATAGTATATTTATTTCTATCCCTTGTGTATTCATAGTATTCAATTGGTCCATATTCCAATCATCATGAGGTGGTTTAATGATTGAACACTTGGATAGTATATCTCATTTCTCATATGGTTGTCTTATTGGCTAATAATTCAGACTCTAAGAAATGGGGAAAATTCTAATTTTATATTCTTTCATGTTTGGTTGAAAAACTGATTGAATCTTTCATAAAAAAACTGACAAAAAAGCCTGACTTTGACTTTCACAGTTGGCTGATTGCTTCAACACAACTTGTGTTGGTACTGGAGTTCCAAACTGTGGACACACCACATTTTTATTGCTCTCGATTGGGAGGGTCAAAGCATTCCTCAATGTCTGCAGTTAATATCAAGGTGTTAAGGATTTTTTTGTTGAAACATGTATTATATCTTGATACAAACCATGATCATAATGACTTGGCTCCAAGTACAAAGATTTAGAATGTTTTTTCATGGCGTATGCATGTCTGCACAATAAAGTTTGAAGTTTTATGGTCAAATGTGGCAAATCTGATCTTAAAGTTTTAGGCTCCCAATGGATATAGTTATTTTTATTTTCATTGATGATATCTCTTCTACTTTTCATGGAATTACTCTTAGAAATCTGTGAGCAAATTTTGATTCACTTAATGTGTTAATATATAGGAAATGAGTCAAGAGTCTGCATTTTGCTCCTTTGAATGGCTGCATCAATTGAATTTTTCAAGAATAATGTGTTAAGGACAGTGGTAGTTGAATGTGTCCGTGAGGGACTGAGGTTGAAAAATTCATTTCTTAGGGATTGAGATAGGTGAATGTGTCTGTTAGGGACTGAGGTAGAAAAATACGTTTCTTAGGGACTGAGGTAGGTAAATGTGTCTGTGAGGGACTGAAGTATGAAAAGGCAAAAATAAGTGTATTGGAAAGTGTGTCCTTGGATTTGAAAGTCCTGCCTCTCTGATTATTCTGCCTAATTTTTATTTTTTTCTTTTGTAAAGATGGGGGTGCTTTTTATTTCATTTTATTTTTTTCTGTGAAGGTGGGGAAAATTAGCCATAAATGAAATTTTCTTCCATTGATTTATTGCATGCGATTTCTTCATTTAATTGATCACTCACTGATGTCTATTCTATCACTCTCTCCCTCTCTTCCCACATTCTCCCTTTTCCCCTTTCTCTCCCTCTTCTCCCCTTTTCCCCTCTCTCTCCCTCTTCCCCTTCTCTCTCTCTTCACTTAGTTCTCCATTCTTTCTTTCTAATTTACTTTCTGTCTCTGTCTTACCATCTCGATTCCATTCCATCTGGCTTTTCTTTCTCTCTCTCTCTCCCCTTTGTTCAATCTTATGACAAAGGTTGTTTGAAATGTAGACGCCTGCAATAGATTCAGTGGATCTGATGGAAAGCACTCTGGGAGCATACCACGGTCCACCCTATTGTCTTTAAAAACTGAATGAAAATCAGTTGACAAATAGTCAAGATGCAGGGGAAGTAATTGTTAATAATTCCTGGATCTGCTGCCAATATTGAATAGTCCATTGCCCACCCTTCAACAAATTTTTTACAGCCATCCCTGACTTCTTTGCTGCTCGGTCAGTTTATATTTCATTCACATACAGCATCAAAAAAGTCAATTTGACAGGTCTGGTTAGTCACCCAAAAGAAACCATCACGTAATAGAAGTCACTTGGCAACATGTCGTGTTTTGAGTTATCAATTAAAAACTTGGAGAAAGAGGCGACTAATGAATAAGTTACTTCTCTTGTCTTTTGATGGGCAGTAATCACTAAAAGAGTCTGAATTTTCAGAAAACAAGTGGACTCTAACTAAATGATCAATTTACCATGAGCTTACATTGCAAACTAAATACCTATGTGGGGAGTGTTAAAAAATGTTTTCTCTAGACATAGGAGTAAATGTTGAAATTTTCAGCCCTCTAGCTCCATTGGTGTGGCCGATACGCATGATAGCCAGCCAATCAGCCAAACCAACTTGAAAACTTTAGAAACCTATAGTGACAGATTTGTTTGACGGTTTCTAATAGTTTATTTTCCAAGGTGTAGTGATATCATGTTGATTTTGTAAAAGGATTTTCAGAAAAGCTTACAAATTCCCAACTGTTTCTCTTCCATTATGTTTTAGAGAACGTGTTGCTATCTGACGAGAGCCACAAATAGAACTTGTGTCAGAACCCTTGTCAACTGTGGTTGGGGAATTATAAGTCTAATGTTTAGTACTAGGGAGCTGTCCCTGCAAGCTGTACTTTGCCATTTCCATTAAGAAGCAGAGGTTAGACCTTAATGTCTGAAAGGGTTGTGTTGAGGGAACTGGACAAATAATTGCCCTACCAACACTGACACCCACTTTGCCAAACATGGAAGGTGTGAAAGGATCAGTTTACAGTATTCACAACACATTTTATTGTTGAGACAATTTCTGAATCAATTGGAATCTCCAAGAGGAATTTTATATGGTGTTGCAAAGTTTTCATCCCCTTGCCCCCAACACACGCTGCAGAAACACCCTCATCCCTTAGCCATCCTATTTTCATCTGCTATAACCATCTTAGCCTGCAATGCTATGTTTGCTCGTCTGTCAACAATGGAGCCAAGCTATTTTATTGATAGACATTTATTGTATTGACTTTATAGTTTCAATACAGAACACTTCTCAAGGAAGTTTTTGGGCCCCTCTTGGCACTCTGGGCCCCAGTGGCTGTACCCCCTTTCAGTGGTCAGTGTAAACCTCTAACTTGGATATCTCTGGCCACTCTAGAGTAGTAAAGTTATTGTTATGGAAAAGTATCTGCTATCTGTATATTCAGTGTCCATTCATGAGAAGTAAATTGAAATTGTAAGTCACTCTAGCAAAGCAAAAGCAGCTGTATAGATGGGTTAGCTGTTTATGAGAGAGAGCTATTTTAGATTTGGATCACTGAATATAGCAGTTACATTGTTAATACAACTAATCATCAAAAATGGCCAAACTATAACACTATTTATTATGTGAACCTTACTTCTATTTTGGCTTTTGATTCTGAGAGAGAATTTCTTGCATTGTACACAGATAAATATGATACTGGTGATAGAAATTTTAAGTTATATTTTGGGGGAAGGATTATTTTATGTTTGTGTGTCCTATTTTTTTAAGTATAAAAAAAAACACCATTGATTTTTTTTTCATACATATTATCCAAAGATGAGGGACCATAGTTTCAACTGTGTTTTGTTTTATTTATACAAATGTCTACACCAGTGATTCTCAAAATGGAGGTACTTGAATCTTAAGGGTAAAATCATGAAAGGGGAAGAATTTTAGCAGAGTGGGGGAACGAATTTCAATTGGGTTAGGAATTGAGAAAAGTATAATGGTCAAAAAAATTATTGGATGACAATTCAAAATGGTGGAGGAATATGACCTGGGACCTGGAGAACCACTGGTTTAGGCCATTTTAACTCTTAAATTCATAAACCGCTTGAAGTTGACAGTGGAACTCTCCAATGATTAGAATAATAATGGAAGTCTTCTGTGAATTGAATGGAAAAGAATGTAAAAATTCCCCTAATGGTCAAAGGGATATAATTTCTGTCAGGTTATTTCCCTTGAAATTGACAGTCAATTTTCTTTGTGTGAATTTAAGAGTTGAAACAACTTTGGAAAATACCAGCATTTCAAACTCTTGTTTCTATTAAAAAAAAAAAGAATATGTTGTGTACTTTATCCATCATGAAATAACATTGAAAACTCGAGATACCTTTATTTTCTCTGTTTACTCTAGGAAAAGATTTTTTCTCAATTTAATTTGGAAGATCAAATTGAAATTCAAGAAAAAGAATCTAGACATTATTTGAACAAACACTTACAACATTGGTTTTCCTTTGGAAGATAATAATTACTTGTAAATTTTTTTAAAGTTCATTTCATTAAAGTTCTAAGCCAGCCCTAGTTTCATTTTTTCTTATTTAAAAAAAAAAACTCAAAGAAAAAAAGAAGAGAAACATTTCTACCAAATGTTTTTGATTTTGTTTTTGACTGAATTTTTGCACTCTGGCTTTGTATTGATCAATTTCTGTGGCTGCTCTTCCCAAACTGGTGAGATTCTTAATGTTGCCTTGTTGTTTCTATATATTTGCTTCTTGTGCAAATAGCTAAATCTTGCTGACTTTTATTTTATTATCATTATCATTACCATTATTATATATACTTAAAAAAGAAAAGAAAACTCCTTTGTCTATTCTAACCAACTTCCATGTTACCATTTTCCAATGTGATGCTTTTGTTGGTGATCTTTCATGTTAATTTGTTGATTTTTCTCTATTACCAGTTTTTCAAAGTATTTGTGAAAATAAATCCAGTTTTTTTTTTTATCTATTTTATACAGTTTTTTGTACGTATCCATATATTTTGTATCCAATACATTTTTGCCCATTTAAATGCAAACTTTAAAAAGTAAACTTTCGAAATTTTCAACTCATGTAAACATTATTTTTGATTCATTTTTTTTCTATTAAATGAAGCATTGTCAACCATTATTAATTTTTTGACAAGTATTTCTTTCGTCTTAATTTCAGTCGCTTTACATTGCAACTACTCAGAAAAGTCGACCTACAGAAACGAGTAAACAGTGAGACTTGAACTCGCTTTCCTATTCTTTCAGGAAGCCTTCCTTTTTACGGCAACTGCTTTACTGATTGACTTACTAAAGCTCTTTCTGTCGGCAGAATGTTCATTGACTGCAGTAGACTGACAATCTGAGTAGTTACGGTGAAAAGCAACTAAAATTAGGATGAAAGAAATGAAAAAATTAATAATAGTCATGTAAAAATATTTTGATTTTTTTTCTAAAGATTTTTTCAGTGTTACTTTTTTTTTTTACCAGGATAAAATTTTCATATTTGATGATTGTTTAACTTCTCAGCCGAATTAAAGTGATATTTTATTTACAAAAGAATTTTAGCTGTTATGAATACATAGAATACATCTCTTATGAAAACTTTAAAAGAACTCCTATTTTTTTCCAAATAACCAGTTAATTGTAACTAATATTAATTGAAAATACATCTAGTGTATTTACTGCAATTAATTTCATCCATTAATCATGAGATTTTATGGCTGCCAAAGAGCAAATCTTGTGACCAAGTTACAAGAACAAAAGCAAAGGAATAAAGACACTATCGTTTGATGACAGAACATTATTGTTTTGCTACACTTCAAAAAAATTGTAAATGCAAAACAAAGATTATGCTCCTTGCTAGATAGCCTATATGCTGAGGCTATCAAATCTGAACATTTAAAACCAAAAATGTTCCAGGTTACCATCATAGCAGTACAAATAATAAATGACCAAGGCTGAATTATGGTTGAAAATTACTAAAATAACTTAGATGCAGGACGAGAAAAACAAATACTACTGTGTAAAAAAAGCCATACGTCAAAAAATAATGTACCTTTGCCATTTCACTTAAGGCTGTAGTAATATGGAAAAAAATAATGCACATGGCTGAAGAACAAGAAAAGGCAGTACACGGAGCTACAATACATGCTAGCCCTAAAACTGCTAATTGACAACACCGTGTAGACTTCTTCCTTTATCTCTCTTCGTTATGGTGCCGTTTTTTTTTTCCATAGAGAAAATGATGGAAGCTGAAATTCCAGACTTTTGGAGAATCTTAAAAAATTCTTTCTGGATGGAAATTTCAAAACATGAGTGGAGGAGATGTCTTGAAAAATTGAAATGTATGGCAATCCTACCATATACACTCTCACACACCATTATGCTAAGATCATACTGTTGAATAATGATAGCCACCAGAAAAATTGTACGGAGGTTTATAGGAGCTATAATTTTCAAATCTCAAACATAGATGTCCAATTGGCAGAGAATATTACTGAACAACTTGGTTTGAAGTTTCACCCCAAGTGCTGTGTTGGATTTTAAAAAGAGAAAATCAATTATAAATCCTATGCAGGGCAACAAGCTCTTCCCTATAAAAGTCAGTCAATCTCTAGTAAAATCCACAATACAAATACGGACTGAGTATCTATATTCTCCATCTCATGTCCAGGCTTTACTTTCCAAAACAAATGATTTTTCATCCTGATTTTATTCTTTATCAGATGAAACATTGTCAACCATTATTGATTTTTGACTAGTATTTCCTTTCATCTTAAATTGCAATAAAAAGCAGTTGAAAAAAATTCAAGATGAAAGAAAATATTAATCAATGAATAATGATAAATGATTTGGTTTTTTGTTGACATAATTATTTGTACAAATTTTGGCACAATTTATATAAAACTAAATTCACTTTCTTCAAAAAGATTTTCATGTATAAACTTCGGTATTCTAATATAATGTGGCTTCCATTAGTCACTCTTTGCATCTGCCGAAGTATCAATTATTTGTTTTTAAGTAGGGAAGTCTTGACTCATAGATGTTAGATTTGCTTAACAAGAAAAACGATTCATATCAATTACCACATTTCCCAGTTGATAAGATGCATTTTATTCCTGAAAAATGCTCACAAAAATCACTTTACGTCTTAGCATTTGACGGACAAATTATAAAGAGGAATTTGCCAATCCTCATAAACATTAGTATAGTTAGCTATTCAATTTTCAAACATTTTTCTTTAAAATACCTAGCTAATTATAGGGTGCATCTAACCGCTTGCATTGTCTTATCAGCTGGGTAATACGGTATGTATTTATTGCTGATGTTATAATAAGAATTGTAAGTAAAACAATTTTTTGTATTCTTTAAGATATTTTTATTCATCACATTATAAGAACCTTTTTTTTTATCTTTCTGCTATTGCCTTTCTTTAAAATGGAAAGAAAAACCTGTTTTCTAACTTTCTATTTTTTTTTTTTATTGCTTTCAACTAACCTAGTTTTCATTGCTAACCTTTCAGCTCTGTCAAACCCACCACCATTGGAGCTCTAAACTACATACATACATACTCACTTAACTTACTTACTAACTGACCAAATGTTAACATTACTACTAACCTAAGTACTTACATTTTGCTTGTAGATGCCCTATACCTGGATGTGACGGGTCAGGTCATGTGACCGGCAAATATTTAACTCATCGGAGGTATTTTGTCATCCACATGAGCACTCTGTCGTTTGATAATTATGTCTGTACATCTTGCATGCATGTTGTCTTTTATTTATTTCTTTCAATTCTTTGCACACCTGATTTTTGATCTTGATTCTGATTCTGTAATCGTCTTCCTCCTTGACTTCCCTCCATGGAATTGAATTTGAAGATTTCATTCTCTCCTGTTCTGGATTGTCTTTTCTCTTTATCAATTTCATCAAATCAAATAGTTTTCTTAAAAAAAAAAAAATGAGTTTCCTTTTTCATGGTTTTTACTCAGGTTATTTAAATTTATGGTTTTATATATTTTTACATAAATCACATATGCATATGTGAAACATGCACGAACACACATATAAGTATTTATACATACCTATATATATATATATATATATATATATATATATTCTTTCATAAAAATAGACAAAAAAATCCTGACTTTGACTCTCACAGTTGGCTAATTGCTTTAAGACAACTTGTGTTGGTACTGGATACACCACTTTCTTCACCACATATACATATATATATATTATTTAGATTAGATTGAACTATTCCGCTATAGGATTAAAAGTATTCCACACACATGTACCAGTGGTAGTACCAATCGTTGCCGATGGCCATCTTTGGTCTCAGAAGACAATGGAATATGAAACCAAGTTGTAGCACCTTCTGCGACAGTGTAGCCCAATTTTAGAGCAGCAGAATCTGTTGCTGTTTCTGCAGTATAGTTAGCACATGGGTCTCTGGATACTGTCTGATGTTGTTTCTGGTGCCGTGGGCAGCACTGAAGTGTCCTCTCCAGGGCACAAACCTGGACAAAGTGTATGGAGATCCTAGGATTAATGCTTGTATAGCTTAATAATTATAGCTCTATACAAAGTGTTTACAGATCTTACGTTCCATTTAAACTATTGGAATTTTGTCTTGAATAAGAAGTACTATGATTTCAAATGAAGCAAAATTCCTCTCTAGCAATTAATTTAATGTTTACAAAATGAATTGTACTTATAGTATATAAATACACCAAAGGGCAGTAACAGCTTTGTATCATCATTTACCAATATTTCATCAAATTCATTTCTAGCCAATAATAGATTAGTTTTTGCTAGTTTTTCTTTTTAGCCCAAAGCAGACTTTTGGTGATCAAGTTAACCAAATAGTCACCATCTGTCTCGAGATAAAAAAAAGAATTTCTTTAAATGTATCGTAACTATTTAGTTATAGTATAACTGATCAAACCAAAAAATGGGTCCTAAATTGTGGTACCTCTTGACAGGGGTTGTAATTCTCCAGTACTGCCTCTAAGATGGTATCTTTTTGTCTCTGTAGACAATAGAACAACTCTGAAGTGACTTCTCTAGAGTCCAAGTCTAAGCAAAGTATATGGAGATTCCCGGATGCCAAGTCCACAGAATGCCCTCCCTTGCCCTTGTTGATGTAGTCCAAAGAAAACCAGAGCAATACATTTAGCTGCCAAACTTATTCTTCATTACCTCATGGTCCATTCTTTCACCAAATGTCATTGAAATTCATTGAGAACTGTTTGAGATATTGTATGGATAGACACAAGTGAATACAAATACCTCTTCCAACTTAGTTGGCCAAAATTAATGAGCAGATACTCAATCATTAGGACATTTTTTTAATTATTTATGGTAGTCTGGCAGTAGGCAATGCAAATCAATGGACATACCTTCTCCCAAGAACCTGACTTGACTGGAATTGAAACCAAAGTGTGACTGAGTTCAGAAAAAAAATAATCAAATTAACCCAGAATCAAGGCCAGATATTGAGGTGAAATGTGTGATAACTACTCACTTTTTTTTCTGTAGGATGGGGAGATGTTACATAGCACCCCCTGGCACTATTTTTTTTTTTCTTGCAACATACTTTTGTCTTATTTATTTATCGGTCGCATTTCTTTTAGTTTCACCCCCACCTCGTTATTTTTCCTTACAATTTTGATTCATTGTGTTTTTGTTTTTGTTTTGTGCCTTCCTCCCCTTTTTTTAAAAAATGTTTTTTGCCGTGTATTATATTGCAAATATGCCTCATTTGATATTTTTGAAAAACATTTTCTGTTAAAAGGTCAGATGAGACCAACTTGGAAGAAAAAGAAAACACACACACAATTGTAAATATTAATAAAAAGAATACAAAATGTCTTCTCAATGATTTTAGTGACTCATGACAAATTACAGGAGGTGCAAGTGGCTGAGTGGTTAACAGCCTGAAGGATAGGATTGGCAAGTTCAAATGCTGGTTGAGACAGTTTGCATTTACTTTGCCCAAATGCCCTAAGGAAAGGCATGTATCCATCTCCTCCCTGCCAATTTCATGAGCCAGCGTAGCAGGGTAAGGCCTTTTGTCCCTCATGTCTCACTCTTGGGAAAGGCTTACATCCAACAAAGGTTCCTAAAGGCTGATTAAAAGAATATTGAAATCGAAAAGTCACAAAGCAGAATCACTGAATTAGCTTATTGCTGCTTTTTTGATGAAGACTTTCTTGACTAGAGTATCATGGAAATTTCAAATATTTGTTTTTGGTATTTGATACTGTAATTGAAAATGTTTAGTTTTGTTTTTTTTACATTGGTTTATACAAGATTTACTTTTGTTCCCAAGACACTTAACTTTTTTAATAAGACATATTTGCAATGAAATACAGGCTGAAAAACCATCTTTTTTTTTTCAAATCTTTTCATCCCAGTTTTATCGATATGTCTTTATTGTTTGTCTTCAACATTAGCCACTGTGTCACTTTGAAACAAGTAGCACACTTCACTTGTGAATCCGTAGCAAAACCATCGTTGTAGTGATCTGCTCATTCACACACAGACACACACTCTTTTGTATATGGAAAACCTTTTGCTCATGTTTAGTTGGTTAGATTGTCTTTTTATAGATCTCATAAAAATTTCATATCATATAGTATGCATATTTTTTAGAAAACAATCTTTTTTTTCATCATTGTGATTGTATTGTCAATGTTTTGCGTGTTTTGTTTCTTTTTCCACACATCTTAAAAATTTAACTTTTGTTGCTCATTCGAAATTCATTTTGACACATAAATCTAGTTTGTATATATATATATATATATATATATATATATATATATATATATAAAATGTGTGTGCGTATATATTAGTTGTATTTGTGTTCTTATTTTGAAAAGTTGAAAATCATGGTTTAGATTCTGCTGAAATTTTTTATTAGCAATTTGAATTTTTTCTTTTGCCGTAGAAACACAAGGTCGGTAAAAAGCAACATTTACTGAGATTCATTCCATAAAAATGTAAAAACCTGTTTTGTTTTTAGATATATTGTGAAAATGCAAAAGTACCAATTAGTCATTTAGACCATTCTGAGTTGATCAGATATCCAGCTTTAGACAGCAGTCTGCTTGATGCCTTCACAAACGGAAGGTTAATTTGTCTTCCTTCTTGGGGTCGAACTAAAAAAAACATACCTCCAGACTGTGAACTGAAAGCTATAACAGCCATTAGCATATTTTTATTATAACTAGTTGCCTTTATCAACATTGCTGATGATCAGTAGTGTACGAGTCACGTCAACACATCCAAGAGGATCAGTTTGCTTAAGCTCTCCTTTTCAGTCTGCAATTTCCTCCTTTTGAGGAAATTGGAAATAGCCACTCCTTTAATGATACTTCAAAATCATTATTTTCTCATTGCCTTGAAATTAGTCTTTGTTATCCAGAGTTATCACTTCATCGTACATTATTTTCTTAGTTCCCTTTCAAAACAATATTTTGCATTTTCTTTTTAATTTGTACAACTGCCAACAATACCTGACATTTTGGTATTTCTTAGATATAATATACTTCTTCTTGATTAATTCTTTTGGGTTTGAAATGAGTGCAACTACTACATTTCAGATCGTATATTTCTCCAAGTAATCTTGAATTTAGATGAATTATTTTCATATGGAGAAATTTTAGTGTAAATAATAAGTTTATCCTGGATTTTCTTTTCTTTTCTGAGGCAGGCTAGGAGAAAATAACTCCTCCCTAAATCTGAGCAAGCTAAGAGAAGATAACCCAGTCTCTAAATCAAAGGGAAATAACTGATTATTGTTTATCATTGGCTAGACCAACATCTGAGGAAAATGCCCCAGTTCTTTTTTTTTTTTTTTTTTTTTCCGCATATTTGGGTTAAGGAAAATGTATTTTGTTTCCGATCCCAATGTGATGCTAGCGAAACTGAAAGTTTAAAAAATAATCAGATGTATTTCAATCAATAAATATTAAAAATTGTATTGACTTAATCCAGCTGTTGTCATTACAGGCAAAGATTAAATGTTAATAGCCTACCGTTATCATAATTAGCTATATTCTGTACGATCATGGTTTATTTTGAAAATTTTGTAAGTTTTATGTTTTACTCTACATTCTCTATCGGAGAGGCATTTCAATATTTTAAAATGTGACTTCATACTAGCCAGCCTTCATCTGATAAGACTTACTGGTGTACTATTTGATCAAGCCTTTGAATTGTTGATGATAAAAATGTTTGAATTTCTATTATCATCAATAATGATGTGAACAAGATGAAGAAGCCCTATGCAATGAAATATATTGGGCAATGTTTGTCTCCATCTTGAATGATATGGGATTAGTTAGTGGGAGATTTATTCATTGTTTTTGTAGTAATTGTAGTTCTCTTCTATTTCTAAGATTTTATAGAGCAAGGATGCTGGTCAAATGCCCAACCGTCTATTTTTCACAAAGAGGCTACTGCTAAGCAGCAGGTCTTTTTTCTATCAGAGTAACCTTCTCTTAGATGGACAACCTTACAGGGCTAAAAAGCTCCAGCTGCCCTGCTATTCATCCATGCCTGGGAGGGAGAAGTGGACTCATGTCTCTCCCAAAGACATTAGTGCAAAGTATTTTCTGTACCAATAACTCAGAATAATCTTCACCGTTACAAACGCCATTTAGTGAAGTCAAATATTTCTGTAGCTTTCTATGAGCCAATGAAATCATTCAAATAAACCAATTCATTGACTTCTCCACAAAATTTCTGATTATACATTCTGATTTTTTTTTAATGATTTTTAATGCAAAGTTAATTCTTGAAATACCATTTATATCTGCCTTTTGCATTGTCGTTTTAGTTTATTTAATAATCCTAGGTGAATGATGTCTGCTTTTTCCAAAATCTGCACGAGAATGAGCCTGAATTTCAATGGATTCGTTTCATTTTTATTCGCTTGATGTTTGTTTTTTTTTTTTTCCATATACTAACAGGCTCATGGTCATCCTGTCAGTTTTTCAGCACAGAACAGCTTTCGCTTAATAAATTTCATTGAAGTATGAATTTGCTATAAATCGGTGAAAGCAGTTTAGTATAATATGTGGTGTGTTCGAGCACCCATAATGCAACAGCAAGCCTGCATAATTTACATTTTTCCCTAAATTTTAGATTGTGATGGTTTTTCTACTGTTCAAGCAAAATAAATGACTTATTAAAAATGAACACAATTTCAACCTATTCAAGACAAGCCTATAAAGGTACTCAACACCAGAACTAAAATTATCCAGTTGACTCCTGAAGAGATCTACGGGATATATATACATATATATATCCCTGCAGTCATTGAAACTTCAGGATATATGTCACAGGAGTCTTGAAAGGGAAAAACGTAATTGTCAAAATGCGGATTAATTGATATAATGTTAAATGAATGTGGTATTCTGTCACATGAACATAAATTCTATGGGAAATAACTCAATACTTGATGCTTTTTAAAAAATATTAAGTTGCATAAACTTTACTTCTCACTTCCTTCATACTTCAAGTATTAAAAGAGGTTTTGGTACAAGGTAGTATAATGGTTGTTAGCACAGCAGCAAAACAGTTGATATTCTGACTGAGACTGCTCATGTTCATTTTGCACTAATACCATTCGGAAAGGTATGAATCCACATCCCTGAGTTCTGTCGTATCAATCACCAGATATCTTAGAGATGCCATGATGGTTGATTGAGAAGTGAATGAGTGAGCAAACCACATTCACATAATGACTGCCCAGACAATTTCGACAGTAGCCAGCATACATATTGATTTTTCTAGTGTACTTCATAAATATATCAATTATTTTTATAACTAACACATTTACATATGGGTCAGAAGTTCTATTTAGGATCAGTGTATCTGTGTGCTCTAACTAAGATCAAAGTGTTGCTCCCCGGCAGTTTTGCCAAGGTTCAGAATGTAGTATCTGAACTCATTGAAAAGTGTTTCTCAATAGATAGTTACTCGTTGCCTTTTATATATGTGGATTATTTCACCCTTGAGAATTTTTCTGTAGCCTCATCTTTGTTTTGCTTTTTGCAGTATTTTGCTAGGAACTGGCTGCTTGTGTGGTGTTGTTATTTTGTAAAAGTTTTGGGTTCTTGATCGACAGATATATTTATTTTGCTGAGCCTTTGCAATCATGTTGTGGCTTTAACAATTGCACTGTGTTTGAATTAAGTTTGAGCAATATGAAGCTAGAATCACACTTACTGAATTCCCAATGTATGAAAATCATTTAAACCAAGTACCTTTTGACTGGCAATTAAAAACAATCATCTATACCAGCCATTCTCAACGGGGAGTGATATGGCCCCTATGAGGGGTTCATAAACTGAAGCAATAATAAATGAATTTCTATCTGTTTGCGTTGTATCTTTGACAAGAGATTCTGGAAACAGAGAAAAACTTTTAAAGGCAGTTGTAGTTCGAGAAAGGTTGAGAATGGTTGATCAACATTACTGATTGAAAAATGACTGAAATTATTTTGTTGTATAAATGCCTCAGAAACAATAGATGTTAATTCTTTTTTTTTTTTTTTCATTAAAATGACAAATGTTATTTGCTTGTCATATGAGAAGAATACTGAGAAATGCGTTTTTTTATAATATTCCCTGATGAAATGGTGGGGGGGAATCTTTTATGCCATCAAATACTATAATGAGTAGAATGTGATTTTCTTTTTTCTTAAAGGGAGAATTTTACATACTTTTCAAATAAATCTGCTCGGTTTCATTTTATATCTTGAAGAAAGAAAGTTGACAAAATTTTAGGGATTTTTTGCTAAAACTTGAAAAAAATTTGCAATAAAATCTATACGAATTATATTACACGTCAGTTGTGTGTTTGTGATTATTTGAACAACATGTTTGCATAAATCCCGTTACAACTTTAATATCTGTTAATTTTTGGCATGTATGAATGTTAATGCCCTGAATATGTATTTGTTTTTTTATATATGTACTGATTAGTTCGAAGTTTACTAAAATTGTCTAAAATCTAGTTAATCAAAATAGTTGCAGATAATATTTTCACTAATATGTAGATATGTATTATTTGTGAACACAAATGAAATGTGTGCTTTTTTTTTATTTTTAAAATGATAATTACTCATCCTTGGGTCTTTCTTCTTACTTATGTTTTATATATATTTATATACATATATATATAAAAAAATTCTAGTCTGAATGTGTAAAAATGATTACATCTATAGCAGTTCAATTTTCATATCAATTTTTTTGATGTCAGGTTTTTATAACAACGATCATAAATCATTCCAATTCTTACATCTTTTCTCTAATTCTATCAAACCTCTAATTCTATCAAACTGTTGATGTTATCAAAATCTGTTGATCCTAAACACCATCTAAATTGATCACAATAACTATATACGTCTTTTGCTCAATGTTATCAGCCAGTTATTGTTGCGTAAAAGACCCTGTCCCAAAAGTGGTCAGTGATCATTGCTACTCAATACGAGTGTATAGAGTCCTAGGAGAGCACATTGTCATGTGTTGACCGTGGAGCAATAAGCAGCTTCCACTATATATCTTCTGATCCAAGTTATCAACTGGTTATTGTTACCTAAAAGACCCTGTTCCAAAACAATCATAAAAAGCTAATCTTCTGTATATTGAATGATTATTGATTAGCTAAAAGAATTTCGGGAGGATATACTTCAAGTCTGAATGCAAATAGATCTGGTATTCATTTTATATCTGATTGTTGGTTTTGTATGTAAGTTCTGGCTCAGATCTACCAGTGAGGTATACAATAGAATGTTCGAAATGTATGTGTGTGAGTGTAAGAGTGATTTGGATACATGTATAAGGTATCCTCCATTTTATTTTCTCACTATTGAACAAGAGAAATTGAGTTGCAAAAATCTTGAAAGTTATTGGAAAGAATTTCTGTAAGAACAAGGGGAAATAGTTGGGATTATGAAAGAGTTTTAAAAAGCTTTGTTGTTTGATCAATATATTTAGTAATTGACTACAAAATGAGTATCGCTTGTGCAAAGAAATACTTGAAATGTTCAATTTGGTTAGCAATGAATAGAAAAATACCTGTTAAAGATTTTGTCACCAGAAAATGATTGGAGAGTTTCCCTCTTGAAGCATTGCACCTAACAAGAACAGGATTCCAGAATTATTTTATTAAACATCAGATGAAGTATCATAAACGATTGTATTGATTTTGACTACTATTCACCTTTGAATTGATTTAAAATGTTTTTATCAAGATTCACCTTCTGCTGCCCAGTCAGCTTTCATAGCTGAGCAGTCAAAGCAGCTGAGCATGAACCAGGCTTCTCTCTAGCAACAGATACATGAGTTCAAATCTCAGCAAGAGCTAATTCTTTGTTTCTGAATCGTGCTGTTTGCTTGCATTGAGTTGTGATAAAAACATGTGAAAATCAAGATGAAGATAAATAGTAATCAAAATCAATAGAAGAAATTCTAGAAATTTGTTGTCAATGATCTCATCATTGACCCAAAATATGACTCACAAGTGTCTCTCTTTCTCTTTTCTTCTCCCCCCAACTTCTTTGGTCATTTTCAAATAAACATTGCATTATGAGAGTTCTTTGAAAACAACAACCAGAAAGTGAAAAAGAAATTCTTTTTTTTTCTGTTATTTGTAAAATTAAATACAACTGCTTGAAAAAGAATAAAGCAGTAATCCTGAACAGGAGGTACTAAGCTCTCCGGAAGAGGAATTTTTGCTAGGGGAGGAGTTTGGGGGGGAATCTCAGTCAGGGGAGGAATGTAAAATGGTGAAAAAATTACTAGATAACAATAGCTAGGATTGCAAAGCAAGGAATTTGACCTGAGACTCTGAGAACTACATCTGCATCACACAACAATAAAAGCATTCATAGAAGTGAACCTTAACTTGAAAATCAAGCACTTTATAGAGTGGCTTTCAATGAAGAGCCTTTGTATTTATTTTGTATAAAAGATGATTATTTTTGTATATTTTTGAATCTTTATGAACGAAGATAATAACCTAAGGTGATACTTTAGTCTGATATCCATGGTTAACAGATTCAGCCGGAAGGGGAGATAATACTAGCTTTATCTCAGAGACTTACCTCACACACACATTATAATAGCATCAAATTCTGAAATCGAGTAAGTCTGGAGGCAGAGGTTCAATACTGGCCTCCTAATGCAGGCCGGCCTTATCCAGTTTGAAGCTATTTGAATGTCTGTATTGGGTAAGTCTCCAAGATGAAGCTCGGATTATCTCCCCCCCCCCAATCTGGCAACCCTGATGCATTTGTTACCCTTGTTTCTCTAATGTGCAAATGAATATAAATTATCGGGCAAACAACATAAATTCATTTTATTTCTTTTGTTTAGTGCATCTGGATGCCCACTTGCCAACAAACACAAACTACAGCGCCATCTGGTTTCTGGAGCTGGAGGTGACCAATCTTCAAATGACTCCATGATTATGGCGGGTAGACCCATAAAAATGGATGGAATTGTGTAAGTTGTCTCCCTTTGATTTATCTGAACAAAATATTGTGACATGAATTCCTTGAGGGTAATGAGTTTGCAAGGTAAAAATTGATTAATTGATGTGATTATTCCACTCATTTTAACATCCTATCCTCTACAGTGGTCATTTTAACATCATCCTTCCTAAATATTTATGTTTTATTACTCTCTTGCTGCTATGTAGTTTTTTCTAGATTATTAGAAAACTTCTTTTCTGGTGCTTTGCATATCTGCTTGTACATCTATTGGTTCTGTTTGACAGTCTACATTTTGTAAAAACTGAATTGAATCTCAAATCAAATATCTATATCATTAATACACTTGTCGCAATCTCTGTTCTTTATGCTTTGATTGGTCAGTTTTTAATTAGGCGACCATGAAAGAAAATTTTCCTATGCAGAAATCATAATTAAGCAGGTGGAAAAGGTTTCATTTTTTTCTTTTTTTTCATTACATCAAAGAATTACTAATTTATAAAAAAAAAATCTGAGTCAAGATTCAGTTTAGCAAACTAGAATGATTTTTCATGATAATTGCTTCTTTTTTTTTTACTGTATATTAAACAAATAGAAATATTACTTATTTTATTAAGAATTTTCTTTATTATTATAAATTATATAAATCAAGATATCTTTTGTTCATTTTATTACTATATACTAAATAAATTGAAATATTACCTCTTTCATTGAAAATATTTCTTTTAATATTTTAGAAAGAAAAAGGGGAGAAAAGGAACATAGTTCAATAAGAGGGTAGGAAGAAAGAATAGGAAACTTAGGTAGTTTACAGAAGGTGTAGGAAAATCTTTGCACATGATACTAATTCATGTTCATGCAATATTTAGGTATAGTTAGAGTAGCAACAAAAATTGGAAGGTATAAAGGAGAGAATGAAAAGGTACAGGCTTAAGGTGAGAGAAGAGCAGCAACATTGGATAATGGATAATCATGGTTGTCAACACCTGTGGAATTTCCAAAGTTCCAGCTAGTGAGAATTAATCTGGAAGGAAAATATGTAAAAATAAAAAAATTTCAATTTTTTTTTCTTAGAAAACAGTTATCTCCTTTTCACTGACTGCCTTATTATTGGGTTTTTTTTAATATTGTTGATAAAAAGTATCACTCATATCAATAGTATGAAATAAATAAAATTATTGTCTATGCACAGTTGAGATAACTGTGCATTGACAATAATTTTTTTTATGGCACTTTGGTTGTGAAAATTGAAGAAAAAAAATGAACCACTTATATCAGCCCTTCATGGCAATTTTTAAGCATGTTTTTCCCTTCTGGAACTGACCAAAATTATTGTAAGTATTTCGTTTGACAGGATCAATAAGTTTCCATTTTCATGTACATTTTAATTTTAAAATTTTAAATTTAGATTTATCAAAAATATCTACAGTTATAGATGATTTTATGTATGACAGTAATTTCTGGTCCTCAATTGTTCACCAAACAAAGAAGCCTCATTGTGCACTCTGTCCATTCCCTGGTTTAGAGAGTAATTTTTGACCCTTGCAGGATAGGCAATTATTGACCAGGAATATCTATTTCTCCAGATAATAGATTGTATTTGAAGAGCATGGTTCCAAAATGCGATGAGCGCCTTTTTGAAAAATTTCAAGTTTCTTCTTCTAGAGAATTAGTATGCCATCACTATTCAACTTTCCAGAATCAATTTCTTCAAAACTGCCTTATATCAATCCATTTCATTTTGAAATATGATGAGTATTGCACCATATTTTCTGCAAACAGTGATTTCTCCACTCAACCAATCACACCACACTCGCAGTGATAGTGGCACTCTGGGAAAATCAATAGCATAAGTGTGTTAATTTAACGGTATCCATATGATGACAACTTATCGAGATCTACAATTTACAGAGAAGGAAAAAATTAATGAAACAAAACAAAGGAGAAAGTAAGAAAGCAAATTCAATAACGTTTCATGAAACCTAAAAAGCAAGGTTAATCTATGGTCTTATATTAAAGCCTAATGTAGACATCAGTACAAAATAAGTTTATAAAAAAAATACATTTCATAAACAAACAATTTTATTTAGACTGAAAAATTTCAAGTTCCTGGTGTAAGTTTGTTTAATGCTAAAAACAATATAATGAAACATTTAATGATATTCTATCAGGATGAAAGTGTTCTACATTTTTTTATGTGTTCAGCAGAATTGCAATACAGTTTTCCTTTGAGGATGAAATGTCTTTCCAGTTAGGTTGATCTATGCAAACTTCATTACAGTTTTTTTATTTTATAATACATTCTATAAACATCCATATTTAGGTTATGTGTGGCAACTTACACTTTGTGTCTTCTTTCAATTGGATTGTATGTTTTTGGTTAACAATCCAAAACTGTTTGAAAAATATCCCACAAATTTTTTTCTAAAAGAATTTCAAAGTAAAACAATCTTATTCACACTAAAAGAGTTAAAAGACCTAAATTTTAAGTTTCAGGTATTATAGTTCAAGTCACGGATGATAATTTTAAGGAATATTTTGCATAATTTCCCCACAGCAAAATAGTTTTTAATGGATTTATCACATTTTGGAAAAAAAACAGAAAGTGGTTTTTAGGCTACCAATATTTTGGTATAGAAAAAAGAATTCTCGTGTTGAAGGAAATGGATTCATTACGTTTTGGAATCAAGCTCTTCTGTTTCATTTGCAAAAAAATTTTTTGAGATAAACATTTGGGGCAGAGTTGTAATAAGGTTGAACTTCTGATAACCGCTTACTTTTTTTTATCATTGTAGACAACTTGACTATGATGGAGTCGACCTAAAGTACAGGTAAATATCAATAATTTTTTTATCTTCTCTCTTGTAACATTGAGTTCATCAATCTTGTGTCTATATGTTTCTGATATGCAGCTATTATTCTAATACTTGTGTTGATGATTTTACTAAACTGTTGCTGACCACCTTGAATATTACTGAGATTTATTTGGTTGAATCTTGATCCTAAAACCCAGGCTTCCATCCATACCATTACACACAGCTTTTTCGTCCAAACAGAATAGATATAAATAAATTGTAAACTTATTGCAAAAATTGTTTTGAAGTTTGGCCAAAAACAAAATACCCAACATTGGACTTATTGTTGAGATAAGATTAAGATGAACAGTTTTGAAGAAAGAACTGATCCTTTACTTTGGTTTTAGTCAGAGATAAAGGCTAAAAATCAACATCTTTATTGCTGTGTTGAATGCGAAGCATACAAAAAAAATTCAACAACATTTATTGATAAGCTCAGAATTGTCTATATTTTTGAGAAGGGTCATCAACATTCAAAGAGTTTTAGATATAATTGAACTCCTTAGAAAAATTCTGTTAATCACCATCACATGTAGATATTACTAACACGAGAGATTTCAATTGTTCAAAAAAATGCTTTGGAAGCCTGGAATTTTCTTTAAAATGCTGAGTAATCTTTTTTTGGTAATCATGTTTTCCTTTGTCTCCTCAGATGTCCAACGCCAGGCTGTGATGGTTCAGGTCATGCCAATGGCAGTTTTCTCTCTCATCGAAGTCTCTCTGGCTGTCCCAGGGCAACTCAAGCAATGAAAAAAGCTCGATTAAGCTCTGCAGAGCTAACATCATTACAGATGAAAGTGCAGGCTGGACATGGTAAGAAGAGAAAAGAAAATTCTATTTGCTCGATCTGATCTTCTTGTCTCAATGCACCTACTTCCCTATTAGCATTGTTTCATTCAACATTGTAACGTCATTGAGGAAACCAGAACCATTGAATTCAACCATGTGTCCACCATCCTTACGTCCATATCTTTGATTTCCGTATTCAAAAGAAAGTAGTAGTAGTAATAGTGGCAGCAGTGAAGGAGGAAGAGGAAATTAAGGACGATTCACCTGAAAATCTCTCCAGACTTCACCAAGCCCTAAACGTATATAGTAGAAACTTGAAATTTTGCACATGCACTTCCTTCACTGATTAGGGAAAATGTTTTATTTGCTTTTTTAAATTCCCCTTAAATGGGGATTGGGTCAATTTACAATGTAAGTTCATGCTAAGTGGTTCTTTAGTTTGTGTCCGTCCGTGTTTTGTGTTGACCCCTTTGTTTTGAAAATTCGGATAGTTTAGTGCCCAACAAAAGGAAAGAGAAATAACTTATTTATTGATCATCCCTTTTTTCCAATTGTTTCTGTTGATCATTCCAATATGGTATGCCGCCAAAAGACATTGGTAAGCAGAAGGGAAAAAAAAAAAGATACTTTTTTGCATATATCTCATCTGTTATACTTGTTATTGTTGTTTGCTGTTATCAATCACTGGATAAATGCCTCTCAGGAATTCTGCCTATCAAAAGATTGAACACCAGAAAAATGCCCTTTGGGGAATCTACCCATTACAAATTTATCAAGAACGGAAAAATACCCACCAAAACATGATTAAAAATGAAAAGAAATAAGAGAATTAATAAATATTAGTTTTTTTGGGGGGGTGAGTCTTTCAAGTACTGGACAACTGAAATTTCATGAGGGAGAAAAAGTGCCTGTTTTATACGGTTTTATTAGAAACCATTGACACAACTTGGAATTCCAATTGGGACACTGGCTGAGTATGAAATAAAAAGAAATCAGCAAGGCAAAACAATTTTAAAAGAAACAATTTTTTCAAAGCAAAGCAATAATGATACAATGTATCTATTTACTTTTGTTGCTCTTTCATGAATTTTCTTATTTCTTTGCTTTTTTTTTAATCAATGAAATTTTTTTTTTTTTACACAAAAATTTGTGCTTCTTAATTTTTAGGGAAAACTAGAAAAATTCAATGATGTGCAGTTTTGTTTAGTTCTGATTAGTTTTCTCTTGATTTGAGAAAATTTGAGAAATCAAACAAAACTATTCTCTTTTTTCGGAAATCAATAGAAAATAATGCAAAAATCGATGTTGATTTTTTTCAAGAAAAATATAACCCCAAACTTTTTGTGTAAAAAAATTTAATTGATCAACTATTAAAAGGAAGAACAGACTCCATGAAAAATAAACAAAAGTAAATGTTATTGCTTTGAATGAATTGTTTTGCCCTGCTAATTTCTTTCAAATTTTTAATAATTAAAAATAAAGAGAAATAAGAGAACTCATGAAAGAAATTATATTCAGAATGGCTCTTTTCCTCCCCTAATAAATTCGAGATTGACAGTCATTGAAAAAAAAAGAAAGAAAAATGTTGTACACTTTTTGTTTTGAATAAATTGTTTGTTTGTTTTTTTTTTATTGTTTTGTCTTGCTTTTTTTTAAATTTCACACTCAGAATCGCTATGAGAACCACTGTGGCCAATTTGTGCAAAAAGTTTTCAATAAATATGTATATTTTCTTGATAAATTTGTGATGACCAGTGTGTGAGAAAAAAGAGAAAAAGAAAATAGAATTAGAGATGGCCAGTGTGTGAAAAAAAAAATACCCATGCCAAATATTTATTAATTAAAAAAGAACAGATGATAAGAGAATGATGGGAAAATTATGTTCTTTGATAAATTTGTGGAGTTCAGATTTCTTGATGGGCACCCATTAATCACAACAGACCCATTTAAACACTTTTGCTGGGTTTAGATTATTCGTGTGTCCATCTATGTATCTTGACTGTACCCAGCTCTAAGCATCCAGAGTAGAAACTTTAAATTCTGCACACACACACACACTCACACACACACATAAATGAGTTGTGAAATTGTTTGGTTTTTTTTTAAAATCCACCAACCCAAGTTTTCAGTGGCAGACTCAATTTACTATATGAAGTTTATGCCAAATATATGGGTGGCAGTGATTCATAATTTCCCTTGGAATGCTAGTTTATTCTGAAGTCTTAATGTATGGTTATCATGGGTATTGCAGAGTCAATACTTTCTGAATTTATCTAGTTCATCTCTCCATCTGATACTCTCCTGGCCTCAATTACACATACGAACTCGGGGGATCCATGTTGTGAGTCGTGATGTCCATTAGTTATCTGACATTCTTACAACATGACCAGCCCGTTACCATTTAAGTTTTCTAATGGATTCTATGATATCTCAGACTCCTATTTTCACTCTGATATATTGTGCTCTCTCTATATGAGGTTGAGCATGATTCTTTCATGTGCATGTTGCATGCTTCTCAGTTTGAGAGTCAGTTTCTCGGTTAGGTTCCATGTTTCAGCTCCATAGGTGACTATCGAGAGGATGCATTGGTTGCATACCATTCTTTTAGGGACTAATGGGATCTTCTTGTCCTTGGAGGTTGAGCTTGCTCTGCCAAAGGCTTGCCAGCCTAGTGTGATTCTTTGCTTGATTTCTCTTTCTTTTGAGGATTTCATGGAGATTCATTGTCCAAGATAGATGGAGTGATCTACTCTCTCCAGTTCTATGTCTTCAATTTTGATCGTTGTGTTTTTATTTCCAACATGATTTTTGTTTATGATCTTTGTTTCGCTGAAGTTCATGTGAAGACCGACTTTCTTGCTTTCTTCATTCCATTCATCATGCATTAGTTGAATGTTGTGGAGGTTCTCTGCAAAAAGGGCAATGTCATCTGCAGAGATGAGTTGACTAAGATATTCGCCATCTATTTTCTCAGTCTAGGTTTCTGGAGATCTCAGGGCAGGTTGCATAGAGTTTGGATGAGCTGATATCACCCAGTCTTACCCCATTTTTGGAGCTGAAAGGGCTCAGAGTCTTTATGTAGCCTGATTTTAAAAGGAACTGCTGTGATTTAATGGGTTTTAAAATTGATAAGTTTAGCCATCTTTGAAAATAGTTTTATCTATTAATAACAAACAATTAATAGGTCATCTGTTGATCAGAATAGTTGTTCATTCAATGACATCACACATTCACCTTCCTCTTTCCATTGTTCTCAATAATGGAACTGACCATCTAATAAAGATGAGTGAGCATATCTAAGATTTAAAAAGATATTGATATACAATATGAAATATTGTTGGTGAAATTGTGAATCAAGTGATACTAGTCATATGTTAGTCACAAAAGTCCTAGTGAAGGAACATAAGCCTTATTTATGTAAGCCTGGCTGCTACAGGGTCAAAATCTGCTTCTAATCAAACTGAAGATGATTATTTTAACTTTTGTATTACATGAATAGCAAATAAATTTGTGAATATGTAAGACTTGTCAGTTTCCTGGGTAGCTCTCTTACGAACTGAGCCAATCACTTGGTTGTAATTTCAAATCACGGTAGGGGAATGTCAATTTTATGTATCTGGTTTAACGTGATGGAATAGACAAACAAATAGTGAAGAGTTTAATCCTCTAAATTTTGATGAGGATTATTTTTCTTCCGTATCAAGAAGACATATTATACTAACCTGTTTACTGCCAAGTATTTGGGAGCCAAAGAGGGACTTTTTTTTTTTTACTACAAAAGAATGATATTATCATAAGTTACCTGTCCATGGCAGCGAATAGTTTGAAACTGATAATGCAGTCATTATTATTTCCCAATTTCCCAACTAACCCTCTCACAATAATAATTATGTCTATGGTGAAATCAGTATCACTTGAAGCTATTCTCAGTTAGTCATGGTTTTCAAGAACCTAACCACAATGTTAATGGAAGAGTTTGTGTGCACTGGAGTTTACAGCAAGTTCTGAGATTTCTTGGTCATTTTTTATCATCAGCCTCCAAATTTTCATCATTGAGTAAAGATATTAGCTAACATCTTGCTTGCAACTATTTGGATCAAAATATCAGAGTTCATTCATTATCATCATTCATTGTCCCCAAATGTGAAATTTGTATTCTTGTGGATTCAGTAAGAATGCAAAAATTTCTAGAAAGTATCCCAAGAGCACACACTGCTGCCAACAATGTACAGTAATAAAAATTTGAATGGAAATAAGATATTTTTTAAAAAGGGAAAGAAGCAATTACACATCGAGTTTCTCCCATTCAAAGTTGAATTTAGAAACTATTATTTCATCATCATCAGTCTTTTATTGTCCGCCGTTGGACATAGACCTCAATCAGTATTCGCCACATCTCTCTATCACAGGCGCTGTGGAGCCACTATTTCCTGGACCTGTCTAGTTTATCTTGCCATCTTATATTCTACCAGCCTTGCTTTCGCACTTGATCTCTGGGGATCCATGTTAGTTGTGATGTCCATCAGTTGCCATTCCTTCAACATGGCCAGTCCATTGCCATTTGAGTTTCCTAATGGTTTCTATGGTGTCTTGGACTCCTGTTTTTCCCCTTATATACTGTGCTGTCTTGTGATCTCTCCATGTGATGTTGAGCATGATTCTCTCATGTGCACGTTGTATGGTTCTCAGGTCAGTCTCCATGTTTCAGCTTCATAGGTGACTATCGGAAGGATGCATTGGTTGTATACCCTTCTTTAAGGGACTAATGGGATCTTCTTGTTCTTGAAGGATGAGCTTGCTCTGCCAAAGCCTTGCCATCCTTGAACAATTCTTTGCTTGATTTCTTCTTTTTTTTTTTTTGAGGATATCATGGAGATTTGTTGTCCTACGTAGATATAGTGGTCTACTTTCTCCAGTTCTGCATATTCGATTAAGATTGTGCTGATTTTATTTCTGACATGATTTTTGCACCTGATCTTTGTTTTACTGAAGTTAGTAAACTGACATTAGTTGGAGGTGGTGGAGGTTCACTGCAAAGAAGACAATGTTATTTGCAAACCTGAGGTTACTCAGGTATTTGCTGTCTATTCTGATTCCCTTGATTTCCTGTTTTCTCTCTGATATGTTGTGCTCTCTCTATATGAGGTTGAGCATCATTGTTTCATGTGCATGTTGCATGCTTCTCAGTTTGAGAGTCAGTCTCTTGGTTAGGTTCCATGTTTCAGCCATATAGGTGACTATAGGGAGGATGCATTGGTTGCATACCATTCTTTTTAGGACTAATAGGATCTGCTTGTTCTCGAAGGTTGAGATGGCTGGCCATTCTAAAGTGATTCTTTGTATGATTTCTCCTTTTGAGGATTTCATGGAGATTCGTTGTCCAAGGTAGATGGAGTGATCTACTCTCTCCAGTTCTATGTCTTCAATTTTGATCGTTGTATTTTTATTTCCACCTGATCTTTGTTTTGCTGAAGTTCATGTGAAGGCTGACTTTTGTTGCTTTCTTCATTCCATTCATCATGTATTAGCTGAATGTTATGGAGGTTCTCTGCAAAAAGGGCAATGTCATCTGCAGAGATGAGTTTGCTAAGATATCCGCCATCTATTTTCCCAGTCTAGATTTCTGGAAATCATCTCAAGGTAGCTGATAGGGTTCTGAGTCTTCTTGTAAACTGATAAAGGATTTGCCGTGACAGTATAGGTGATACAACTCCCTGACATATACAGGCTCTACACCTTGTTGGGTGTTAGTAGAAATTCCCAATGTCATTGATACTGTGTCAAAGGTCTTCTTGAAGTTTATGAATGCTACTGCTAGTGGCATTCTATATTCTGCTGTTTTCTCTTCTAGTTGGTTTATTGAATGGAGAATGTTCATAGTTCAGTAGCTTTTAAAGCCAATATCATTTACTGTTTGTTTTCAATGTCTTTCCACACAGAATAATAAAAATATCTCTCAACCAATAAGAAATTCATGTAACTGCCCTAAAATTTAATGACCTCTTCTTTAGCCTAAGGCCCACCCTTCATTAAAATCCATTAAGAACTTTCAAAGATATCTTGTGGACAAACGCAACTGAATGCACATTCCTCCCCCAATTTTTTGGCAGAGGTAATGAGATAAACGGATTTAAAATTTTCACTGAATATTCAAACAATATATTATTTAACAATATGAGCATTTTTTTTTTTTTCCTTTTGATGGTAGAAAATGTCAAGTTTCTTCTAACTTAGCCCTTCTTAAAAATCATCTTTCAAGTTGTCTTCCATGTTGCTTTCATTGATGATTCAATTCTTCACTTGTTTCCTTGTCTATTCTTAGTGAGGAATGAATTCACCAACACTTCTCTCATCAAAACATTGTATTAACCTGTTTATTACCAAGTATTTGGGAGCCATAGAGGAACATTATTTTTACAACAAAATTTACCTGTCCATGACAGTAAATAGTTTGAAACTGATAATGCAATCATTATTATTTCCCAATTCCACAACTAACCCTCTCTCAATGGAGACATGGGGTTAAATTATTAAAATCTCTTAAATTGATGAACAAGATAACAAATTTTAATCTTCCATGTATATTACATACATGGCCATTTTCGTTATGTGCTATTTACTCTCAACCTAAGACTGGTGGCCTGTGTAATTTGTGATAAAAAGCAACTAGAGAAATTGCAATGAAATAAAGTACCATAAGAGTCAAAAATTGATTATGGTTGACAATGCCTTTTCTAATAAAAGATAAATAAAGATAGTACTTGCCATCAGAGTCAATAATTGAACAACCCTAGCATCAAGACTTGAAGTCATGTAAAAAAAATTCTATCTATAAAACCCCGAGCATTTTTCACTGGAAAACATCTAAAATAGAGCTAAGAATTATCTAGATTCTGAGAATTATAAATAATTCTGTAAGGAAAAAAACAAACTTCTTTCCAAATATAAAAAAATCATCTTTAGAGGGTGTCTATCGGAGTACTGATGCCAATTTTCAAGTATGTAGATAAAACACTATGGTCTGGAACACTTAACACTCAAACTCACACAAATAGAAAAGAGAAAGCTCTTTGATGGCTACAGTTGTTCACTTGATGTTATTTCTAAGTCAGAGCATTGATGTTTTGTTTTTTTTTTAAAACAATTCTCTCTTTATTTTCCAGACCTTGAAAATGCTGAAGACATGATTCAGATTGAGAATGAAATTGAGGACCTGAAGAAGGCCAACATGCATGCCGAAACAGAGGTGATAAAGTTGCGTGCTGAAATCACGTGTCTGGAGAACAAGATCCGTCTGCAAGAGCAAGAGAATGCAAGTGTATGCGAGAAGAACCAGCACCTTCAAGAGTACGTACAGATGATGCGCTCCAAGATTATCTCATGCCTGCAGAATGTGCAAGTGCCACAGATTGAGGAGGCCATCAGCGAAGATAACTTTGATAATTACATCAACAAGATACAAACTCTGTGTACAAACAAAGCCAACGACAATCATGCTCTGTTCACAGTAATCAAGTGTGCAATAGCAGAAATTAGTTATTTAAGGAAAATATAGCAATTTCATCACCAATTTTTTTAAGTTATAATCGATATAGGCACAGAAAAAAAAAGTTTCGTTTTTGTTGTGTTTTAAAAAAAAAAGGACCTAATGTCACTGAGCCAGGTTGTGAGGGGAGACAACTTTGTTTTCATAACGGTATTTATCTCCCTTGTTCTGTGATATGCGCTGTGGCTAAAAAAATAAATTATTAATAATAATGATAAAATTGACAAATAAGTGTTGAAAATTTTAAGAGTTTTCCCTACCTTGAGAAAAAAAAAGTAATCTATGAACAAAAAAAAAAAAAAAAATTGTAGGGAATAAAGTAATCCCATAATTTAAAGAAGGAAAAAAAAGCAACAACAACAACAAAAAAAACAACAAAGCAACCAATGGCATCTATAATTATTTAAAAGAAAAAAAAAAAAAAGTTAAAAGCTGAATGATTGAAAGACGATTCCGCAATTTTTTTTATAAACAAAAACCGAGTCAAAAGACTTGCAGAAGTAATCATCTTTTAAAAATGGAGTTTAATGGAGTAAAAAAAAAAAAAATTAAATGATTATGGCATTTGATGATGAAAGTTGAAAAAAAAAAAAATGTTGAAGTGCATGAAAAAAAAAGTTTTGAAAAAATAAAAAAATGCAAATGAACATGGAAAAGACACAAAAGATATGACAAACTTAAGCCTACTTCCCTCGTACAAAAAGATGGGGGGAAAAAAATATACGTGAATGAATGACTTCATCACATGAAACAAAAAATTTCCTGCACTTAAACAATGGACATTTATTCCTTTGACCCCTTTTTTTTTTCCTTTTTTTTTTTTTTTTCAATCCTGAATTTTGGGGGTTCTGTTCTTGTCCAACTGCAATATTCCCCAGTCATGTCGAAGAGAGAAAAAAAAACAAAAAACGGTACATTCCAATCATTTCTTCCCCTAGAACCCCCAAAAGTTCTTTTTTTTTTTTCCTTTTTTTTTTTAAAGAAGAAAATCTTACCAAGTTGAACTGCTCTAATTTCAACCCACCTATCTTTCTAACTTATCTACATTCCTGTCTATTTGTGAGTTTATTTATTTTATTTATCTATTTATTTAATCCCACCACCCACCTCAAACAGGTTTGATTATTTATTTGATTCATTCATCGTCATTTTTCATTCAGTCCAAAAGTCATTCCATCTTCTCATTCATTTGTTCATTCACTCACAAATTCATTTATTTATTTTATTTATTACAGTGTGGTCGCATTTTACGTGAAGACAAAATAGTGCGATATAATTTTTTTTTTTTCTTAAATGAAGCCTGTTCATGAGCGAAATTCTAAATAATGCAAATCCCTCTAAAATTGTATTCCAGTGGAAAATGTAGTCTTAAATTATGCGAGTTTGGAATCGTATAAGGTCTCCAGGAATACCTCCTCTCTCGCATAAAATGCAACCACCCTATATCTTCATATCTATTTATTTACCTATTTATTAAAGAAACAAGTATACTAAGGACACAGTTTACATAAATGTAACGATTATTTATTGAAAAATTTCTCCTTTTGTTTGGCATTTTTTTCCTATTTTCTTTATAAAGAAAAAAAAATAGGTACATTTTACAGTAAGGGAACAAAAATGATAAATGAATTTATTTATTGTTTCATTTTTATTTATTCTTCCATCCATTTCATTCATTCATTACTCAATCACCTTCCAGGGTTTTATTTATTTTCTATTTTGTGTTGAAAGATTTTTATTTATAAAAAAAAAAAAAAAAAAAAAAAATGGGAGAGAAAAAAAAAAAACAAATAAGAAATGTTTAGACAAGTGCTGAACCTATTGAACCCTTTCAAGACTCTTGGGACATATATATATCCTGAGATTTCTATGACTGCTTGGATATATATCATACATGCCCGGTAGATAGATCTCTTTTAGAAGTCTACTGGGATATTTCAATTCAGGCATTAAGCACTTTTACAGGTTAGTCTTGAAAGGGTTAAAATGCAACTTTTTTTTTTTTTTTTTTCAATTTAGTAAATTCCTTTCAAAGGATCTTATATGCACACACAACCAACTTCTGTATTATGAAGCATAAATCACTTTCCTCCCCAAAACTGGTTTACTCTACAAAACTACTTTGTAGTCTTATTCTTTTTATGTGTTTAAAATGTATGTAAATGTATATATATTTTATTTTTTTAAAACAGAAAATAATTGTTTCTTTCCCCCCAACCCTCTACTTCAATAATTTAATATTTAAATTAATAATTTATGAATTTTTAAAGAAAAAAAAAATGAAAACTTTCTTTTCTTTTTTTTTTCCGTGCATGTGACTTTTTTTTTTTATTTTGTTTGATTTTATGTGTGGCTTCATTTTAGTCCCTCTCCATGTAATTTTTTTTTCACCTAACAAATTCTTTTTCAATGTCTTCTTTCTTAATATCATTTTGGTCTACACCACAACAACCTTTATTAATTTTTATTGTTGGTTGGTGTATAAGTTATATAATAGCTATAAGTATATAGAATATTCTCATATTTCATATTTTAGTTTGTTTAAAAAAAAATAGACAAATTCTATCGTTTATAAATAATTTAGCAAGGATAACTTAGATAATAATTGCAGTATTTCAAATAACATGCAACTTACCGGTTATCGTGAGATCACCGAAGTTAAGCAACGTTAAGCCTGGTCATTACCTAGATGGGTGACCATCTAGGAATACTAGGTGCCGTAAGCAACTGGGGATCAGTCCCTGACCATGTCATACCAAATACTTTAAAAAATGGTACTCAATGCCTCTTTGCTAAAGAGTAGGCTTGAGGATAAGTGGTTGATGGACCAGGGATAGAAGTCGCGCCCAACCCTGTCCAAAAGGATGGTAGCAAAGAGAAAGAGGAGTGTTTGGGTCGCTTCTGACTATGGTCAACCGGCCAACCAGCCAACCAGCCATTTAAAGCAGAAAAATTGATGAAAGGATTGCTTCATACATTATTTATAAAGAAAAATCGAACAACACAACCATTAAAAACACCCACCTCAGGGCTTGCTTTTTGGCCCACTAATTCTGCTGCTATATCTACGAGAAAAGAAAAACTAAATAAATAAACGACAATTTATTAACAGGTGCATTAAGAACTGAACCTCCCAACTCCCAAATTTTTCCCACCAATAGACTTTTAAAAAAAAAGAAAAAGAAAACAATTGACTTATCTTCCAGTTTTTATCATTTCTTTTTTTCTTTCAATGCCACCGTACAAATTTAGTGTTGAAAAGTTTAAAAAATGATTTTTTTTGTTTCATCTTTTTTTTTTTTTTTTTTTTTCTTATTTCCAAGATGACTACCTTATCTTTTTTTTGTCTCCCTGCCCCCTTCAACCCTTCCGTTTTCTTCCTGTGTAATCCTGACCTCACTCTTGATTAATGATGTTGCTGATAAAAATTTGGGACAGAATCCTAAAAATTAAATTTGTCACTAGTCACTTAGATCTCTACATTCAAAACTCTGACACCCATAATCATTGTGTGTAAATAAATAACAACCATCTTACTAGCATCTATGCGTTCTACTTTTTATTCGTGTGTGTTTTCTTTTTTCATTTTCTGGATATCATACCCTTGTCACTATTGAAACAGGTATATCCTTATCAATGCAGTTAATTTGTTCCAAAATTTTCCGTACTGTTCACTGTCTAATAAATCAAATTGTTTTGTTTTTTTTAGCTTATACAGTTAACCACATTATGGGAATTCATCTTCAAACAATTCATAGCTGTTGATTACACAGAATTCATCCTCAACCTTGTCTAACAATATTAATACCAGCTATGAATTAATTGTACAATCACTTTATTCATTACAGTAAACTAAATTTCACTACTCATGTTTTCATATAAATGCTAGCTAGTTATCACTGGGCAGTTCTGCTGCAAAATGTATTTAGATAAATTCTATGCCTAAAGAATACTAACAAAACTAGGTTTAATGAAAATATTGAAGGAATTTGTACGTATGATCTTCAGTAACAAGAGTCACCGATTTAATGGACGACCAAAACGAAAAATTCTTTGTAGCTGGTATTAATATTGTTAAACTAGGTTAGAGATGAATTTCATTTGAAAAAGAACTAATGTTTTTTTAAAAAGAAATTTCTATTCTAATTTCTGACAGAGTTGCATTTTTTTTTTCATGTGATAAATTTAGCATTATTGTTCACAGATCATTTATTAAATGGACAATAATTCATTTGTCACCAACATTCATACTTTCTTTTGTTTTCAGTTGTTTTTTAATGTTTATCATGTGTATATTGGTGGCATGTGAAGACCTTTGAGGTTTGTCATGCAATATGTTCTCATAGGTTCTACTGAATAATCAATGAAATTAATTAAAAGGAACCATTTTTGTTTGTAAAATAGGGATTGCTAATCAATACAAGAATATAAAAAAAGGTTAGAAAAACAAAATTGTGCATTCAGAGGAATCTAAAGCTATTTAATACCATGATGGCATAATTTGACTGGTTTTCCAACATTTTTGGGGTTTTGATTGCTGTATCAACTGAGATTAAGTTCTCGATTTTTTAAAATCTTTCAAAAACAGAATTTTCCTCAGAAATTTGAATGGAACAAAATTTATTGGCTGGCTTGTTATAAATACAGATGACTAGAATGGGCAGATATAGCAGATTGAACTTGTTTTGAACAATGTAGTTTGCACAGAAAAATAATCACTTACCATTACTTGGTGGTGGTTTATAGTAACATCTGTAATTGAAATAAAAATAATCAAAATTTTTTTTTTCAAATGTGCATTTAAAAATTTGTAAGATCTTGAAATTATTGATAAATAATTTGGATAATAAAATTTCATAATCTTTGCTCTAGCGTAAACAATAATTTGATAACAAAATTTTTAAAAGACCATAATATAAAGAATCCTAGCAGTTTTTAGAGGTTTTTATTTCTACGCAAAAAGTGTGTTCTGTACATTAATGAACTTTCTTATCAGAAAATATTCTATTTTTTTGCATGTTTTTTTTTTTTGTCTACTTAGAGCCGATTTATATAAATAAAAAATAAAAAAGTTGCAGGATTGTATAAAATTCCAACAGACTTAGTTCCTCTTTAGTATTACCTAAATCTAAATGTAATATGGTTTGAGTGATTAGGATATAGAGTTGAGTTTTTATAAAAACCGTAATGGAGGGGATGGGTTAACTTGGAAAAAATATTTGCATAAGAATCCCATACAAAATACCCTTCTCATGGGAAAACTTATTACAAATAGAATACATCCCTTAATTTTCATTGAAATCAGCCATTAGCATATTTTTAAATTTTAAAATGTGTATGAAAATTAGACTCAAATTTCCCGATGCAATTTCCACTAATATATCTGGTCGTGAACGTAAAGAAGTTTTCAAACTCAGTTATCCCCAGTTTCATATTGTCTGAGGAAAAAATGTAAAGCTGAATTAAGTTAAGTTTTATTAATCATATTTAAATGGAGGTACAACATATTTACGGAATAATTAAAAGTAGAGCTGCTAATATATATTTATTTCTTTTATTCATTTACATCTGCTCACTACAAATCAATTATCCCCCTTGGCAGCAATGCAATTTAAGGTTATGCTATTTTAGAATTGCAAGTCTCTTGGCAATATTCAATGGGATAGAAATAACACTACGCTGCAGGGCTATTTTTTTTAGTATTGTCATTGGTTAAGAGGAAGAGCTAAGTTGAATAAATTATTTTGTGGCATGAGACCCTCAAAAGAAGAAGAAATCAAGCAAAGAATCACACTAGGATGGCAAGCCTTTAGCAGAGAAAGCTCATCCTTTAAAAATAAGAAGATCCCATTAATCCTAGAAAGAGGGGTGTATAACCAATGCATCCTTCCAATAGTCACTTATGTAGCTAAAACATGGAACCTAACCAAGAGACAGATCCGCGAATTGAAAACCATACAACGTGCACATGAAAGAATTATGCTGGGCCTCACATGGAGAGACCACAAGACAGCACAGTACATTTGAGAAAAGACAAGAGACAGGGACATCATAGAATCCATTAAAAATCTCAAATGGCGGTGGGCTGGCCATATTGCAAGAATGGCGGACAACGATGGACATCACGACTCACGACATGGATCCCCCGAGATCACATTTGCAACCAAGGTCGGCAGAATATTAGATGGAGAGACGAGCTAGACAAGTTCAGAAAGTACAGGCTCTGTGACGCCCATGATAGAGAAGTGTGGTGAATTGTGAGGAAGGTCTATGTCCAACGACGGACGTTAAAAGACTGATCATGATGATGAAGATGTGAGAAAAAAACGTTGCTTTAAAGTATTGGAAGAATCAATTTTCCTTAGTTTCTCAAACAAATTGATTAATGCTATTTTCAATGATCATTGACTTGTAAATTTTACTACTTACATAAGTTACTTTTTTTGCTGGCTCATTCATAAACTTTGGAAAAAACACAATATAAGTCAATAAAAATGCCCTTTCCACAGATGAAACAAAACTGCTTTTGTTAATGAGTGGAATTCAAGGGAGATAATTGATTTCTATTATGCAACAGATCACCATCATACTATTTCTTAGTTATATGCCTCTTGACACTATTTAAATTATTAGAAGATTTTTGATGTTTTAAAATTCTTTGGTAATTATTATTCAGCTTCTGGACACTTCTGAAACAAATCAATGGCCATGCACTGCATGACCGCCATTGGAATATTTAAACACTTCTTTAAAAATAAAAATTATTGTCTTTTTAAAAAAAATAAAAGTAACCAAATACCTGTTCATTTAAAATATCACCCTAGATATTCAATTTTTACATATAAATATTTCTCAGGAAAACCATTGGGCTACAACTAGCTAGCATTCATATGGCAACAAGTATAGTGAAATTTATGTTATTGTAATAAATAAAGGATATAGGATTGTTACAATTAATTTATATTGTAAAACTAGGTTGGGTATGAATTCTCCGTAATCAGCTATGAATTGTTAGGAATGTACTCAGTGGCTACCCTGCAAGCCCTTCATAAGGCTAATTTTGGCTTTAACAAAGTCATTGATTTATCTGAACTGACTTCAGATTTACTAAATCCAGTTCAATAAATATGGGAAGAATGTGGACCATAAACACCAATCATGTATGTGCATGGTTATGGCATAGTCTCCTTGAATATTTGTTGAAGTCGCATTTTTCATTCTGTGCTTACTGCATTGTTTTTTGCGTGCATTTCTGTCATGGTTTTTAAATGTGGTACACTTAGTCTATTCCTTCAGTGAAGCACAAGAGGAATATATTGTCTCTGAAGACGAAGCTTGGAAATTTTGTGGAATATGAGCATGGCAAGAGCTGAGAAGTATGACCTCAAATAAACGACAATCCATAACATTCTGAAGGCGAAGGACAAGAGCAGGGAAAGCATGAAAAGGCTGGACAGATTTATTTTGGTCAAGGAAACTATCCTTTGAAGGCTTGGATGAAGCAGTCATTCAATGGTAGAAGCAGCAACAAGTTTGGATAATAGCATGCTGCAGAGAGGCTTGGCTGCTCATTGAGAATTTTTAGTGCAGTGACGGCTGGCTGTGGCATTTTGAAAGGCATGATGGCATTTTCAACAGAGTCATAACCACAGAGATACTGAATGGTGACACTAAATCTGTGAATCATTTCTCTGTTGGTTTGAATCAGCTTGTTGAAGATGAGGCTCTCCACCATTTCTAAGTCTACAATACTACCCAAAATGCCTTTGGATTAACCGAGCGATGTAAGATAAGGTCAAAAATAGAACCAGGGGCAACCGGACAGCCTTTGGATCTACCAAGCACATGGCATCCACCCAATATAACATACTTTTGGCTGCAACTAAAGACCACTCCTCCACAATTAGTTTGTTATAGCAATTGTTTACTATAGATTGTTACATCCATTTGTACAGCTAAACCTTAACCATACTACATCAAAAACTACAATAAGGTATTTCTGTGTATGCTCAATACATGTAAAGTGGGAGATCTGTTATCATGTTATACAATAATAACCAACTTAGTGCTGATTCACCATCCTCATTTTCAAAGATTTTTCATAATAAATTTAAAGTTCGGCTATAAATAGATGACAGCATCACGGACAGTCTCCGGAATAAAAATACTGTTCATTTGGGTTAACATGCCGTCTGTAGAAGAATAAACTCATGCACGATGAATTATTATGTAGTGATATATTTTGACACCTAATGATATTTCACCAGCTCCAGAAAGTAGATACCGCATGAGATGCACAGCAACAATCCATTCCATCTTGTTGAGGCTCAAAAATGACATCACATATTTCCAAATGATTGCTGGCACAATCTCTAATTTATACTGTTTTATAATGACCCCATTTAGCACTGTATTTGTTTTAGAAAAGTATCTAGAGATCTAAATGGGGTATTACTGAAAAAATGCTAGAAATAATTGTCTACTTAACGTCCTTAATAATCCTTGTTCAGTTAAGTGTCCTTGTCTTTGACCTTGGAAAAAAAGCAGTTTTGATATCAAGTATTAAACTGTTCATATATATAGATTATTTGTGAATAAGTTGTAAAAGTCATTCTAGAACCTTTTAAACTAAATATTGGTACATAATATTTTTCATTGAAATTCATCTTTCAGATCATATTCTCTAAAGAATCATAAAGTATATATGATGTACATCATATATTTTTGTCTTATTTTCTATCAGAGTCAGTCTGTGTGTTTTAAATCAAAAACAAGTTTACCCACGCCATCAAAAGATGTCAGCAGTATTTAAATGATCTTGCAATTGCATTGTACTTGGAAAAAAAAAAAAAAAAAAAACATTGTTACTCAGCATTTTCATGTTTAAACCTGGATTTTTTTAAGCATATGCAAGAAAAAAAAATCATTAAATGCAGGGAACTATGCTCATTCAATGCTTATCTTCCTTGACAAATATTACAGACAAAAAATATAGCCAATCATGTATCATATAATATATCTACATAACCACCATGATCAGATTTCTGGAATTACATTTCTTAGCTCCTTCTAACAATCACATTTTTAGTGAATTTAGACACAAAACGCGACTCAAACATACATAAGGTGAAGAGATTTCTTTTTCATATGCTGAACTGATCACCCTCTTTGTCTTTTAAAATGTACAAAGTGATTATTACCCAAGGTCAACCCTGTAATAAACAATTCATAAGTTCTATTTGATAATGATTGCAAGAGTAGTGATGGTGGCAATCTTATTATGCCAAAAGCTGTAAAATTTGTTCTTGTAAGTGAAAAGGTGAAACTTCTCAACTGAATAGGGAAAGAAAAACATTGTATGCCAAGGTTGATAAGAATAAATCTTCAATCGATCACATGACTCATTACAGCATTTATTATCAATTATTGTTGTTAATCTCATACTGTGCTTAATTTATTAAATAAATTCCATCATATGTATTTATGTATAGGAAAAAAAAGTAGTATATATAGGGTATAGTACTCTTGGGGTTTCAGGATCTGCCAGGGATCTTAGAACGTGCCATATCTCATATTTGTAAAACGAAAGACTTTTTACCTCAATCCGAGTAAAAATGGGGTGGGAGCATGCTATACTCAAATGTACCCAGGAAAAAATTTCGTACATTACTAAAATTAAGTCCATTTGATGACAGCGGTGACGCAAATTCACCTCCTCCTCACTAAATATATTGGACTCACACCACAAACCATATGCGAAAAATTAAATGAATTGGACAAAAATATTTTAGTAGTCCGTGAACAAAACATTATTAATTTAAGCTTTCCCTCCCTCAGGCGCTCAGATACAGGGTATCTGAAGGTGTAGAGTCTGATGGTTGGAAAGCTGTAACACAAATACTCTATTTAAAAATAACTAAGATAAATCAAAATAATAAAATTGAATAAAAAATAACTAAATTTAAAGACAAAGGCTTTAGATTGAGTGCACAAGAAGTACCTTTGCTCATTTTTTCCTTATGTTATTTCAATAGAGGAAATTGGAATACCATTGTACACAACAGGAAAATAGTGGACACTTATAGCTTAACTTCAGAAAAATATGTGAGACCACCAAAATATAGTGCCAAATTAAGTTCCCATGTTATGTAAGAGGCCAAAATTTTATGCCTATTTTTCAAAATAAGTCCATTTTTAAAAATAATTTTGACCATACTGTAATTAAAAAAAATGGAAAAAGAATAAAAAATAGTAAAATAATTACATCCATCATTTCAAATTACATGATTGTACATTCCTTTGAAATTACAATTTATACATCATTGTTCACACAACACATAAAATCTATAGTAATGATCTTCTATCATTTTTTTTTATCCAATCTGCACTGGATGCTGGTTGACTGGGACTACGAAGTTTCCAAAATATGATCCATTCAAAGCTGTCATTGTTCATAATGACCCCTTGACTCCCAACCTCTATCCAAACCCCCTTTACCCTTGGTATCCAGAGGGTACAAATGCCCTGTTGACACCACATAAACTATTTTAACCTTTTTTTTTTTCATATTAAAACACAGATATTTCAACACATTGTTTGTTTTTTTAACAACATTGAAACACAGATATTTCAATCCATTGTACTATGAAAGATATGGATGGGGTCTTATTAGTCAATTACAGAGCAAATGAAAGCAGCAAACTTTTCATTATCATGGTGGTAGTTTCACTGAAATTTAATTTATTATAGCATTATTGGTATAAAATGTATTGATTAGCTAAGTTGCTAATCACAACTCCACTGTAAAGAACCTTCTTACTTTCCAAGTAAAACTTGAAAATTCACATAATGGCTAATGATTAAAAATGCAGTGAACTGTGACTCAAAATTACTTCAGTTCATCTTTTTAAGGATGTAAGAGTGGAACGAAATCTTGGTAGTCACATAAACATGTCTGAAAATCAGAACATGCACTAATTCTTTTCTTGTGTGAAGATCTAACAAGGAAGGTGGTACCAACTTTATTTTCAAATTTATATCTAAAATTAAGTGAGATAACATTTTGAAACATCTAGATTTTTCAGTTACATTTCCATTGATTTTATTTTTATATATATATATATATATATATATATATATATATATATATATATATATTGAATATCATTTATAAATTAAATGTGACTTCAATCCTCGACATATACTATATTGTTATATTACTCAATTCATTGAAAATACTCATTTCATTACTATAAATCAAGAATAATTTGAATAGCAATTTCTGGCATCTAGATGTAACCAAAGACATGATGTTTTTCATCTAAATCTTATAAGATGACAACACTGACCAAGGGACGTAATTCATATTTTGATATGTCGGTCAGCAATGTCAATCAAAATAAAAGATGCTAGCTTGTCTAAAAATGTCAAAGGTTCAACTGATCCAACAAACTGAGAGAATGGAGGTTACTATGCAAATCTCAGCCCTGCTACGGACGTCATGTGAATGATGGTCCATCAACAACCAAAGTTTCCTAAGAATGAGAAATTAAAGATCTAAATCATTAAGAAGTCTTAGTCTGTTACAATGAAATGGATAGATTAGGTGGAAAGAAAACATCAGAAATAGAGATTTATACCCAAAATTGCTTGACTAGTAGCTTATGAAAATTGCCTGTTTAAGCCTTCAATAGGTCCTGGATGAGTTCATTTTTGCATTATGCGCTTTTTTTTAATACTACTAATATCAACAGGGACATGAAGAAGAAATCTGTTTTTGGATGAAAATAAGAATGAAAATGTTTGTCCTCCTAGAGTATTTTTGTGCATGTATGTAAATTAATTAATATATCTCAAAATTAAATGCTTACTGAAATAAATTGTTCTATTGAGAGGTTGAAATCCAAGTTTTCTTTGTTTGTTAACTTGAAACTGGAATATCTCCTTACAGACGTTCATTTATTTCTCTAAACCAGCTTTAATGGGTCATTTGGTAAATGGTTTTTGTTGATAATAAAAGCAAAAAATAAAAAATGATAATTTCAAATAAACATTAATCAAACAAAAGATGATGATTAATTCCTAATGCAGATCTACAATTATCCCATTGCGATTCGGGAGTCATCCATTTGCGTTTCAGTCATAATTGGAGTATTTTGAGGAGTTTTGTGGTGTACCACAAAAAACAGCATCATAGAAAACATACTTCACAAAAATGTTTAGGAAATCATACATGAATATATAGTGACTACCATTGACTTTTGACAAAAAGTGACGTTGTGTTGATCAAAACATTGAGTAGTTGCAATCTTTTACAATCTTTGTGGTAATCCTCTAAAAATTTTATGATAATAATATTTGCATAATCAACAAGAAGAAAGATTGAAAATTATCAACTAATAATTATTTATACAGACAATATCAACCCAGAGATAATCGGGGGCTGAAAATTTGTTTACATTTGCAAACCAGCAAATCATGAGAATTTGCATAAGGAAGATTTATAGTAATTCATAGACTTAGCACTTCACGCCCCCCTTACGACCTTTACCCCTGCGAATGGCAAAAGATAACTGTACTTTCAATAACTTACCCAGAGCCTAAATTGGAAAACCAAAATCAAAGGGAGATAACTTGAAGCCGAAAATATATTTTCTATTATTCTATTACTATTATTTTCAATGAAAATAAGAATTTTATGTAAAATAGAATATTGATAAAAAAAAAACATCTCAGATAATCGTACTTAAACAAAGTATGTCTATGAATTTCTATTTTCAGACCTACTTTCAATATTTGGCCTACAGAATGAGAAAGTCTTCTGGAAAACTTATTAAAGTCATTTGAAATTCTAAAACCAGAAATTAAGGGAGGTAACTTCGATCCGAAAATCCACTAAGAAAGAGTCTCTCACGATATAGAAATTTTTTATTAAAAATTAGAAGGGATACCCGATGTTGCCCGGGAAATTTTGGTTTAAGGTTGGAATAACAAAAATGCTGAATTGGCTAATGGAACCCGACTACGATATAAAGACACGTGCAAAAATACTTTGAAGGTTGGAATAACACAAATTTTGTTCGTTTGTTCAAAGAAAAAGAGAAATATTTGCCCAAGCTGATATTTTTGTTTTTAATCCATAAAACCGTAGTTCGATCACCGTAGCACAGTGCTCACCCCCGGTTCGGTAGGCTTTGTTGCAACCATTGCTGGGTCGTAAAGACTTTAAAACTGGTACTGAATACCTCTCCACTAAGCATTCAGCACAAGGGTTAGGATTGTGGAACTTCTTGCCAAGAGTAAGGATTACAGCCAAATCGTGTTGGATTCACCAATTCTCATGAGATCACTGAAGTCGAACCTGGTGAGGACCAGAATGAGTGACCATCGGGGAATACAAGGCACCATGAGCAGAACGATGCTTCAACAGGCCTGGCAAACTATGAGTGATTCTCATTAACATTTGCCCCTGTTGTACTTAAACCCACGACACCTTCGGTGAGGGTCTGAGCAGAGAACGATGATACATACATAAAAGTGGACGAAAGTTTTAACGTGGTTCAAAAAATCCTTCTCATGATTTCATGACATATATGAACAGTTTATGAATGTATATTTCTATAAATATTTGTGTATGTGCACGTATGTATGTATGTATAATACATATGTACGCACTTGAAAAAGTGGGTTTTCTTTGTTATCTGTATTTATACTAATACTTCACATTTTTTTTTCAAGTGCGAAAACCAGTTAGACATTATACTAAACTCGTTGAAAACCCACCTATGACCGGGTTTCAGCCTAGTTCCTACAGAAAGCCAAAATGGTGTTTTTGGTCCTGGTTAGAGATTAAAACTGTCCACTCGGGTTTATCTTGATCACGTAACACAGGCTACAATGCACTATTTGGGCTACTTGGAGGTTATATACACGTAAATGAAATCAGACGTTTAGTACTATTTAGATGGATGAACACATGGAAATCAGGTAGTCATTATGCAGACCCACACATTTTCTTTCTAATTTTCAATGACTAATATGCAAAAAGTATGTTCCAGGGCCCATTAGAAACTGCAAAAGTTAGTGGCCAAGGTTGTGGCTACTCTTGAGTTTTGCTAAAAGAGTTAAAAATTTGACGAATTAGAGTAATTGCAAATAGTTGAGTCAAATGTGAACGTAGCCAGTTATGAAATAAAAGACTAATTCCGATTTTGGTATATGTACTGCAATCGAATTGCTTGGACATCGTCATTTAAATTAAATAGCCACACACTTTGTGATCGAAGTCTTGCTCAGGATAGCTCGTTTGTATATATTAAATGCAGAATGATTAAGTACAGGTTTCATAAATACCATGATTGAACAGGACTATTATGAACTGAAATATTTTTTTATCTAAAATCTATTACTCGAGTCAATTGACAGAATTGTCGACAAACAAATTTTGATTGATTTTACCTCAAAATACAAAGCCCACGAGGATGGGGCAGACATCCAATTATGAGCAGAAGTTATGGTCACGTCTGACATGGAGATCATTAGTAATAAAGATATTGAAAAAGAAAACACTTAGATAGTACGGGTAGCTGTCACTTTTTGAAGGTTTTCTTTGAGCCACTTTTTCATTTTCGTGAAAAAAAGATGAATAGCAAATACAGCTTTCAAAATTTGTTTTGCAGCGAGCTGTTATAGTAGCAGCGCACACCCATCTCTTTCTTACATCCTAGTCTCCTGAACTTTCCACCACCCAACTTTCAACGACTCAACCTAACAAACCATCATCACAATTGTTCTGGTCATTGAACGTTCAAAATCATTTTTATCACAAATTAAAATAATTACTCCTTTGCATCATGCCATTTTGGTTTTTATAGGAACTCTCTACTTTCGGATATCAGGAAAAATACAATATATATTTTCCAAAAAACCCATTGCATTGTCATTATGTAATAAGAATATAAAAGCATTCTTATTGAAATTGGTGATCAACGGTTAAGTATCAAGATATTGACATAACGGGCCAATTAGAAAGCGTTACGTGACCAACGTTCTTTGACTGCATGCCATGTTAGGGATGACCAATTAAAAAAATGGAAAACAGGGTGATCAATCAATAAGTTACTTTTCTCACCTTTTGTTGGACAATGATCAAAGCCCGACATGAACTAATGGACCAAATTAGGATAAACTTACAATGCAAATTGAAGCCAATCACTAAAACGTATTAGAAAAGTTTGTTTTTTTTTAGACATGATGATTGGTGAATGTTTAGATTTTCATCCCTCTGGCTCCAATGGTATGGTCTGTATGCATGATAGATACCCAACTAGACCAACTTGAAAACTCGAGAAACCTATGTTGATAGTTTTGGTTGACAGTCAATAGTTTTATTACAGCAACAAGGCAAGCGTTCGATCTGATTGTTGTAAACATTGGTAACAGAATTAATGTCGGAGATTGAGAAAAATGCAAGTTACATTTGAGAAATCACATAAATGATAGTGTTGCGTCTGACACACAGTATCAGTTATAATCATTGATCAAGCTGATTGTTGCCAGACAGCACAAGCACTGAGCGTAGGATGCGAGAGCCAGGTCTTATGTTGACTCAAGAGGCCTTTATTATTATTATTATCATAATAAAATATACAATAAGAGCCCTGTCTGCCATACTTATATTCATTTGAGAGACCTTTATATAAAAATATATAGTATAAATGAGAGGAATGCTTGGACAACATTAAGAAGAGAGGAAACTAGCAAGAAATGTCATCTTTAAAGGAATAATTGGTTAATATGCATGTAAATGAATCAGTCTTTTAACGTAGGTCGTTAGACGTAGAACTTCCCTAGGATCCGCCACATTTCTCTATCATGGGTGTCGCAGAGCCGGTATTTTTCTGAATTTGTCAACTTCATCTCTTCATCTTGTATTTTGTCGGCCTCGGTTTCGCATGTGGTCTCTGGTGATCCCTGTTGTGAGTCGTGATGTCCATCAGTTGTCTGCCATTCTTGCAACATAACCAGCCCATTGCCATTTGATTTTTCTGATAGATTCTATGATATCTCGGACCCCTGTTTTCTTCCTGATATATTGTGCTAGCAAATTCACGCAATAAATGATGGGGTTGTTTCTGTCTAGATTGACACCAAGGAGCATAAAGCTGATGTATTTGGTCGATTGATAATTCAAGTGTGATAATTTCAAGTTTGTTTTATGCCTCAACTTTCAAAGGGCGATTGGACAAAAAATCTTGAGGCAAGATGTTATGTAAAAAAAATGAAGAGTTTTGGAAAGATAAATTTATCTATAAAAATAGATGAAAGAAGAAAAAGATACTATGCGTTTTTATTTTTATCTAACAAGAGATGGCGGAAATATTCAAGTATTGAAAAATTAAACAAACATATATTTTAGTATAAATTTATTTATTGGAAACAAGATAAAGGTTTTATTCTCTTTTATCTAAAAACGAAAGAAACAACTTATAACTGAAGTCAAGAAAAATCATCCAAACATTACTCTCCAATTTCGTCTGCCACTAAAGTCTGATTGAAAGTTAAGTATAGGTGGGCTCTGGGTTGGAAGGCAGGCTCTTTTTTTTTTTTTTAGCTACACTTCTCCCCAAAACTGACAGATAAATAATCAGTTTTCAAAATTCAGCACTTTCTTTTGAAAGCCGGGGTCTCTTTGGCCTGTATATACCCTCTTTTGTCATGGTAGCAGATGATATAATGTTTTCACAACCATTTCATTTATTCCTATATACCGCTAAAAGATGGATTTATTTATGGTTGGATTGGCATAAGGAGCCTGGAGCTATTTTATCGGGTACTTTATTCTTTATAATTTAAGTATCCTAATTTTTGACATGAGTCTGGGACATCATAGAATCCATTAAAAACCTAAAATGGAAACGGGCTGGCAATGTCGCAAGAATTGTAGGCAACCAATGGACTTCGTGACTCACAATATGGATCCCCAGAGTTCACATGCGCAACCGAGGCTGGCAGAGTATTAGATAGAGAGACGAGCTAGACAAATTCAGAATGCACTGGCTCCACGATACCCACGATAGAGAAGTGTGGCGAATCTTGGGGAAGGTCTATGTCCAACGACAGACGTTCAGAGACAAATGATGATAAATTTCAAGTTGTCTGATGATCAGACAAAAAGTCTTGGCTTTTCAGGATGTAATATTCACTATTGTATCATTATAAGATGGTGAATTAACCAATGAGATGCGTCAGCGACAAACAGAAGAAATTTGCACATAGACTCATAATACGTGTGGGTGACTAAAGACAACGATCATTCGAATTCTTCTTGTATTACCCCTTAAGCAATGAATTAATTTTGGCAGTTTTTCATCTAATCTTACAAAGGTTTTTATTTGTACAATTATGATAATATAGTAACTACTTGGCTGAATTTTAAAACAAACAATTTGGTCAATCTTTCAACTGTTTCCTAAGGTGGACATTTTTTACCATCATTCATTTCAAAGGCTTTTTGATTCTTCCTCGGTCTTCTACTCATCTAAATTCATGTTACGAATAAATTAGGAAATAGAAGAAAGAGTGGAGTTTTGAAACTGTGTCGAAGGTCTACAGTAGTAAATTTAGATTATGGTGAATCAAAAATCTTGGATAAACGAGCCACCGCAGTGGACGAATGTAAATGACGAATCACCTGTCCGGCTAGCTAAACTGTACGAATCGATTGACCGAAGATCCGCCTCGGGTGGTCGTTTCCGTTTCGAAACGCCAAGCGCAACCTTACCGATCGTCTACCTGACGAACGTCGACACGTCGGGCCAAGAACTCTTCAGGGAAGCGATTATTGCCTTACCTTGTTTTGCCTCCTCCATTCGTGTCGACAGCACACATGACAGATTCTGTGGCTGCGAGTTCAGTCCTAGTCTGAACATTGAGTGATTCCGAACGAATTATTTTGTTCTCGTATATCTATTACATTGCAGTTCGTTCGATAGAAAAAGAAAAAGAAACAAAAAAACGTAGCATCTACCCCAGACTTTTGACAAAAATATGTTGATAAAAAACGTCCCAAAATTGTAACCAATCAAATTTATCGTAATAATCTGAGGTTGGAAGTAAACGGAGGAACGGGTGTTTGTTTCAAGCGGTGTTTATGTACATAATCTTTTGTACGGTATCGCAAGAAAAAAAAAAACAAAAAAAAAACACAGACCTGTACCTTTTATTAGGATTCGAATGAATGTAACCCATTCAAAATTTTGAAATATTTTTAAAAAGTCAAAAATTGCTTATTATTGGAGTTCATTACTTCGTAAACACTAAATGCTAAATGTAAGGGTTCCTCGAGAGCATTTTCCTCGTAGAAAGGATCCACAGGTTTTCAACATTGCTCAAGCTGCCAATTACATCAACGAAGGAGTTTGAGTGAACACTACTACAGTGTGAACCGTTCAGGTCTGTAAACAGGGATACAAATGATGAATATAGAGACTAAAACCTGTTTTAGATTATAAAGAATTATTGACATCAGTGGTCAACGGTCTACGAACATTGGTTCGAACACTTTTGGAAACTGTATGGATTTCAACATTGACTATATCACATCAATTCAAGGCAATAGAAAAAGGCGAAGTGTTGTAAAATTGTGTTTAAGTCTAGACAATGGGATATTGCATCATTCTCCGTATGACCTGACATTTCTCTTATAAATTATCATTTTATCAAGTATTTTTTTTTATCTAAAAATGTTTTATTATAGGGAAGCCATAATACGAGCTTTTACCGAATTCGTGACCACTAAACCTAAAAAACCCCAAAAAGACGTAGGGACGGCATATCATTAAAGAATCGTTGGAAAAAGTTTTGTTTAAATATTTACTGTTTGTTTATGTTGTTTATATTATCCATCATATTTAGAGTCAAGTGAACCAATGGACCGATTCCTAATTTGCTCTGATGTCCTTTTGGGTATCAAAATTTAAATCCTGTTAAATCTTAGCTAAACATTTTTACTCATTCAGTCACTATGAATCCAAGAACAATGACTACTTTGTTCGGGCGACGGCGACCAAATCATTTTGTCTATTTTCAAATAGCCACCATTCCATAACAGGAGTTTCTACTGTGCTTATATATTGTTCCCATGGTCAATCTTTTATGTAGATTTCGAAAATGTTATCATCATAGCTCTAGAAAATTTAATTTTTGCCCTGAAAAAGACGTCAAAGTGGAATTTAAGTTTCATCAGTATTTCCGGGAAGCCACTTTTAAGTAATCAGGGCCGTGTCTGTCTGTTCCTAAGGAAACTAATGTCAATGTACTACAAAATGTTATAATCTGGAACTTTTTAGCTTTTCTAGATCCTGAGATATAAGGTCTCAAAAATGGCCCGAATTGAAAGAAACGGCAAAAATGAACATGGGGGGGGGAAGCCGAATCATTTTCTATCAAAAAACAGATGAAAAGATCTCGTTTAATAATATTTGAAACTAGTTTTTTGTGACCTTGAGTCTTTCAAGTTCTAATCAGTGGTTGAAATTCTGGGGTATGGCGTATACCTACTTTTCATTTCCCAGGTTTTTGTATGTCATATGTCCACTAATGGAGAATTTACACTGTTTCTTGTATCCAAAACCCAGCCTTATCGGATACCTAGTTTTCAAAACCAATTCCATCACTGAGAACTGAGGGTTTGTTTCATGACCTTTATTTATTTGAAATCCCGCATAGTGGCTGATAAACTACAGCCTATTTCTTTCGTGCACAACTATTCGAGATGACATATTTTACAAAAATGCATATTTAGTTTTGATTTCAGAAAAATTGGCATACACATTACCTGGGGGCCCATGCCTGTGGGCTGTGCAGCAATAGTTTTATGTAGATAAAACCAACTCTTTGGCCCATGAGGGTCAAATGTTTTCAATCCACCAGGTATTGACTTATAAATATAATGTCTATAATTAAAAATCTTCCAAAAGTACAATTGAATTGAAATAATTTGGGGCTATAATTGGTTACTCTAAACAAAACAGTTATTTCGTTCTTGGCCTCCATATGTTTCAAATGCGGAACACCTCTATTAAAAACAATGATAATATTCTTACGTATTACTTTACTGAGTTTCGAAAAAAATATTACCTACTTTTTTTCACTTGAAATATATTGAAAAAAAATTGTTCGCAACAGATCTTTCATTCACGTAGAAGTTGACGGAGGAAGATAACGTTTACTTACAAGATTGTATGGATGACTAAAGTTGTAAAACTTCATTCGATATCATGGCAATCAATCAGGCTAATCATAAAGGCTATAAAAGGGAGACAATCACCATCTGCTTTTTAGCGTCCGTCGTTGGATAGACATAAACACTCCCCAAGATTTGCTAGACCTCTATAATGGGTATCGTGGAGCCAGTACTTTCTTAATTTATCTTGCTCGTCATGCCATCTTACTTTCTCTCGGTCACAATTTCGCATATGATCTCTGGGGATCCATATTGCGGTTGTCTGCCATTCTTGCAACATATCCAGCCCATTGCCATTGGAGTTTTTTTCTAACTGCTTCTATATTTTGGACTCCTGTCTTCGATATACTGTGCTGTCTTATGATCTCTCCACGCCGTGTTGAGTATGATTCCCTCACGTGCCCGTTGCATGGTTCTCAGTCAATCTCTTGGTTAGGTTCCATGTTTCAGCTCCGTAGATGACTATCGGTGGGATGCATTGGTTGTATACCCTTCTTTTTGGACTAGTGGGATTTGTGTGTTCTTGAAAGTTGAGCATGTTCTACTGAAAGCGTGCCAACCTAATGTGAATTTCTGCTTTCATTTTTGGCCTCCATATATTTCGAATGCATATCATTTCTATTAGAAATGACATTTCTTAAAAATCCATCTGATTACTACTTTTGGTTAATTCATATATTTCTAGATCAGTTATCTTGTGCAGCAACCATGCTTGTCTTTTTTCCGTTTCTTCCTGTCCACCTCCCTCTCTCTTTCTTAGACATCTCTCTTTTTTGCCAGTATTTTTATCTCTCTTGTCTACCGCCCACTCACTCTGTTTATTTTGTATCTCTCTCTCTCTCTCTGATTGCAACTATTCCTCATTGTTATTTCTCCTCCTCCCTCCTTTCCTTTCTCTCTCTGCTCGGCCTTTTTTTTTTATTCCTCCCGTATATTCCTACCCACCTTTGATTTATGACCGCTTTATAATGTATTGTTCCCTTTAGACCCTTCTTTATATAGAGATGTGGACAACTATGGTTGCCGCTATGGCAACAGAACCGTAATCGAACTTTTGGTTTGATGTCAGCATCCCCCGAATGTTACCACGATGACAGGTGTCATGCCTTTTTCACGTTTTTTTTTTTAAAGTATTTACATGAAAGAAAAATATTGTGACGTAGTACAGTTGGGATTTAATGGCACTCGAGGCTGAATGGCCAACGTCCACATTGTAAAGATGATACTCCTTAGAAAAGTTATCCTGTATAAATATTGGTTGAAGCCTCGATCAACACACTGTCATTTAGACAATGACGTAGCATGGGTTCTCAGCGCCTGGAGACAAAGACAGCGCCTGGGGCTGTTGCCTGATACTCTTAGAGAGGGCATTATTATTAAATAACAGGTATTATAGGCCAAAGGAAATTTTACGCCCCTTCAAACCTGTGCCCCGGTCGGCAACTATCTCTTCTCACTCACCCTCTCGCTACACCACTATCTGGATTAACCCTCGAAGGTTCTTTGCTTCGATTAGGTTTTAATATACGAAAATGTTTTTTGACGCAAAGGTAATTTTCCGTTGCGCGGATGAAAATTATGGCCACCGTAAATATGAGGTAGCTTCTTTTAGTGGCTGAAAGAGACTTGAGTTCTCCATTGTTTTCCCCTCGCTTGACTTTATAGCTATAAATTTTGAGTACGCTCGAGAACATTCGATGGCTACTGAAATCTTTGTTTGAATTTTATTTTTGAAAAAAAAACATTTTTTTTAAATTCAGGAGCCATCGTATGATTCTTTGAGCGAAATAAAAAGAAGGAACAAATATCAATTTATAGATTATATAAACAATATGATTTCTAGATAATATGTTTATTAAAATAAAATTCCAACCATCGAGTTAGCTGGAAAGGAGAACTTTTGAGTCACCAAGGGAGGCAACTCTTTTTTTTATATTTACGGCAGCAAATTTTCATCCGCGTGTGCAAGCTTTACCACTTTCACGACTAACTAAAGCTACATGCTTGCTGTTGAAACCGAAGTCAAAAATTTAAAGACAGTATTTATTTTATTGCAATACGTTTTAAGATTTCTGGTAAAAAGTGCATGGGGGTACCAATCGAAAATGAATTCAAACGATTCTTTAACTAAGAGATAAAAAAACCGACTGTTCAAAACCTGTGACGTTATTTACATGATTCTCGGCAACATTTGTTTCTGTAATAAAACTTTGTTTCCAATCGATTGAAAAAAAAAAGGTCAATTTAAAGCTATTGAGATACCTAAACTATGAGATATATTAAAATGTCCCAGCCTCTCAAATTACGAATGCATTCTTCCGTTACATATTCATTTCGAGAATTGATTTAAAAAAATATAACAAAACGTAAAGAAAAAAAAAATGACTCCGTTATTCGCCAACTCTCTTTTTCTTTCATCAAAACGCTTTCAGCCTTTTTCAGTTTATTCTGAAAGAAAGTGACTTTGGCATTCATAGTATCTGTCGATGTTCGTTACAGGTAAAAAAAAAAACTGATTGATCTTGACTGCCGAAAGCTGCGTTCAAAGAAATCATGTGTCTCCGTAGGAAGCGTCCATAATAACTATCTCGGCTGGATGTGTCTGAATCAAAGACATTGCAGGTATGCATTGAAATAGATCCATTCCACTCTCATTGATACCTAATACTGAAAATAGGTTGGATGTTTGCTTTAGGTTCGTAAACTCCATCATACACGACTAAGTCAATTTTTCAAAGGGAGATAACCGATAACGTTGACATGTGGACGTTGCTAACCTGTTCCAGACATATTCAGTCTACCCCAGAGTCCGGGTTAGTATTAGAATTACGGTTGCAGATAACAACAAACATAGTATCAAACATTTTCTTCACATATACTTGTCAATTTTCACGTTTTTTGCATGTTCGAAATTACACACTAGTTTTGGTAATCTTGAAAAAAAAAAGTGAGACATTTATTGTAAGCTATCCATTGTCAAATCATCCATTTGGGCCCCAAAGGCATGACAGCTGCGTGAGTTTACTTTGCTAATATTTGTGTCCACCCAGTACACAACATGGATCCCCCGAGACCACATGCGCAACCGAGGCCGGCAAAGTGTTAGATGGAGAAACGAGCTAGACAAGTTCAGGAAGTGCTGGCTCCGTGACGCCCATGATAGCGAAGTGTGGCAAATCCTTGGGAAGGTCTATGTCCAACGACGGACGCTAAAAGACTGATGATGATGAGTAAAAATAAAATCCATCTCTGAATAAAATACATGAATTTTAGTGGAGAGAGGGTAAGTACAAGAAGCGACTTGAAATTTTGAGAAAAATTGAACACCAGTTTTGATAATCTTTGTTTTGACGACGTAAACTTATGGCGGTGTTTAAACTGTTTACAAAGGCTCAGAAAATATAATTGTTCATTTCTTAAATGATTAAACAACGTATTCATTAGAAATTAAAAGCCTGTCTTTTGCTTTCCTGTGAACATCAGTTTAACATGTTGGATGCACTGGTTTCTGTCGTACCTTGACGAATTTATATTGTGAAATCTGATAAAGAGCAAAGAGACTTAATTCAATTATTGCCACAATATCTGATGAACGTGTTTATACTTTTCAATGAAAAATTACACTTTTGGAGTCTCTGAATTATTTTTGGTGCCTTGTAAGCTGGTTAAACACCGCCAAGATTTTCGTACGCCAAAACAAAGATTATTCTAATTTCTATTTCTGACAATGGGGGGGGGGTCTCAATCCGTATTTATAGATAACAAATTTTGTCCTTTTGGCCTGATATGCACGAAAAATACTGAACAAAAATTGTGCAGCCACGAGTGTGAAACAGCAAAGTATCGAACTCATTATGCAGGGGCGGATTCGGGACTTTGAGCATAGAAGATCCAATTCTTTTCAGCCCGTTCAATTAGATAATGGAAAAGAACTTTAGTTTTTGTCCCCAACAGAAAAAAAGACGTGAAGTATGATTCGCTATGGGTGTTTGTCGTCGTTGTGTCATTTTCTCTATTGGATAACTTCGTTATTCTTTAACATATGTCAATGAAATGCAAGTAGGCTTGTGGAGAGATTCTACCGGGAGTTGGGGTAATGGCCGATCCGCTTGCTCGTTTATATTTTATAAGCAATAACGTTTTTGTATACATTTGGGAAAATTTCTCGAATCTTGAGCGATTTTGGTGAAATTTTGCTTTAATATAGACAAACCTCAGAATTTAAATATGGTGAGTTACGGTCGATCCGGTTGTTTGTTTACATTTTATTTGTAAATGACCATACGTCAACATGTAAAAATATATTGAACTTTAGAACTGTTGAACTCATTAGAATTATAGTTATCTTTCCCGTTTCAAACTGACCGTTGCAATTTAAAGTCGGAGAAACAGACAAGATACCTTTCAATGGTATTTTCAATTTTTTTTCCTTCGTTTTTTGAGTGGTCCACTAATGTCGGGCAATTTCATGTAGTTCATCCGACAAGTGTTAATCTTTATGGATTAAAGCAAAAAACCTGATACGTACAAAGGATAAGTTAGAATTAATGTTTGTTCGGGTCAGTATTTGGTAATAGTGCAGATGTGTGATGCATCTAAATTACACATGTCTAAGGATTGAATTTCCTTTCAGTACTCCACTAGACATAAAACAGTAGAATATCAAACAACTTGGGCTAAAAACGAGTAGTTTATAGTTGTTTTTTTTACTACTTATCGCTATTGGATCAGCGTAAGGGTTGGCTCAACTATCATGGCTTCCGATGACTATCTTGGGCATGTTGTTGTATAACTAATTTTTGGAGACAATTTCGTTTTGTTAAAGAAAATTGCTGAAGTTAGCTTTTGAATTTAAAAAAATCCCCCCCCCCCAAATAAAGCGACAACATTTCTGTAGACAAACTTGCATTTTGCAGAATTTTGCGTTCCCTGTGCCTAAACTTGCATTTTTTACATTTTGGCGATGCATCTATCTACCTTCCAACCATGAACAAATTGACAAAACCTCGGAAAAAAAAAAATGATCAAAACCTTTTCATCAATCTTCACCATCTCTCCGATAAGCCTTTTTCCACATCCATATCTTCGATCTTCCCTCGACTAACAGAGTGAAAGCCACAACTGCAAAAAAAAAATGAAAAAAAAAAAAGACCCCACAAGTTCGTTCAAAAAATATTTTTTCAAATACAAAGCAACAAACCTCTTTAAAATTCGCATGAAAAAAAAAAAAAAAAAAAATGTTCAACACGCTCGATAGTCACCGGGACTCATAAGGGTTAAGGTAATGGTGTGAAAGGTGGTGTTTAGTCAGACGTCTCACGCTAGTAGTGTTAGCTAACTCTCTGAATGTAATTCACAATTCAGATCAAAATTTCTGTTACTTGCGATGGTGTAGATGCAAGCAAGAAAAATAAACATGTCTCCCAGCCATTTTGAATTTAAAAGGTGGGGAAAAAAATGTTGAAATGGTCTACTTTTTTTACTTTCAATTTGCCATCTGCTACTGCCACACGAGGGGGTGGATATTTTGGAACAGGAAAGGTCAGAATTGCCAGTTTCGGTTTATAAACCAGAGTATTTTGGAGGAAAATGGATTTTGATCTACTCTAAATGAATATAACCATTTTTTCTGAAAGTTTTAATTTTGAGAAAAATGAACTTTCAAAGTAAGGGTTCGATTTACTTGACCCAATTTAATGTAAGTCTTTATACAAGAATGTATACATGGTGAACTGGATCCTTATTGTCTTTAACCCAGAACAGTCCGATGGTTAAAAAAAAAGTTGAGATAGCTACCTTCACTACGTCTGGAGCCCACGATGATTAGAAACGACTAATTGAATAATTTGCAGCCACACTTGTGCGAAAACGGACACAAAATAAGGATCTAGTTAAAGACATTATTTACATTGTAAATCGAATAGCCACTGTCAGAATGATGAACATAAAGTAAGCATCTAGTTTTGGATTATGGACACATTATAAATAGAATTCCCATCTTGAAGCTTATTCACTCGCTTCCAATTTGAAAGTCACTTTTTTTTCTAAAAAAATTGAAAGAAACGAATGTCAGATTCAGTCAAAGAAGATCAAACCAAACATGTAACATACATTTTCATTTCATCTTGTTTATCAAATCGAATCTCAATTGAATTAACATTCGAAAAGAAGGGCGTTTGAGAAAGTTCACTTTGGAAAATAAAAAGGCGGCGCTGGGTAGTCAGTATAAGGATTATATGGACAAACCTGAACATTTCTGCATTGACACAAAGGTTCCAGTAAGATCCAATTTCACATGTTCTTCTCCACACTTTTTTTCAGTTTTCGTCTGATATTTTTTAGTGCTGATCTAGGAAAGAGAAGTGTTCATTTTCGTCTTATCCTCCTTCTTCAAGCTTGCCTTAGACTGGCTTCGTGGTCACTCTGAACAACATTGAATTATGGGTAATCACAGACGATTTTTTTTTTCTTTCTTACCCTCCCCAACTCATGTAATGAAGTTCTTGGACCGTCTTGAGATTTACCAAGCTTAGCTAGGCACAGCATAAGGCTGAATAGAGTAGAGGTTGAATGAATTAAGGAAGATTGTGCTACGACAATCTTGGGGAGGGTCGCCTTGCAAGAAAATCAGTATCCGAGAAAGAAATGAAACTGTGGCTAGAACTTGAACTCAGTTCGCCGAATAAGTTTTCTTTGTGGTTGTCAACTGTACAGACTTCAGCTTTCAAAATTACTAGACACATATCGCCACAATTAAATAAACATATGTGAGTGTATGCACTGCAATTACTAGACAACTGGCCACTAAACGAAGCTGAATTTACCATATATATTAGTCGGTACAGTGTCGAGTGCAAAGTTTTAGAGATCCGCAGTTCGGAAAATTTCTTTTGACTTCCGCTTTTAGGAATTTTCTAAATGTAGTGATAAAATATTTGAATTAGCAACCCTGTAGAGAAGTAACCAAATTCTCCAAAACCGGTTTAGTACCACTGACAGAATTTTTTTTTTACCCCAAGAATTTTATATAAGTTTTATATAAGTGGATTCTGTTTTTGTAACCATGGGGGGGGGGGAATGGAAAATTTTGACCGATTTGCTCGTGAGGAGAAGATAGATAGAAGTCTGGAAAAATATTTCATGTCACAGCTCACTATTTTTATTTTTCGGTCAAGAGACTATTTCCAATAAGGTATAAATGCCTGATAATAAGAGTCTTTTGCAAAGAATATTAACCATATTGGAATTTTAACCAATAAGGCAAAAGGATTGTTGGAACTCTATCCGGAATAATAAGGAAGAAAGTTTTCATTTGATCCAATTATCAGTTGACTTTTGATGGAGACTAGTTGAACTAAACTACTTCTTCGACGGGAAATAGATCTGCTGATCGAACAACTCAAGCACAAGATACGAGAATAATGAATATCAATTTCGCTGGATGCTTCTGCCCCAGAAGATCGTTCGAGAATTGATACGGCTCTTTGAGCGGCTGCATCCCGTTGAACGGTAAATGGTTCGTTAAATTGATCGAATCTTTGGATGGAAAGGCATCGAAGACGGTGTGGAGAAATAAAATAATCATAATAAAACCGTTTTATAAACAGTTTTCTGATAAAACGGTCATTTAAAAAGAAAAAATTTATACTAATCTTCAAGTAAGGCGACCTTACTTCACTTGGAAGAAGGGTGTAGCACAATCTTCCTCCATTTATTCAACCTCTACTCTATTCAGCCAGTACTCGACTAAGCTTGGTAAATCTCAAAACGGCCGAAGAACTCCGTTAGACGTAAAATTACAGCGGGAGGGGAGGTAAGTGAAAAAAAATTGTCTCTGATTTCCCATAATTCAGTGTTGTTCAGAATGATCGCGAAACTAGTTGAAGGCGGACTTATAGAAAGAGGAAGAGTGAACACTTCTCAATCCGAAGTCAGAGCAGTGAAAAAATATCAATAATTGTCCGTATGCTTTCTACCTTTCTTTTTAATTTTTCGGGCAACTATTAAAAGATATAAACTTTTTTATGACATTTTGGGGGCAAAAATCTGCCTTTGGTGATTTCTAACAAAATGCCGGATATAGACAAGGGAGATAATCTATGAGACGCTACTACTTACCGGCCAAATCTTTAAACTGGCCATTTTAATGGCTACAAGTGGCAACATTCACAAGAATTTTTTAACGAAGAAATTTCTAAGAGTTGCTAGATTTTCAAGAATTTATACGGAAGAAAAGAGAGCAAAACACTAACATTTGAAACTATGTTTTATTAAATTTAACGGGAAAGGATATGATTTAGGGTCAGTAATCTAAGGTTAGCGTTAGGAAGGGTTGCTTACTTCCCTTGCATAATTTGGCAAAAACGTACTAACCAACCAACCCAAATTCTAAGCCTGTCTACTAACACAAATTCCAAGCTTACCTACAAACCCTAATGTACCTACTAACCCTAGTTCCAAGCCTGCTTACTAATCCTAACCTATTTACAGACCCAGATTCCAATCCTACCTACTAATCTTAATTCCAATCAACCCTAACCTATCAACTAACCCTACTTCCAAGCCTGCTTACTAACCCTATCGGAAAAAACGTTATTTGAACATCGGTAAAAATCTAGTCACTTATTTGCCAAATCACAATTTTCTCAACAGTCATAGCATTTCTGTCAATTATCTCCCTTGCCGGATATCGACATTTTGCTAAATTTTACCTAATCTAAATAATGACCATTTATTGACATGAATTTCGATAAAGGAATGTCATTAGACTATTTGATAAAGACTGGAAAATTTGGAATCCTCCACAGAAAGAAACTAATTAAACAGTCTAAAGATTTGTATTCAAATTTTTGTGAATTGGAAGATAAAACTGAATCATATTTTTGCCTGGAAACAACTAAATTGGTAGGCTTTTTAACCCCTTGAATGGCTTTTTCTTCATTCCCTTCTTTTTTAATATATATATACACACCTAATTCATGCTGGGATGCAGATGTTTAAAAAGATTAGATCTATCTGGCACAGAGCCGCTATAGTACTTCGCCCCATGTAGATTGACCTTACTGAATTAGTAAATTGTCTGCAAAACTAGCTTGCTCACCATGAAATTAAAAAAATGTCGTCATATGGGTGAATAATACCTTCTTTTTTAATAAAATAAACGTACCCCTTCTTAGAGTTCCTTAGAGGGGACGCTTAATATCCAAAATTGCTAGATTATGTTCAAATGTCCATTCGAAGGGGGAAGATTGTTCAAGTGATCCCTCACTTTGATTTGAAATTAGTTTATCCTGGATAAAAGTCTACTAACCAGTTTCACCGACTGAAATTCAAGAATAGTTAAACACCCAACTTGAGCATTGGAAATACTATACTTACTCTTTGTGTGTCCGTTAAATTGTGTGGATATTACCTTCTTTACAGATGAATTACTCTTCATTCTTCTGTTTAGGATCGCGGCTTTGAGATGGACACAGATTACAAATCCCAGAGGCAAGCATCCAGTGGCTTCGACCACAAACATTCCACTTTTTATAATATCGTTCAACTTTTGTACTACTTACGAAAATGTTTGAAGCAGAAAGGTAAAGATATATGCCTAAATGTATGCTTTTTTTATGTTCACTTGCACACAAATCATAATGAACAATAAAAACAAAGATGGTTATGGAGAGTTGATAATTTATTCAATATCATCGAATTTCGAGACAATAATTTTTTTTTGTAACCCAACGCCTGCATTGTCCAGATAATATTATTTTCATTCCAGGAAAAATCTGATTAACGCTGTAAGTAAAAAACAAAACAAAACAAGACGAAACTTGGAAAGAAATACAAAGATCAAAAATAATCTTTTGAAAAAGAATTTTCCTAATTATAAACACTGGAATTTTCCACTTGTAGTTCTTTTTCTTTATATCTACGAAGCCAGTTTTCAGACTTATCTTAAATATGGTCACAGATTTGACAAGTACCAAACAGAACCGCTGGGGTTTCTCTGGAGACGCAAACGGTATATAAGGTGTTTACATATAAGCTTGAAAACGAATTAATTCGGTGGAAAATAGAAAGGCTGGGTCAAACGAAATGTAACTATTAGGCCAGAACAGGATGTAGGCCAAGTCTGTTAGCAGACATAAGCCTACGATTGGCGGAGGGAGCTACTCCCTCTGATAGAGGCAAATTCTAATGTATTTTTGTGTCTTCTCACCATATTGTACTCTATTGTCTTATATACATTTTGCTCGCTGTTACCTTTTTTTTTTTGCAAATGGTTCAAATTCTTTTATTCTGTTCTGTTACTTGTAAGTATATCATGTACACTACTTATACATGAATATAATCAAATATGAATAATATGTATTTAGCACTGGTTGAAAAAAATACTTGATGAGCAGTTTGGGGTGAGGTCTACATTTCTCATCAGGGCTGGGGCTATTACCAGCTTTGCACGGGCCTGGCAACAACCTGCCATCTTTCTACAAATGGATAGCTTCCTGTACTGGAACACTAAAAAGGGTGTGTTGAAAGAAAGGCTTAAAGAAATAAGAAGAAAAGATTACTCATACAGTGAAGAAAGAATGGAGGAAGCAAGAACGACCAATTAGGTGATTTTGAAATCAGAAAAGAACTATTATTTGTTTTTCAAAGTGAGCAGGCGATAAAAATTAGGGATTTGAACTAAAATCTTTTATTCCTGAGAGCCTGCCTTCCTGTGACAGTGCCATTACTAGCTTGGCTACGATATCAGCAGGTATTGCTCATATAAGCTAAACAAATATATTCCTTATTTCTCAGCGAAAAAAGATGAAAGAAAGACTAGTAAAAAAAAAAAATAATAATAATAATGATAATCACTTTGGAACACCCTCCCCCGCTTGACCAGTTTTTCTTGGGGGGGGGCGGTGTACAATTGCCAAAACTGATTTTTGCCAAGACCATAGTAGTTGGTCACCCGGTGAGAATCGAACTCATAAAGTCGTAATGGTCTGCATCACAAACTTGTTAACCATTACTGCATTTATTATGAATCTAGGGATTTCTTGAAATTACTGAAATGTTCAGGAATCACTAGTTTCACAATCTTACTGTAATAAAGATATCATTTTTTTTCCTTTTAAATGAGAAAGTTTGATTCAGAGACGGATATTATGAAAACGGACAGGGAGAGACGCCATAATGTCGGATGTAGACGATGTACGGGCAGGATTATCTGATTGGGCGACAAGAGGAGATAATCCGAACTATATAATACGTATTCCGAATGCCAGCGTTTTGAGTAAGTCTTGGATTATCCCTCCTTCTGGCCAATTCAGGCAAACCTGGTACAGACATCTGGTTATTCTTCAAAAAGGATTACTTTGCTATGATTTGATGTATCAGAATTTCATCTTGAATCTCCTCAACCACTCCAAATGCTGAAAACGAACACAAAAGAGAATTCGAATCAACGGTCTAAACTTCCGACCAGCTCAAGTCAATACAAACATGAAATTGTTCGTCCTATTAAGTGAATGGTTTCTCTAACTCCATTTTTTGTATAAATAGTCTACCCAATTAAGAATGTTTGTATGCTGTAACAATTAAACTAGAATGAATGAACTGTTTTTCTTCTTCATAAAATCATGCAGCTTATTGATAATAAAAAAAAATTAATGTTAGAATTATTGTGGTAGAGAATTGCTATGTTTCACGCCGTCTTTTTTTGTGATCTACGCTACGATTTTTTTTTCATAGATATCACATAGTTTCGTTTTTTTTTTTAGTATTTAAGATTTTTTCTTGGACATCACATGCAAATAACGAATGGTTAAAGAAATATTTCCTAGTTTATTGATCTGAAAAGTCGTGTAAATTCGTTCTTCATAATTTCACTAATTTACCGGTGTCGTTAAAAAAATGACAGCATGTATGAAATACATAAATACACATTGTATTTTATATAGTTATATAATAGAGATTTGCATTACAGTGAGTTTGGAGAATAGCGTCCTTCTGATCATATGCAGATTTTGAAAAATCGTTTTTGCTCTTATTACAGTTTATATCTAACATTCTTCAAATCCATCATTTCTATTACGTCATCGGAATGTGATACTCAATTTCGCTACGTCAGTTACACCTTTTGGCGTGACAGGAACAAATATATCAATGCATACTTGAATACTGATGGCGTATCGTTATGTTTAGATTTCATAATAAATAATTGAAATAATTTCTCTGCGCTCGATCACATCAGTTAGTTTGGGCGCGAAATAAAGTTCCACCCACTCTGGACAAGAAAGTCACGTGAGATGACGTTCATTTTTTCATGATATCTATTAGAATTTGGTAAATTGTTTTCTTACACGACTATGACTATGTATGATTAAATTAATTTCGAATAATATGTATCATATTTTACAGCGTGTTGAAAATGAAGCTCCGCTCCCTCAAAGAGTAAGATCACGTGGGATAACACCAAAGGAGTACATTTTTTTTTTCTTTTTTGTTGTTTCTATTTTGCATTTACTTTTTAAAATAGAAAATAAGAAAGGTAAGATGAGATGAAACGCTGGCCAATTTTTTGCACATTGCGTGCTATAATAAGAAGCAAACAAAACATTAGCGAAATGAGGTAGCAAAGAATCGGGTATTATTATTATTATTATCATTATTGTTATCATTATTAATGATAATAATGATGATGATGATAAAAATAATGGTGTACCCGTGCCATCAAAAATGATGGCATACATGTAATATGGATACACATAATATGGATACACATCAAGTTTTTATCTATGTGGATAATAAAGAAAATTATCCAAGGGACGTAACCTACTTAATGATAAAACAGAAGCGTTGCGTCCCTGAGCGTGACAGAAAACAAATAAGTAAAAAATATATTACATTTTCTTCATAGTAGGATACTCTCATTTTTTAACTACTGCTACCACCACCACCACCATCGCTATCATTACTTTTATTCTCCTCACAGCCACGACAACAATATCTTATTTTTATTTATTTATTTATTTTTTTCACATGTTGAACATTTTGCTGTTTTCTGTTTCAGGTCATCATAAATGCCTTTTGGTCTAGACATATTTTATAGATGTCACACATTTTTGTCATGTTTAGTATTTAGGACCTTTTTTCGTTGCTATTATTAGTAACCTTTATTTCATTTATAATTAATCTTCAGTATCATCTTTTGGGACAAGCGTGGGTTTGGTAGAATGTCCATAATTCATGTTATTTCTTCCCTGGTTTCTGATTGGTTGGTTGTTGCGATCGAAGCGTTCCGGATATCCGTCATCTGTGACGTCACCACTCACTGAAGAAATTCGAGACGTTTTCGCGTCGCTTCACGAAGCTGGGTTCCGATCGAGCCGCTAAAATTCTACTCAAAAGTCTGAAAATAAAAATAAGCCTGAAAGTCAGACCACAGATGCACCAAATTTTTTTCTAGTGTGAACATGTAGTTAAGGCAGTGATGTCAAGTTTATTTTCAAGTTTACATCAAAGATTGACTAAAAACACATTTAAACACTTGCCAAGAAACATTTTGATTCTCCAGACGTATATGTAAAAAGCTAGGAAAAGGTAACTTTGATCTTCAACATTTATTTCATTGAAATATTACTCCATTTAATGAAGATGTCCCTCATTTCATTACTATTAAGTAAAGATATTACTTATTATATCAAACAAATTTGATCGGCAGTTTCTGATATCTAGATTCTACCAAAACATCAATATTTATAAACGCTTAATTTGGCAACACTGGGCGAGAGACATACAAAATACAGGTATCACAATTGGCAAAACTGTGACCATTTTCTGTTTTACACCTATATTTATTCACTTACCACGATCGGGAAAGACGGTGATTAATTGTAAGTATTACATCTGATAACGATATAACAGAGGTATATCTATTTGATATCCGAAATTTTTCAATTATTTTCAATTAAATTTTGTGGAAGATTGAATAAAACACTATGTAAGAAGTGGTTGAATTTTGGCGCGGATTCATGCACAATTACCTCCCTTCGCCGTAATTATACGTACAGACCAAATAATATTGTCAAAATGTCATGTCTATTCACACGATATCTCAAAAAGTTCTCAATGAATTCGAATGAAATCTCATGCAACGATGGGCTACGGAAGTTTTGGGGCGAATCCATTCACAGTTACTTCCTTGGAGAATATCTTTGGCAGAGGTACATGCTCTCTGGGTGCTTCCTATTTTGTATTGATTTCAATAATATCCTAATGCGAATTCGCCTTATGCGAGTAAAAACTGGAATTGATAAAAGAGAGATTTGCACGTACAGATAAATGATAGAATACAAGAAACGAGAGAAATGACTACTACATGTTGGGTTCGTTATTGTCACCCCCCCCTAAAAAAATAAAATGAGGGAAAATGTTCTCCCTGCAAACGAATTGATCTTTTCAAAATACAGTTTAAATGTGACAAAGGCTAAATTTGCCAAGAACATAACCATCAATATTTAACAATGACAGAAGTTCCCCGTGAAACTAATCAATTTATTCCTTGTTGAAAGAATGAAGCGAGAGGATCGGCTCTGATAGTTGTGAATAAGAAAAACAGGTTAACTCAACTTTTGTTATATTTGCACGGGCTTTCATTCCATCCCCCAAAAAAAACGTTGCATTACTTTCCGAACGAACACTAGGCAGTATTCTCGCCTTTCGCCTTTTTTGTAAAAGCGAAACAATGATGCAAAGCTAATTCTCGATAAGCACGGGATAACTTGCATATGATTATTGACAGAGTGGGAATTATACGAATGGTGAAAAATTATAACAGCTTTTGTTCAGGTACAGTCTATTCATTCTATTGCCTTCTCCAGGTATGCTATTCGAATAATCGTCTGCAAAACTCTTTGAACCTTTCTACATTTCAGTGAAAAAAGAAGCAGTTATTACTTACCCTTTCTTTTGTAGGGCTCTCTTCACCATTCCTTGTAGTTCATATGGTATCCTTAAATCTGCAGAGAGAAGGAAGAGAAGAAAATTAATAGAAACCACGGTTCATTTTTGTATATCTTATTCTAAATGCACCGATGTAACCAGTACGATTTTTAGCAACCTTTCTGGGTTTTTTTTTCACATTTAGCCTTTACGCAGCCAAGCACGTTCTGTTCTTTCCGTTGTAACTTTTGTGATAGGGTTTTCTCGTAAAAAAATTACGAAAATAAAAAGTCTTCATTGAATGTTTAAAACACCTTTATCATCACACGAATCAATTGATATGTTCAATAGACTATCTAATAAATGTAATCTACTTATACAATGAACGGTACGATTTTGTTCTGTTTCTTTTTCCGTAACGATGAACTCTTCCACTTTCAGCAATTTTGCTTGTGAAAAATATCTTCTACCCACCATTTGAAACAGTGGACTTATCCACCGTTACCATTTCAGTAGTTTCTTTTCTTGAAAAAAACGTTTCATAGAAATCCAGTATCTGTTTGGAATAGGTTCACCAGAACACTATGAGGATATTTTTGACTTCTATGCCGTCATGATTAGCTGCCGCTGTCAAACTATTACGGAACAAATGAAAGACTTTTAATACAGTATTTTTCAAAATTCAACTTCACGGGATATGATTTAGGGTCAACGATTTCCAAGTATCTGTCAATGTAATTTACGTAATTTTTCTTTTTTTTTTCTTTTTTCGTGTTTATGGTATATGCATGAGTTTTTTTCTCTTTGGGATCATCAGTTGTTTAATATATATATATATATATATATATATATATATATATATATATGTGTGTGTGTGTATATATTGGATGTGGATTCGCTACACAAACTATTTCATGTTTCTGCCCTCTCTGGGCTTCACCAAAACATGCACACACTAAGACGAGCTATTTCGACCGTGACAGCGAACAGGCTTAAGAGGAGCCAGGATCATTTGGTTATTAAGTTGGTTTTAAGCTATGCCATCGCAGATCAGTAAAAAAAAAAAAGGGGAAATCGTCACAAGGAGATCAGAGAATGGATGGGTAAATACGAGAAAGGGAAAGAAGGAAGGAAAGAAAGAAAGGAAGAAGAGAGAGAGAGAAGGTAAAATCGGAGGAAGAACTGACCAGGCGATCTTTGACGCACTGATGGCCGACACCTGATAAAATAAACACCTTCATAAAATCTCATTGTGTGTTTTGTGCAATTGGAAGCCGACAATCAATAAATAGAAAGGACGAAATGCTGAGATTGCGCCTCGGTTGAAATATGCCGTATGATGACGCCAACACGCGAAGGGCGAATAATAATGGGAGAAGTTGAGCCACGAAGCACAGACACCAGAGGAGTAGTGGAGACTCCCACACCATAAGATCAGGGCCTACGAGATGGGGGGCGGCCAGTGCATTGTATTTGAGCCCCGAGATTCGAGGGAAAGAGCGAGAGTTCCTTGTGTAGAGCTGTGCATTGGAAATCATAAGTCGATACGATGTGTACATTAATACAGTTGACTTTATCGATCGAATACAGAATGGCGTACTGAAAGGGTTATTACTGATGAAAACGGGATGGCTAAAAGATGAGGGTGTTAATGCAGTGTGTTTGCGTATGTATGTGGAGGTAAGGGGCTGAAAACAGATTTGCATCGCCATAAAGTTCCTCTCAGGGACCTTAGAAGCAGTTACAGTAACATAAAAAAAGTATATGAAACTCGCCAGCATAGCCTATAATTGAAAAACAATAGCGTCAAAAGTTGTAGGCATGTAGAAAAAATACTGGTGATATTTTATTTATTCTATTTATGACCTCTAGAAAACATTTAGAATAGTAAAAAAAAAAAACAGCAACAAAAAAAAAACAAACGAACACCTAGAACCATCTCCTAAATAAGGTACCAGAAGGTCATAAAAGCGTCAATTTCCATCAATATTTTTTTTCTCAAAAAAGGCTTTGTACGGTACTGAAGCTAATTTTCTATTCTGTAAACAAAACGGTATGACCAATAGTGTCGGAACGCAAAAACACGTAAATCTTTGATTGCTACACGGGATATGAACTGTTGTTCAATCGCCCGTATCATGAATAAGATGAATACATGTATGTATACACGGATATCTATATGCATATATCAGGTTGTAACGAAAGTCTCCCCGATGTTTGATGATGTTTCAATTCATACAATTTATCATTAATATATCCTCATTCACTCTCGATAACCTTCTTCAACATATTTATCAACAATTCATTCAATCATCAACAGTCTTTTACAGTCAGTCGTTGGACATAGACCATCTCCTGGATTAGCCTCATCTCTATATCGCAGGCGTCGCAGAGCCAATATCCTCCGAACCTATCCAGTTTGTCTCGCCATCCCATGATCTGGCAGCATGGGTTCTACATTTAATCTCTGGGGATTCATGCTGGGAGTCATGATATCAATCACTTTGTCTCATGCCTTTTTGGAGCTGAAAGGGCTCTGAGTCTTCATATAGCCTGATAAAGGAGCTGTTGTGATGTTTCAATACTCTGATATATACAGACTTACATCTTGTGGAGTGATAGCATCAATGACCATGGGAATTTCTACTGAGTCAAAGGCCTTCTTAAAGTCTATAAATGCTACCGAGAGTAGCATTTTATATTCCGTTGCTTTCTCTTTAATTGCTTTATTGAATGGAGATGGTCCATGATTGAGTAGCTTCTTCTAAAGCCAGCTTGTTCCCGTGATTGGTTTTCGTCTAGCATTTTGGTGATTCTGTTGGTGATATTTTTGGTGAAAGGTTTGTTGATACTGTTGAGTAAACTTATTGGTCATTAGTTGTTGAGGTCCTCCAGGTTTCCTTTCCTATATAACAGCATTATGATTGCAGTGGAGGACTTTGTTTTAGGCATAAGTTGAATAAAATGGCTACTTTCCTAGTGATGACCTTACCAGTTTTTTTGAGTTGGTCGATGTTATCTGGTCCGCCCCCCCTTTTTTTGTTTGATAACTTGTTTCACTTCCCAAGGAGTAACTTCTGGGAAGTCCTCGAACTGATTGCTCGCGTCTTGCTCATCTTGTTCGTTATTTTGTGTTCCTTGTTTGGAGAAGTAGAGTTTTTGGTAGAATTCTGGGGCACGTTGGACGGTACGGTCCCTGTCTCTTGTTATGTCCCCATTTTCTTCGAGTACCGTACTTAAAACTCTTAATACAGGACAGAAACAACTGTCCTGTATTAAGAGTTTTGTTTAGCCTTGAAGCTTCGACCTTTTTAAAGAATTATTTCGATGATTGGAGTCGTGTATCGTCTTTTATCTTCTTTTCGTTTCTTTTGGATGGTTTTATTTAGTTTGGTTGCTTCAATTTTCTCTCTTGTTGTTGTCGGTGGCTTGAGATATCTGCGTTCTCCAATGAGGTATGAAGTTACATTCATGATTTTACAGACAATTTGTGTGTTCTTTGGCTTAAACATAATGGAGATTTCGAATTGATAGGCTGTTATTTTGTTGTTGAATTCGTTGATGTTGGTGTTTGTTATTCTCTTCTGGTTCGGTAAAAAGTTCATACATGTTTTTTTCTGATTTATTCAATACCTGATTCTTGAAATTCTCTTGATTTTGACATGAGATAGGAGTAATCTCTTCTCTTGAAATGAGTCGTTGTCCATCAACATGTCTTTTTTTTTTAGATTCCTGAACTAATGATAGCCTGTTGGAGCAAGGTCTAGATAATATATTGGGTGATTCATCATCCCAGTCGAACGCCCCTATGAGATTACTTGATCGGTATGAGGGAGTACTATATCAATATGAAGAATGACCCCGTTTTCTTCTCTGAGGAAGGGAATTGCATGTTCACGCACATGCACCTTCTGTAACCAGCACGCAAAAGGATTTAACATGCGCACAAAAGGTTAGTGGTAATTCATATTACTTATTGGAAACAGGTCTGGGTAGTTACTCAATAGAAACCATCACACAACCAACATCTGTTTCAAACATCGATATTGTTGGTAGTAAACTTCAGCTATTACTGATTGGTTATCGTCTAAAATTTTGGAAAGGGTGACTCTTTGCATATCCCACCAATCGCTCAACAAGACCTCTTCCGATGAAGGTCACCTGTCTTTTTTTCTCCAGCCTCTGATGACGGCGCTCAACATCGTGAAATGGGATCCATTTCTCATCCCCAGTGACAAGCTTTTCCCGAAAAGGCATCTAGAACTGCCTTAGATTGCTGTTCTCTGACTGTATTTGTTACAACTATCGGGACAAAAACGGACAGAACTTTTGATACAATTTGTTGAGTTATGCAGAACTAGAACTTTGTGAGATGTAATTCATTCATCTACGTGGCTTGGCCAACACGCGTATGTCTATATTTTTAGCCGTAACATTTTTCAGGGGAGATAACTATTGAATGCTTATTGCTGAATACTTTCCTTCATCTATTTCTTCACAAATACGCAAAAATCTCGATTGATTCTGGTGTAACATAAACAAGAAAATGCACGGCAAAATGTTATTTCTTGTTATTTTTTGAGTACAACGCAATTGCAACATTTTCTAAACATTGTCGTCATTTGTTGACTAGTTTATTTCATAAAACCATTTTCTGTGTAAATAATAAGAAGTAAATATTGAAATTTTCAGCCCTTCAGCTCCATTGATATGACGTGTATATACGATAGATACACACATGCATAACCAGCCGGACCAATTTGAAAACTGAAGAAATCTATTTAGACAGTTTAGTAGACAGTTTTGGAAAGCTGTTTCTAATAAACTCTACAAGTCGGTTTTCCAGAATATCGCATTTGTATATCACTAATTTCTTGACACAATTTCACACATGCACAAACATTCAGTGCGCACATAATTTTGCCACAAGGCAATCATTTGCAGAACATAAGATTTTTGCGCATATTGACTCCCTAAAATTATAGGGGAACATTGGCCCTGGTCTATTGTTTGGGGATGGAGAATGTTGACGACACTGAAAATATCGCCTACGCCCTTTGAAAATCTATTGCGTGTTGTTTCCCGCCCTTTTCTGGTCGATAAAATCGAATTCTTGTCCTGCAAAAGAAAAAAGGAAATACAACTAGAATCTGATTTTTTTTGTACTTCAAAGGGGTCTCCATTTTGTTTCTCTGAAATTCTCTTCGGGCGCATAGTGCTGGCACTGATAATGACAAAACAAATAGATTTTTTTCTGTACCCGCTACATTCTCTTTCTTCTAAATGGCTTGTCTTCCTTTACGTTATGTATTTTTCTTTCCAATCTTCTCTTTTTGAAATTTCATGGACTTGTAAATACAGTGGCTCTTCTTTCTTTCCTTCCTTCTTTCTTTTGTCTTTTGTTGTTGTTCGTAAGTCCACTGCATTTGGAACATTCCTGTAGCACAGTCACCTCACCTTCATATAGCTTTACACAGTACTAAAGTGTAGGGAGTAAATATCATAAATGTTTAGCGCTTATAATGCTACACATTATATACGCTACGTTGGTGAATGTCGTGTATATAATAGTTAAAGGCTTGTTTGTTCCATCGTCTTACAGTTGAAATACGCTATAATATAAATAGTTATTTTAGCATATACATACACCACACACACAGAAGCATATATATATATATATATATATATATATATATATATATATATATATATAGTAGCTTAGGTACCCATCGTTGCCCGAGGAGGGAGTAATCAACATTGACAGGTCAAGGAGTAAATTCCGACACAGAACTTCTCAAAATAAGGTTTGCAACCCTCGAAGTTGTTCGGAAGTGCCCAAACCGACCATTTTTGAAAATGCTTACATTGACGTGACCTTACATTGATCTTGACAGGTCAACAGCACCACCTATCCTTTGTTCCTCCCAGGGCCAAGTTATCATGGTATCATATGTATATATACATGAATAGACACAAACTTACATATATACATGTATGTATGTAGGTATCTGTGTGAACATTTATGTTAACATTGTTAATAGATTGAAAAAGATAATGTTACTTTTTTCGTATTGACAATGAAAACCTAATTATACCCCATCTCATGTCTTCTAAACTTGGCCTGGTACAACATAGTGCCAAACAAGTGGTGAAATACTAGTGGGAAGAATATGTTGAGCCAATATCCCAAGTGGGAAGGACTGGCCTGCTTTTTAGATCATGTTGAATAGTTGAATGGATGCTTCTCTCACTGCAACTGTAATGTCACCTCCCACTACTTCAGTTCGGGCTGAGGGCCAGGAAAATGCGTAAATGATCGACAGTTGAGTGACGTCAGCAATGCTTGATTCGAGTCACTGTCTTTGTAAGTGACACACAATGGAAAACAGGAGTTACAGATCAAGTAACCGGAAGTTTTTTTTCTTACAGTATCAATCGTATAGGAATACTCTCGCAGAAAACAAGTTGTGTTTAGTTCACGCCGAGAACAATTCATTACAACTTTTCCCACACGACTAAAAAAGCAAGTGGCCGCATACATAACCTATCAGCATTCGAAATTCTGGCTTTTTATCTAGGCTAGGACACCAACCATCAACGTCCAAAGGATCATATAAGTTCCTCAGACACAAGGCAGACCATAAACCCATTAACCTTAGGAAACGGCAAGTATAATAGATATCCATTGCAGGATAGAATTCCCTCTCCATTGCAAGATAGTCCATAGCAAGATATAAAGCCCTGACTTTTTTAAAAGAAAAAACTGAGTTGGTGTCAATGTCAATAAAACGTAAATTTAGATTGAAGTAGCCATAGAACTGTGATGACGGAAAGATCCGTCATCTTCAATTCAAGGGTCAATTGCACCTCACTCCATATAAAAAACTGTTGTTGCACTCACGTTTTACTTATCACCCATTGGACGTGCTCTCAGAAACAAATTTTGTGGGTCTTTGGTGACCTCTTATTCGATGAACATATCCGGCGGGTAAACCGATGACTTGCATATAATTAATTTAGCTTAATTGGTTCTAATTAGCTAACAACAAAGCAGTTGGAGTGCCATGTAATAAACTGTTTCCCTTTTGCCTCAGGATACACCGGATCCGTTCCCGTTTAATCAGAACGAGGCACAATTTTTCCATCCAAGGACGTTCCATCGTAAATGCAAAATACACACAGATACAAGCCCCAGTTATTTAATGTTAAACTTGTTCTCCCTTTTTACTCTAATGTTGCAATACAACGGTACCTCACACAGTGCAGCATCAATTATTCAGTGATTCACTATAGTACGGTTTATAATTTGCGTCTATCTCAACGATCTCACTATAGTGCAAATATTTTTTTAATGTATCATTAAGCTATTGTTCTTAAGGCCAAGTATAACAAAAACTAGAAGTTTGTTGTGAATTGCTAGGTTTGAAAGACGTAGAAGATAACGTTTTGAAAATAGGGGTCCATGCTCAAACTACGTAATAAGCGATTCCGCGTTATATCGAGTCTCATTATTACAGGTCTGCTGTGTACCCAATACGTAATCAGGTTTATTTCTATAACAAAAATGAATTCCATTTGTGACATAAACCAATCATCATTTTTTTCCTATTGAAACTATTCCTCGATCAGTGCAAATTCAATAAGTGTGGCGCTTTTGCTGGACGCATTAGCCGCACTCTGCGAGGTATTGCTGTATTTTTCTTCATTTCGGGAGAGATAATGGCCATGCAGTATTTTTATCTAGGAGCATCACCAATAGTTTTGCATTTATTTTTCACTTAACTGAAAAGAAATTTTCTTGAAAGTCACCTTGTGAGAAAGGGAAGTGGTTACGAAAGAATAGGACGGGGTTTATCAATGAAGAATATGAAAAAAGATCATAAAATATAATTAAATACAGACATAAAGTTGAATTTAGATTTAAATATAAGATTGAATAAAATTTAATTTGATTTTATATTCAAGTTTAAATAGTGATAAACCAAGTATATCAATTATTAGTGACATGTGTGTATGAGTGTGCATGTGTGTATACGTGTGTGTATGCAGAAACTCGTGTATAAATGTATGAGCGTGCATATGTGGCCTGTGTGAATGTTGGTATGCACAATGTTTGTACGGGTGTGTGTAATATATGTGTACGTTTGTGCATATGAAGAATGTATGTATGTGGTATGTATACGTGAATTTGTGGTGTGTATGTGTTTGAGAGTCCATTACATTTTGTGGAACGTCTTTCGATAAAAAGTCGTGGTACCAGTATAAATTATTTTTTTTTTTAAATCGATATTCACTGAATTTAGCTTAACTTGGCACAAGGCCAAATGACAGCGAGAGGAACGGGTTGATATCGGAAGGGTGTACCTGAGCGTCTTCCTGCTTAGAAAATCAGCGTGAAAAACCTGGAAAGTTCCGAAAAACCGTAATTTTTTTCGATTGAAAAATTGTTCAGTTTTGGGGGCTTGTTTTTACTCAAAAATCGAAGCACAATTCTTCCAGCACTTCCTTCGCCAAAATATATGTTCCTTCTGTCGTCCTCCTCTCTCTCATACACACACACACACACACACACACTCTCTCTCTCTCTCTCTCTCTCTCTCTCTCTCTCTCTCTCTCTCTCTCTCTCTCTCTCTCTCTCTCTCTCACTCTTTCTCTTCTGGTCCCACTATTTTGAGTATAAACGCTAGTTGTGCTACTCAAATTAGTTTAGATGCACATAGGTCGGACACGGTATTGTTCCCGGCTGTTGAGGGGGGCCTCGAGACATCCTCTCAAGTTTGCGAGCCAGAGACGTACGAGGACGGGTGGGGGGCAAATGTTTCCCATGCCCCATTTCGGCAAAACAGTGTAAAATTTCGGGCAAATCAAGCTCATTGGACACGGCGAAGCAAAGAGTTCCCATTCGCTCATGCTGCCGGCCTAAGAAGACACCAGCGAAGTCATCGATGCAGAAGACGAAACACTAACCAATGATGAAAATCGACAGACATATCAAAGATTAATCAATCTCAATACTAAGAATTGATACGAAAAGGAGCAACAGAGGATGTCCTCGTCGATATCGACGGACTGCTTCAAGCGAGCAAGTAAGCTGCTCGAAGTATACCAGCTGTCTCTTGTGGATTTAGAGCTAAGTATCGGTTACGCTGGATTAATATTTGATGACAAAATCAATATACACAGTCTTTTTTTTCTTCTTGGTAAACTGAGTTATTGAATCAGGATTACGGTGCGTTGCCTTAGGTTTGTCCTCTTCAAAACCCGGCATTATTTCTGACCACTAATCTAAAATAAACAAATGCGACTCACATTACAAAATCAAGCGAAAGAAACCATGACCAAACGACATGCATATAGCTTAGTGGTAGAACGTTGGACATCAGTTCACGATATTTAAGATATAAAGTGTGTTTTATAAAAGACCCGACCCTAATGATAAGAGGGTAGAATGTGCTCATACATAGCTTTATGCTACAATATTATTTTTATGGTAATACTGTACTAAGAGGCAACAGTATTTAGCAGTTGGAATGATTGTATCATGCACTAGCCTCATTCGAGCATTCATTTCTTTGTGCTGTCAGTTATATAATGAAACTTTTATGTAATGAAATGGGTATGATATTGCATCTAAGTTGAAGGATATCACTCTCAACATCCATTGTAAACTTGAAATATATACATAACAAGTAGCTACTTTGTGATTTGCGTCTTGAAAAATCGTTTTTTTGAATAGAAAATAGTTTAAGTACAAGTTGTCAAAAAAAAAAAAAAAGAAGATAGTTTCCTCTTTTAAACCTTCTATTGTTACAGAAGACTCTGAATCTTCGAAATACAATGCTCGTATTTAGGGGATATCAGACGTGAAGATAATGATGAAAATGCTCACCATAAGATGTTTACAAATCTTGGCTTATTCTGACACAATTCGTAAAACTGGGCAGGCTTAGAGAGGACTGAATCCATTATCGCAAACAAATAACAAACAGTAATCATTTGACTATTTTTTTTTTTTTTTGCTATTATTAGATGATGATACAAAAATATTATTAGAAGTAGTCGTCAAAATTAATGCAATGGGAACCAAGAACCATAACTCCAACGATGCGCCTACCATCTACGATAATAGTAGAGTGGTCTCTTTTTGAGTCAATTAGTCATCATCGTCATCATCATCCTCGTCATCATCATCATCATCATCATCATCATCATCCTCTCAACTTCCGTCGTCGGACTTGTAAGATATTAGGATATGGATATATTCTACGAGCATTATTTTCAATAAAAATCGTAAATGGCTATTTTTGGCGCTTTGGAACCAAAATTTCAATTTTTCCAAAACAAAAATGTGGATCTCGTACATTCTATTGATATCATAGCAGCTGGTGAAAAAAAATGACTTATAATGACATCACTCCTTTTAAATGACGAAATACCTTTAAATAACATCACACCTCTTCCTTCTTTCCTTCCTCCCTCTTTCCGTTGTTTAATGTGACTGGAATTGAGCGACCAACGAAAAAACGTCTTATTGAGAGGTGTGGACACAACTAAAAATAAAGAGCTATTTTTATCATTATCAAATGAAAAATTATATGAAAATATTATTCAAATCTAAAAATCAAAATTAATGCAATCGAAAATAATAGAGAGTTATTATTATTACAATTATTATCATCATCAGATGATAATAATAATAATAATGATAATAATAATAATATCTTCAAGAGTAGAAGTCAAAATAGATGCAGTTGGAAGAATAGAGAGTTATTCTTGTTATTTTTAGATAATGATAAAATAAATACGAAAAAAACAATTGTATTCAAAACTAATGCAGTGGGAAATGATAGAGGGTTTGTTTCTGAATGTTCCACCTGAACTAAAGTTAGCACAGTCCGGTCAATATCCACAAGTGGGTGCTCAAGTGAAATAATGATTTTTTTCGACAGTACAGAGAGAATACGATGCAAAGTAAACGGACTTGAAGCTAAACTTGCAGGTGTGCACTTCACCGTTTAAGATGTTGTCGATATTGTCGTTTTGGTTGGAAAGGCGCCATTATTTCCACGATCTGAAGGTTGGTGTGACGGAGAAAAGAATAAGAATGAGAATAATACCGAGGAAGAAGGATGAAAGAATTTAAAAATAGAGTTAGAAGTACAAGGAGAAAGTAACGGCGGGAGTAATGATAGAAAAAACAACGAGTAAGCGAGAAAGTATTAGAAGAGGAAGAAGAATGGACGGGTAGAAGTTACAGAAAGTGGGGGAAAAGAAATAAGAACATAACAGGTATCCAGGGATAAATATAGATGAGAGAAGAAAAAAAGATAGGAAGAAAAAAATGAAAGAAAGAAAATGAAAGAAAGACGAAGAAAATACTTCCCTCTTTTGAAAAGGAAAACAAAAATAGTCGTACGAATCTTTAATAACAAATCCAACGAGAATCCGTTTTTTTCTCTTCCCATTTAGACTACCTTCATAAATGATAACTTTTACAATGATTTTCTTTACATATTTATTCCACGTGTCTATTGCAGATTGAAAGATAGTACTGAAAAAAAGCAAACGAAATCCGGTCTTTTACCGAAAGAAACGGGATCGAACTCACTACCCTATGAATCAGTTTCATACGTAGATAGATAGATATTTATACAGTGTGAGTGCTACAAATTTCACGCGTAATTTCACCGACTTGGTAATCAGCATTCGAAATCCTAACTTTTACCTGGGTTCAGACATTGATTTCTGTCGTCAGCGTAATATGCAAGAATCTCAGCCACGAAGCATGTTCATATGTACACATACACTAGCTTAAGTTCCCGCTTACGCCAGGTGAAATAATAAAGGGAGTCTCCCTACACCTCCGACACCTTAAAAGGGTAAAAAGTATCCTGTCACTTTCGAAGGAATACTTTCAACCCTTAGAGGATGAGAAAAGTTTACCTGGACTTTTGACCCTTGAAAGGGGTGGCTTTCTTTTAGACCCCCCTTCATGATTATGTATCTACATATAAAATAAGAATATATGTACGTGAATTGAAAGTAAGGTTCAACTTTGGCATTACAGATACATTGTAAATAGAACCATCCCTAAAATCTCTAAAAAAATACTTTTTCATAAAACCTTGTATCTTAAAATCTTCCCCCAAGTCTATTGGGTATGCATGCTAAATTTTATTGGGCTGCGCCCAAGATTAGGTATTTTCATATCGTGACAGACAAATAGACAGATAGACACACACACAGACGGTGTGCCAACTCCCTCTCTCTCTCTCTCTCACTCACTCTCTCACACACACACACACATATCTATTTATATACCTCCATCCCTACATGTTCAATACTCAAGGGCAGCTTACAAAATAAAAATACAACTATAGCTGTCGAGATGATAAGCGGATGACCACGCATACCTAGGCCCACCAGACGAATAAAAAATGGACCATGTATTGATGGCAATATATATATATATATATATATATATATATATATATATATATATATATATATATATATATATATATATATATATATATATATATATACATAAAATGGACATATATGATCCGACGGAATGATTATAAATTGCATTATAATACATAGAAACTCTTATCTGTAATGATTTCCTAAAATTACACGATTAATGAATCCCTTGCAATATTGTTTATTTTACTTACGTTGTCTTGGTCAAGTGATACATTGACTGAGTAATGACGGCAGATCATTTCGGATTTGAGTTTCTCTATAATATAACGCAATTTATATATTTGTGTGTGTGTGTGTGTGTGTGTGTGTGTGTGTGTGTGTGTGTGTGTGTGTGTGTGTGAATAGCATAGGAACCGCTAACCAGACAGAGCTGTGCAAAAGTGAAAATTATCTACCATTGCAAACATTTTAATATTCTTGAAGTCACATGGTCTCTTGAAGAGTAGCACCCACGCTACCAGTCAACACTTCTGGAGAGTCTTCCTGAAAGTAATAACTTTTTGATGTCAATATACCGGCAGACAATGACAAAACAAGAACGTGACTTTTATTGTCATAAGTAAGTAATATGCGTGGATCAACGTACAATGAGTGTGTTTGTGAATGTTTGTGCGCATTTGTATTTTCTTGTTCTATTTTCATTCTGCTTCTTCCTTTTAAGCTTTTCTCACATATACACTGATACACGCACTCATACTATCATATATTTATAAAGTCTCTATTCTATTGTCTTGTTTTTATTACTTCTTCAGATTTAATTCTGTTCTCCTCCCTTTTCGTCTTTCTATGAAATTATGCCTTCTTCCTTCCTTGTATTATTACTCTCGTTATTTGGTTAGTCTGAGTGAGCGTGTTGACAAGTTAGATTCGAACGAGCAAAACAAAACAAACAAATCGATCGATAGCCTAATACATATATGAATAGATAAGAGATACGCATGTATAAGTTTACATTATATCTGTATGTTCGAGCCTCTGGGTGATTGGACGCGAGCTTGCGCGTGTTTGGGTGTAAATTTGATTGTCTGCCAATCTTTTGTTCAGAGCGCATGCGCGTGCAAGTTTGGCAGACGGTGGTTTTTTTCGATAGCTTTGTAATGGCAAACCAGAAAATAAAGAGTAAACAAACTAATGCTACCGTCAAAGAAATAGTATTTCCGTTACCACAAGTCAAGTTATAGGAACCCAATCACATTTAAGTAAATAAAACAACTAATTGGAATTCTTAACTAAAACGATCAATGCACCTGAATCCTAAGAACAGATGATAATTTCAAAGAGCAGACGATCAAATTTCAATAACAATGGCTGATTCTAAATTCGGGTTTGCAGCTCGTCGAATGTTGATGAGAACATGTCAGGCAGTCGGTTTTGAAAGCTTTGTCACTGACAATCCGATTTACAAAACTTATCAATCTGAAAATGTATCAAGTAAAGAATTGACAAAAGATCGGCGACAAGATCGGCCATTTTGCTTTCATTGGTTCTTGTGTTCGGCTGCATCCGCCATTTTATCTTATTTTCTCCCGTTTTGCTGAGTCTGTACTTACCGTTTATCAATCTTCTTTTTTCTTCTGCCACCTGCGTACATTTTCTTTATATATATATACATATATATATATATGTGTGTGTGTGTGTGTGTGTGTTATTCTAAAAAGAAGAATCACCAAAAAGAAAAACACTGATTCAAATTCACGCCAATGATATAATACTAGTAAATCCAAGTAAATCCCAGCGAAAAAAAAATATAAAAAACAGAATTTTCGGTTAGATTAAATTTCTACCACAGCTCCTTGGACTTGTCCTTTTCTTTCCACTGGATCGGATCACTCCTTTGCATAGGACACCTATAATCCTGGCTTCGTAGTTATAGTAAACAGTCTAATTCTTCCATAGCTCATCCACCCACTCCTTAGATATGTTCACTCTTGGTGTTGTTGATTCATATCTAAGATTTTCATATTTGAGATTTCATTTCCCCTTGTCTGGTTTTCTTTTAATTCTGCCTTCGGTGAAAACGCTGTTTCGTACATTTTACTAATGACTTTTTGATGTTTCAATCATTTTCATCCAAATCTCCTGTATCTTAGTGTAGTTAAGTCAAGTGATCTATTTCTTCATTCATGTGGGTTTTTTTCCTGATAAACAGGATCATTCTTGTCACTCTCCTCTGAGCTATTTAAATCGCATCTATCATTTCCAGGACATAAGGGCTCCGGACTATAACTGATGTTTCCAGATGAGGACAAAGCAGTCCATTATACAAAAGCAGAAACGTTTTATCTTGAAGGAGTTTGAATACCCTCCTCTGTCATCTATAACCACTCTATTATCTTTTTCCCCTCTCGATTTCTCTACCCTGTTTAGTCCAACGTAAAACATTCTTTCGGGTATTTTCTCTTTCATTTAACAATGTCACGTATTAAGTTTTGTCCTGTTGGAATTTCTGTAGCCATGTATCATAGTAATATGCAGTAGGGATCAGTCTTTAGTATAAGCTGATCATCCAATTCCCTAACTATTCTACGTTTTTGGTATCATCTGCGTATAGAAATAGTCTTGAGAACATCTGTGATGGTAAGTCAGTAACACCATTTACTAAGCTTAGCTCTAACAGAAGACCAAATAAAGAATAGAAAGATTGTATCGTGGTGAATTTTCAGGTGGGTAGGGTCTACCTAGGTTGAAATTCCGTGTTCGAATTTAAGGTATCTTCAGGAAAAGGTCAATTCTGACCCACGGCCACATTTCGAGAATACCCAATGAATAACGAATTTGCAACCTATTTCTCGAGAGACGAACACCTTCTTTCTTCCTCAATATATTTATTTTTTCTTTCTTCACTTAGTTTCATTCTTCTTTTTGTCCTCCTTCTTTTTTCTTCTTTTTTTCTTATCTTTTTCTTGCTCCTTTCTTCTAATTTTCTTTCTTCTCCTATTTCTCCAATTTCTCCCTCTTACCTTTCCTTCCCACCTTTTTAATTATTACTAGTATTACTATTGGTAAGTTAGTGCCCTTGAGCTGCCTAAGACTCCAGACGTATCTGCTAGGGCCCTGTCTCGACCCTGATTTTTGGTATGTGAAATGAAGTTGAGTCAATCTCTTTACCCAGCGCTATTCTAACCATACCTGGGGAAAAGATGGATCCACACCTTTCCCAAAAGGATAAATGCGAAGTAAGCACCAACTGCCTCAGCCGGAATTTGATATCGGCTCGCCACGTCCATTCTCCGTTCCGTCAACCATTCGGCCTCCCCTCTTCTCCAGTACTACTGTAACTATATGTTTTTATTTGCCATCTTTAACTTAGTCATCATCATCGTCATCATCATCATCATCATCTACTGGGTATCAAACCTTCTCTCAGAGAAGTCGTGTAACTATGCTAATAATATTTCCTTGAGGTTTGAAACCTGTGAACGCCTGCGACTTTGTGTCGAACTCTTGTGAAAACGCGACAGTATGTCAAAATTGTGGACAAAGTCGGACTTGCTGACACCCAACCAACATTAAACACAGAATTCTGTGGCGGCAGTATACAACACCATCAGAAGTTTTTTTTTCCCCAACATCATAAGAAGTTTATTTCTTTTTCCTTCAGGCGGTGGAACTAATTGCATCTAAAATGCCAGCAATATGCTTCTTGCAACAATTCACCCAGGTGACATTGTAATTGATTCTCTTTCTATCTTGAAAGATCATAAAATTCTATCATGAATGCATTCGTTTATATATATTTTTTTACTTTTTTTTGCCAAAGACCCAGCGTTTTGTTTTTAATTGTGTTTGATCTACTGGGCACTTTTGCAAGAAAATAGCCAAGTACCGTTTTGTAACAAAATGACGAGAACTGAAAATGGGTTTCTTACATAAAATGGAACAAAATGGTAGTAATTGAGGTTGTTTTGCTTGAAGCAACATCACAAGTGGCGAGAGCGGAAAGCATAGGAGAAGAGAATTGCGAAGTAGAAAACGAAGAAGGAAATGATGGAAAGTTGAAGAAGAAAGACGAAAAAGAGGAGACGTGAATGAAACTCTTGTGCACGCAAGTACAAGGTCTATCCTGGAAGTATCCAGCTATTTGATAATAACGAAATATAGCCTATCCAGGGCAATGGAGCCTTACTTTCCTTCGAAGTGAACTTCTTGGGACCTTACACACTTATTCCAGCGTCTTTTCCACTGTTCAAAACGGTATGCATTGTCCTCTTTCAGGATCGCCATCAACTCATTCGTTGCGTGATATTCCCCCACCTCATTGAACAGCAAAAATCCAGAAGTCACAGGGAGACATACTTGGACAGTAAGCGGGACTTACAGAACTTGGGGATGACATGTTTGGCTAAAAAACAAATAAAACTTCGAAGCATCTTCGCGGATTTATTCGCTCCGTCATTGTGAATACGGCGGGCACACAGTCCACAAGCTCATTGACGACTGAGTTACCTCACGGGATAAAGCAGTTAAGTTGAATAGACACATAGATATATAATTCATATATGTGCACGTAAGTAGATATGTGTGTGCGTGTATGGGTTTGTATATACAAGGAGTACTACTCAAAAGTTCGAGAAATTTTACTAGCACCTAATTCCCACCGTTTCCTTCGAAATATACCCTCTGTAAGTAATCACGCAAGCTAAAAAAAAAAGAAGCACTTCTTACAAAGAATATCGGTAAATGTTCGGAATACATTCTGTTAGCTTTCTATTTTCTCCGAACTTTTTGAAGCAATTCGTATCAGGTTATGAAGGGAGGAAAAGGTGGATTTACTTTCCAAGTAAAGACTTTCATTTATCCTTTTTTTTTCTCACCAATCTCGATCCAGAATATTTGAGATCTCTCATTAAGACGGCAGCATCTTTGATTCAATATATAAATTTTCTTCCACATCGATCACAGAAGCTCAGTGGTTGAACGTTCGCCTCCAGTTTGTTGGGCCGTGGTTAAATCCACAGCTGATTCATACTCAAGACTTTAAAAATGGTACTCAGTGCCTTTCCGTCTATCACAGGGACTATGATTGAGGCAACCAAGTCCGAGGCCAAATCACGTTAGATACATTGGATCTTGCATGATCTAACAAAGTTGAGCAACGTCGAATCTGTTCAGTTCTCAGATGGGAGACCATACCAGATGCCGTAAATCGGAATAAACACTCAGCAAGCCTGGGAAGCCGGAGGTAGGTTTCACTAACAATTACCTGTGTGTACCTAAGCCTGTGACACCTTCGATGAAGGTAGAGTGATGATACGTACATAATTAATGCAAGGGATAACTCTGAGAAATACGAGAAAATCTACATGGATCAGCCAAGACATTGCAGTGAAGGATATTATGCAAAAAATTAAGCAATAGAGATGGAGATGGGTAGGACTCTTGTCTAAAAAGGATGTCAAAAGGTAAGGCAAAAGACTAACTGATCGGTACCCATGAGACAGTAAACACAATAGGAAAAACGCAGACTCAAGATGGAGGGAAGAAATTGGGGGTTTTAGCAGTAAGACATGGCAGGGGTTACCGCAATTGCGATCGTCAAGGAATGAAATGGGAAAAGCCTTTGTCTAGCAGTGGACTCATGATGGCTGATGATATGTATATGACTGATGATATATATATGTTTATATATAACGCAATCGAAGACGCACAACTGGAGAAAGTAGACCACTACATCTACCTAGGACAACAATTTTCCATGAATTCCTCAGAAGAAGAAATCAAGCGACAAATTACTCTGGGATGGCAAGCCTTCGGGAGAGCAAGATCAACCTTCGGAAACAAGATAATCCCAATAATCCTAAAAAGAAGAGTATACAACCAATGCATCCTCCCGATAGTTGCCTATGGAGCTGAAGCATGGAACTTAACCAAGAGACAGACTCGCAAACTGAGAACCATCCAATGTGAATATGAAGGAATCATGCTCAACCTCAAATTGAAAGACTGCAAGACAGCACAATATATCAGGGAGGAAACAGGAGTCTGAGACATCATAGAATCCATTAGAAAACTCGAATGGTAATGGGCTGGTCATGTTACAAGAATGGCAGTCAAGTGATGGACATCATGACACAGAGATCACAACCAAGGCCGGCAGAATACTAGATGAAGAGATGAACTTGACAAATTCAGAAAGTATTGGCTCCACGACGCCCATGGGAGAGAAGTGAGGCGAATCCTGGAGACGGTCTATGTCCAACGACGGACGTTAAAAGACTGATGATGTATACATAGATATATGAGAAACAAATGAAAATGATAAAACGTATTCTTGTATTTTTAGTAAAAATTTGAACAGTGGTTAGCTAAGGTTTATGGGTGGATGTGTTATTGTGAAATGGTTGTGCATATCTGCATATTTTTACCTATATCGTTTATTTATAGGAGTGTAAGTGGGTTGGAGTAGGTATATGGAAATGTTGATATGATGAAATAGAGTGTGAGTGGGAACAGGTCATATATATATACATGTATATATATATATATATATATATATATATATATACTGGAGGCCGTAATGCATTTAGTGAAAATATCAATATTTCTTTATTTCTGTGGAATTCGAGCATTTTCTCCACATTCTCTCACTCTAAGACTCAACAGTTTCCTATTCAAAAGCATGTGAGGTTTAAGTTAAAAGTGGAAGAGTTCATTTTTCAAATGGTTGGCTGAAGATATTTTATCGGCAGAATTGTTACCTTTGAGTGAAAGTGTTTATTTTTATCGACGGAGAAACCAAAAAAGATACACTATTCATCATATAAGTAAAACGTATATTTCGTATACCTTCTTTATTAATCCAACGAAGCCATTTTACAGTAATTAGAAACTGTAATCCAAAACTGTTACCAAAACTATCAAAATAGATTTCTTCAGTTTTTAAGTTTGCTAGCTGGCCATGTATGTATTACGCGTACAGGCCACGCAAATGGAGCTAGAGGTCTGAAAATTTCAACATTTACGACTTATCATATCTCGTAAGAATTTTTTTTTTGTCTTTTTAAGACTCTCCTCCATAAATAAATTTTCAATGGGAGGTTCAGTTTACAATAAAGGTCTCATGCTAAACTGATCCCTGAGTCTGTGTCCACCTTTTTATTTGTTTGTCTAAAATTTACGGAAAAGTAATTCCGATGACGTTTTTTTTTTTTCAAAGCATATTTGTCTTACCTGACATACAATCGGCACTGATGTGTGCCTGCCTCGTGCAGAGGGCAGATACCAGGAGAGAAGTGGACGGTGTCCGTCCTGATTCATTCGACTCCTCGTTTGACCAAGCACGGACAGCTGCAGAAAAGAGGAAAAAGCAATTAGACGAGTGAAGGATAAGGATAGGGGATGCCACGCCCTTTTATGACAACAAGCCGACATGTTCGTTATTAAACGCACAAAACTTTCAATATACAGATATTACCGAGACTTTTTTTCATGTCATTACTCATTAGAGATGAGAAAGAAAAACAAAAAATATGAGAAGCTCATGGGAATAAAACTATATAGAACCAGAAATTCAATTGTTTTGAAGTTTTGCTCACGCTGCAAAATAGCGTTTAACGCTGAAATACAGAAAATCTGCCCATCAACCGGTGCAATTTCATAGTCATTGTCATGAAGACAATGAACTGAATTTGAGCAACTATACACAGTGTGTGAAAACATGCATGCATATACGATCTTCTACCCATTGGTGCAGTGTTGTGAGAACTGTGTTTCCATACTTTGTTAGAAAGGAGGAACTGTGTTTTCTCACTATATGTAAACTATTAAATTTCTCGTTCTTTCTATCTGTTTGTATACTCAGATTAAAAGAGATGGTGCATTGTGGCTTCACACACACACACACACATGCACATATATATGTATACATATATATATATATATATGTATATATATATATGTATATGTATATATATATATATGTATATATATATATATATGTGTGTACATATATATATGTATATGTATATATGTATATACATATATGTATACGTATATGTATATATATATGTACATATATATATGTACGTATATATATATGTATATATATATATGTATATATATGTATATATATATATGTATATGTATATATGTATATATGTATATATATACGTATATTTGTATATATATATGTGTACATATATATATGTGTGTATATATATATGTATATGTGTATATGTATATATGTGTATGTATACACACACACACACACACACACACATATATATATATATATATATATATATATATATATATATATATATATATATTGAATATGAGTACCCCTAAGGTGTGAAAAGAAAATCTGGATACGACTGGGTCTGTGTTCCCTCAATTTTTTTTTATCAGTACACCACTGGTTCCAAAAAAAAATATCCGAGGAATTCAACTATAAACATACTTACCTTATCACCTATTTCCCTGTGCCTCATTCGAGAATAGTCTAATTATCCGAAAAACTATTGATTTTAAATAATCAGACAATGTAGAAGACTATAATCAACAGATTGAGTAAATAATTTGATAAATGATAATGCCAATTGATGAGCACTGCTCACAAGAGATAGTCGGCACTATAATCGGTTCGCGTGCGCTGTTCAAATTCCCCTTACTTTTGGATAGCACCTCGTACATACTTCCTGACAAAGGAGCATCTACCAGGAGAAGGAGACTTCTGTTAAACCTACGACCTAGGACCCTGCCCTGACCGAAGATGATTATTGCAACTTTTGTATTGTATATAATAATAAATCAATTCGTAGGTGCGTAAGACTGGTCAGTTTGACTCAGTTGGTAAGAGATTTTCTAAGCGATCATTTGATCATGATTTCAAATCATGGTAGAGAAATTCCGTTTATCCGTTTGGTTTAACGTGACGGGACAGAAAAATAAGAAAACAACTGGTCAGACTTGGGGATTGGAAAAATGAAATGATGATAACGATCGTCACGAAAAATATTTTTCCGTCCGTCGTACAAAACTACTTCTAAATTATTTAGGTTACTTCTTAGTCGATAGGAATATTTTATGTCTAAATTTCAATTTGTCAATTTAGATATTTAATATCTATGATTTTTGATAAAAGATCTAGAATCTATAGTTTTTTTCAATTCGACTCTGAATTTGAAAAAATGCCTTATATTCTGATATTGTTAATTGATATGTTGTCAGAATTGATCTCTGATAAGAACTGGACCAGGCGCCTGGGGCGTCAGTTGAAAAAGGATGCTTATCATGTGGCTGAGAGAGTGGGACTTCTTTCCATATACATGTGGGGAAATAGGTAAATGAAGAAATTGATCAAAATAAAAAATAGTCAAAATAAGAGAATTTCCTGGTGTGAAATCAGGAATATCAGACATTCAAATACTTTCCGTTGTGGTGACACTAAGAGAAATAATTGGCAAAGGAAACTTTAAAGACATTTATCGATATACGAGATGCGACCAAAAAATTACCGTTGCGAACAAACTAAGCGTGGGACAATCATGCTGCACTGAAGGAAGTGAACAGAAAAAGTCGCAAATCAGTATACTACGTAGCGTTATGCTGTGAACATTCGTACCTGTGTTACACGCTTTTTTTTGTGGGACCACGTTCATGCTCATTTACGATTTCAGGATGGACCCCAATTCTGAAAACTTGGGACATCGGCAACAGAGACGCTTGAAATGTTGAAGCAGACCTATAACAATGAAGCAAAGAGCCAGCCGAGATGTTTTGTGTGTCACTCGCTCTTCAAGAGCGGCAGAGCTTCACTGGGAAATGACGACAGGCCAGGGCGACTCTCTGAATCGTTAGATCACGATCAATGAAGTTGCTGATGGCGTCAATGGGTCATTTGATCAGTTCTAGGAGAGAACATTTAACACTCCTGTTCATTGTGCGTCGTTTTTGTTCTACACCAGACCAATCGTCACTCTACAACCGTCCTACTCACTGAATTCGGCTCCCTGCGAGGTAAACTTTAAGTTGAACGATTGCCGTTGCGGCACCGTAGAGGAGCTTTACACACTTAAAGAGCGGGACTTTTATAGAGCGATCAGAGCGAGGCAGGAGCGCTTGAAGTGAACCTATCGCTGCACAAGGTAACTACTTCGAATGGAACGGCGATCAAATTTTCAAAAAAGTATGAATAAAGCTTTTCATAGAGATTTGGAACTTTTTGATCGTACATCGTATATCAATTTTTCTCTATGTGTTTTACATAAATAAGATAACATTATAAACTAAATGGCGCCGAGGTTCAGCGTCTCCGTTGCACCAGGAACCTCTCGGCCGGCCCCGTCTCTGATCCTAAATTCAAGATGAGAGAATAAGGAAGATAATTCTTTCTTTGATCGAACTACAGTAATTAAATAAAGTACCTTCATTATTTACTTCAGTCGTCTATCTTCTGGATGAAATGATTCAAAACTGCTTTTCTCAACATAAGCGTCCACTTCAGCCTCCTTGACGCTGCCCACCGGTGACTTGTCCTGTCTACTGTTTAGAATGGAGACAAACAGGCCTAGACTAAAACATGATACTGACTTAGGTAGTGACCACACTGTCCCAAGTCATGACCAGTCGCGTTGCTAGGTGACCATTTATTTTCCTGTGCGATAGTTTACTAACCTTCCTGCCTCTTAAATCAAAGACTGGACGCTAAACGTATCCGTCACAAATAGGGAATAAAAGAAACTCTGATTGAAAAAAAAATAATAAGTGAGTAAAATATCGGTTTATTTATTCTAATCCAATTTTATTTCTGTCAGCCATTTTTATTCCGTTGTGACAGCCGAAGGAGAGAAACTGGAGAAAAGAAATTCAATTAAAAATCTGAATGAATAAGACAGGAAAAAAACGTTTATATTTATTTTTATAACCGAGATCATTGCTAGCTTCCTTATGATGATACGTGCAGTTTTGATGAAATCATAATTTCTGTCGCACATTTTCTGTTTTGGCCACCTTTCCTATTATTACTAACCGTCGCAAAATTCGTTATTTTCTTTGTTTTTTTTTTCATGCCTTTGCATGTTCACACGAGATATCTAGCGGTTGTTGCTGAGAGATTGAGTGATGATAATTATTATCTTTCCATTTTTCCAATCCAAGACCCAGTCTTCAACGCTACGGCTTTATTTTTGAACGAAGCTTTATAAAAGTAATTTTTTGTCACATTCTTTTTGTAGCATTTCTTCTTCTTCTTCTTCTTCTTCTTCTTCTTCTTCTTCTTCTTCTTCTTCTTCTTCTTCTTCTATCTAATCCTCCTTTTCTTCTTCTTCTTCTTCTATCTCATCCTCTTTTTCTTACTCGTATTTTCTAAAACCTTTTTCTCCAATTTTTCAACCCTTGTCGACCATCTTCTTCGCCCTCATTTTCTTTGTTCCCCTTTCCCAGCTTTTTCTTCTTTTTCCTCCTCATTTTCTAACTTTCTTCTTCTCCTTCAGCCTTTGTCAACCTCCTTCTTCGTCATCATTCTCTTCTTTTTTCCTCTTCCTCTTTCACTTACTCATCTTCAGTCTGCCTTTTCTCTTCTCTTCTCTTCCAACAATCTTCTTCTGATTCTTCTTTCGATTTTCATTCACTTTCTCCTTTATCACTTTGCACTCCTTCATCGGTACCCTGTAAAACTTCTTCATTTTTTTTCATCTTTTAACATGAATTTCATTCCCACATCTTCTTTCTTCCTTCTCAGTCTTTCACTTTTCGGCTTTTTTTCCCCCTACCTTTCTCTCTTCCCTCTTCGTCCATTTTTCTCTCTTCTTCTTTCACTCCTCAACTGTTTTTCTCTCCTCTTCTCTACCCTGTTTGTCTTCTTTCTTCCTCGCCTCTTTTTCTCTCCTATTCTCTTCCCTCTTCCAATTTATCTCACCTTTTATTCATCTCTTATTCGTTCCTCCACCTCTTTTTCTCTCTTCTCACTTTCTTTTCCTCCTCTCTTCTCTTCCCTCCTCGTCTGTTTACGTCCACTTCTTCTTACCCTTCTTATTCTATTCATTTTCATCTCTCTCTCTCCTTCCCATCTCTTTTTTTTCATCTTTACTTCTCCTTTTACTCCGCTCTTCTTTCCTCCTCTCCCTTCCCCTCAATATCATGGCCAATCAACGATTAAGCTTTCTGTTTCTACTTTTCGCTTTTGCTCATTGGTTTTTCCCTCTTTTTGAAGCACACCCAACTATTTTCACATTCTCGTTCATAGGAAAGGTAACCCACGCAATCTCGTCGTGTCAAATCCTGTCTAACGTTTCATCAGAACCTCACGAATTCGTTCAATGTCTCAGGCAGGTAATTATTCATTCCATTCCTAGCTTTAATCTAGGGTTGCTAAACTAGCTATTTTTCAGCCAGATCTAGCTTATTTCCGAGTAAGTTCGACAAAAGCAAATGTATAATTTCTATGAATATTTTTTCAAAAGTTAACGTAATTTATAATCATGCACACACGCAACCACACACTGACACGCACACACACACAAACACACACATTCATATATATATGCTAAGACTCAAGAAAATACATAAACACACACACACACATACATATATGCTAAGATTAGAGAATATATATATATATATATATATATATATAATGATGATGATAATGCCCTGTATAAAATAGTGAATAAGCTACATTTTAGAATTAACATTGCTGGGGTACCATACTTATATAAGTTTCTTTTCAAATTCCCGAAACAGTTTTATGGTAAACAACTAAAGATCCAAATAAGAGAAAATTTACACATAGTATCATAATATATATGTATAAAACATTTAATCAGAAAAAACTGAAGAAAAGTTGTTTTTTTATGTGTTTAGTGGTTAAAGTTGTAAAGCCTTCTGGAACACACAGACACTCAGACACACACACAGATATATATATATATATATATATATATATATATATAATATATATATATATATATATATATATATGCGTGTGTGTGTGAGAGAGACAGAGAGACAAAGAGAGCGTAGCTGAAAATACCCGTCTTCCAGTCGCAATCCTCTGATATATTGAGCCTAAAACATTAAATGATCGCTCAACTCGCTGTTAAGAGGGTGGGTATTTCCAGGTAATGTTCGTATGCTTTACTCCTAACAGACTGAAATATGAAAGTAAGTTTAAATAAAAAGCTCGTCTATATATATGTGTGTGTGTGTGTGTGTGTGTATGTGTGTGTATAAAATTAATAATAATCAATAAATTCATTATTATTTTTTGAGCCTTTGCATCTGACTGACTAACCGAATATGACACTGGCTGCGCGAGTGAAAGTCTATTTTTGGCAAACTCCAAAACGAAGATTAACCAATAAATATCCAATGATCCAATAACTGATATGTTTGATCCTTTTTATTTATGAAAAAAATAAGTATTTTTTATGGCTAGCTTCCTTTCCTACTCTTGGTTTCTATCATATTAAGCTAATTTTTTTCAAAATTTCATAACTTTCAGAAGTACCCAGCCGTTGCTTGTTATGACCCTCAGTGTCCCATCCAGTACTGGACGTGCAAGTTTCTGGGCAATTGTGCATTCATCCCAAACGAGCAATTGACAACTCCATAAACAAAAAAATTGAAAATTAACCTTATTTTCTCAGCAGAAATATTCAGCCTTGACTGGGTTAATGTCCTCCATCCATGAATCCATGGCTCTTTTATATTGTATTTACACTGGGTGCAAAAAGTTTGCGATACATTTCAGAAATTTTATTCCAACATACTTATACACCTTCGGAATTGGCAGATTTGGGCCAAAATTTCTGATTCTTTTATACAACTTTTCAATGTTTGATTTTGTTTCAATATTTTGTTTTGTTTTGTTTTTTTATGGTTTTTAACCGAAGTCCTAATTCCGTCAATTTTGAAGCTGTGTAAGGATGTTAAAATTAACTTTTTGAATGTATCGGATATTTTTACTCTCACTGTATATCATATAACTGATGCAGAAGCATTTTACTGGTTGTGCCCCAGCGATGCTACTATCCGTTGTTAAAACACCGTGCACTCTCCATTTGTTAGGGCAACGTCAATGCAGGCCTCCCTATTTTAACGTGGTTCCTTATAGCATGGTTTGTGTTATGACGTGGGTGGATGGTGAGCCTAAAGAATCTAACTCCAAAATAGCTACATTTTTACTGTGACTCGGTTATAAAGCAGTTGGCTTTCTTGGACCCCAACACCCTGTGGACGCCGGTAGATCGGGGCAGGCATAGACATCGGAAAGACACTTGTGAAGTGGCGTAGACTTATTGACCATTGGTCAATTAGCGGTTAGCAAGGACAAGGTGTCAGGATCGATAAGTCGGTTACCGTCACTAAAATCAATTTTTCCTACACATACAACTATACTGAAGCTTTCAGGAAAATTCGATTGAAATACATATTTTATCCATCGTTCATGTTTATGTATACGTCGCTCAATGTCATGAGTAAGGGACTGTTATGTTCCGAAAAATTCTCGTCCGAAATTTTGGGAACAAAAAAAAACTTTGTTCCGGGCCAAATTCATCCAATTTTGATCTTGAAAAATACCAAATGACAACCCTGTTCAAGAAAATAGCCAGTGGGTTGTTCTTTATAAGAAATTATTAGAATTATACAGCGTCGGAGATAATGAACGCATTGAAGATGCAGTGTGCGCAAGTTCCACAGGTATGAATTGAGAACATCTTGGAAAACGTATGTATCTCCCAAATGTGAAAAGATACACCCTCAAATCTTCAAAAGAAGAAATCAAGCGATGAATCACTCCAGGATGGCTAGCTTTTGTCAGAACAAGTTCGACTTTCAAAAACATGAAAATCCTAAGAGTCCTTAAAAGAAGAGTATACAACCGATGCATCTTCCTAATAGTCACCGATGTAACTGAAACATGAATCCCAACCAAGAGACTGATCCTCAAACTGATAACCATGCAACGTGCACATGAAAGAATCATGCTCAACCTCATGTGGAGAGACCACAAGACAGCACAATATATTAATGAACAAAATATCAGTCTAAGACATCATAGAATCCATTAGAAAAGTCAAAAGGCAATAGACTGGTCATGTTGTGAGAACGGTAGACAACTGATGGACATCATAACTCACAACATTGTTCTCAAAGGATCACATGCGGAACAGATGCCAGCAGAATACAAGATGGAGAGATGAACTAGACAAGTTCAAAAAATATAAGCTCCACGGCGCCTCTGATGGAGATATCTGGTGAATGATAAATAGGTCTGGCGCGATCTGGGGAAGGTCTATATCTAATGATGGACGATAAAAGACTGATGACGATGATGATGATGATAAGTGCCCTCCCAATCACAAGAAACATTCCTCCGTTCATACTTCCACAAGACAACACAAAACTGGGTAAGGCTACCAACACTATATCTTTTTAAGGCTACTAACGGAATATCATTTTTTAATAAAATATCGGATATTATTAAATATCTAATAACTTCCAACAAGTGTGGCTTTCCCTAACTTTTTACTTTTTTCCCAAATTCATTGAACATTTCTCGAATTCATATATATATATATATATATATATATATATATATATATATATATATATACGTGTGTGTTTGTGTGTATATATATCAATATTTGAGCCTTTTGTTTGTTTATTGGCGCCTCTTCATCAAGAAAAGTATAAATACGATTGAATCAATAAAAATCGACTCCCCTCCTAGGCTAACTTTTCAGATCACTTGTAGTAATTCTTCCGCTAATTTCGGTTCTGAACATCAGGAATGAACATTTTTCATACCAGGGTATTTGTCATTCATTCTTGTCACGAATGACACACATTTTCTCACAATAGAACCAATTCTCAAACAAGTTTTGGTGTATTGGGGTCATATATCGATTTTTTGACAATGGATCAGTTGATCGCATTAGTGAAAATGACACTTGGAAGTTTTTGTTTCTCCCTCTACTTTTTTTTCTCAATGACAGAAACTGAGTGGTGGAGGGGTGAAGAGTAGGGAAACGTGATTCTGTTGCTTTTAAATCAGGTCATTTTTATGATACAATTTAAAGTCATTATTCTCTTGCTTGAGTATTGTAAACCATTATTAATGATTTATTGTTACTACTATTCACTCTCATCTTAATTTTCGGTTGATTTTTTTTTTGACCATAACTCGAGTAAGGCCACCAATTTACGACAGTGAGCAAGCAGGCAATTTGAAAGTGAAGATTTGGGTTTCTGTGTAAATGATATTTTCTTCCATTTGTCGTGTTCCGTAAGAAGATAAAAACACATTTTTCAATGTGTTGTCTATTTTGAAGTTTTTTCCCCCCGGGCAGTGCCGGGTATCTTTGCTAGAATATATATATATATATATATATATATATATATATATATATATATATATAGTTTGATGCAGTTTGACGCGAAGAAGTAATGTCCATTATTTTCTGGTAATAAAAAGGAATGAATGGCCGTTTGTTGTCATCCTGAAGGCTGAGGGCAACGGAAAATTTTGAGTGTTTTTAGAAAGCAATAAAGAATCGGTTGAAATTATTGTTTCAACTCGCTCATGTTGGCGGTTCGGAGCAATAATTCCAGCAAACGAAAATTTTCTTTCATTTCTTCCTTCTACCTGGAAACTCAATAGCACCTTTGCAAATGAGGAATATTTTTCTTTCTTTCTTTCTTTCTTTCCTTCTTCCTTCCTTTCTTTCGTTCTTTCTTTCTTTCTTTCTTTTTTTCTTTCTTTCTCTCTCTTTGTTAAATTCAGTCTTACTGACCGTCCAGATCTGCCTAGGGCAGGGCTGAAATGCCAGGCTCTGGGTCTGAAGCAAAGGTTTCGATCCTACCTCGTGGTACTGGATGGGATAATCTATAGTCACACTGAAAACTTGTAATACAACGAAATATCTATCTGTGGATGATTGACTCAATCATTGTATATATATATATATATATATATATATATATATATATATATGTGTGTGTGTGTGTGTGTGTAAAAGTTGCTCAGATAGGTTATATAAACGATCGATATTTTTATTAAAAGAGAAAAATCATTTTTACTATTAAATGAATTCGAATTTGTACTTTCGTCTTCGCTATCTTGATTATTATGTTTCATCCTGTGCAGTCCTCAGCCTTTTCGGGTGTTTGAAGTACCCGGTAAAAATGAAAAGAATAAAAGATTATTTTTAACCCTTCTTGAAGATTACCGGATCCAACGTACAGATGAGGAAGACAAGAGAACGCACTGATGAAAATGGAGTACTCGAAACAGCAAAGATAAGGATGAAAAGTCAAGTGATTCATGAAGTAATGACAATATTTCATGTCAGAACATGGCATTTTTATCTTGTTGCTTTTATACGTCTTGATCGGAGAGAATTGTGGCGATATGTGTTAAGGATACATAACTACGGCGTAGGGGATAATTGTGCTTGGATATGCTCCAGAGTTTATTTGACTCATCTGTAACCTATTGTCCACCTCTTCACAGGATTTGATTGAAATTCATTGAGAAGTTTGGGAGATATCGAATGGACTGTCATGAGCGTTTTCATGGATGTATTGGGGGAAAAAACGGGAAAATATTTCTAAATCATTTTTTTTAATTCCTGAATCCACCCTCAATTTTTATCACCTCTTTCTTACCCCGTTGCCTACCCTTCCACTAAATGTCATTGAAATCCACTCGGTATTTTAGGAGATATCAGGGGGACAGACGAACGGACGAACAGACACACAGATGCAACCAAATGCAAACACATCTTTCCAATTTCGTTGACAGGGGTAAAAATAATAAGATAAAATAAATACCATAATCTTTAGTTTTATAAAATCTGAACGAAATCCATCCAGTGTGAAAAATATCTTTCTACTTCTACTGGTAACTCTCCACTTTCCCATACTACGCTCTCCGTCACTTTTCCGCTCTTACGAAAAAAGGTGAAAACCGAAAATAGTGTGTAGCGTTTGGTCTGCAGCGAGCTGTTATAGAGACGGTGCGAAACCCATTCACACTGCAGACCTCCAGCGACTCAGACTAACATACCATCGTCAGTATTTTTTGAGTCTAGGGATGCTAAAAAGAATCTTCCCCTGAAAATTGATAGCAATTGCATTCCCACTTTATACCATTCCGACTTACGAAAGGGTATTTATAGGAAATGCCTACTTACAAATATTAAGTATTAAGATATCCTTACGGGGGAAGCTGTATTCCTACGGTTCTTAATTTAGCTTAATTTAATTCTGACATTTTTCACCACCGTCTCCTTGGTAAAAGTCACATAAAGACGTAAGTGGATGAATACAGTGGCTACCAAGCACGTCGAGAACTTGCCTTTGAACCTTCATTTATTGTTAAGGAATTTCCTATCTTGATAGAATCGCTTATGGATCCGAGAAGAAAGTGGTGATAAAGGCGTGATGATATGTACATTAAAACATGAATATACTATAAAAAAAATCATGTAATTACTTGACAGAGAAGAGAGCGGTTAAGGCAATGATAACCGTAAAAACTTGTCATACCCTTGTCAAACTCAATAGGGGTCCAGCAGATGTATTACTAGCCAGACATCTAATTGAACGAACCAAATTGGGCTACTTGTAAGATTAAAAAGTCGACGGAATTTTAAAATTTCACAGAAATTATAATCTCAACATCTAAGAATATGTGTCATGGATGACAATTAATGTTATCATTATACGTACTTTTTTGTTCTGGTGTTATAGTTTTTGTTTCTTTTTCTAATCCAAATCCACACTTTAATCTTGTCTCTGAAAAACAATTAGCCCTAGTAACACCTGAAAATGGAGGCATACCCGTCTGGATTCATAAATCCATGTATTCATATTCGCATAAGTATGTGATCTGCTTGCCCCTGGCGATAAAAGCAAAATTCTAAGTGCGAATTTCGCCGTTTGAGCTTAAGTGTCTTGAACGCTGTAGGTATCTATTAGCTTACTTATCTATTCATTGATTTTTTTAACCGTTATTTCTCTCGACTGCAAAGTAATCGGTTCATTTTTTTTTTTTTTCTTTTTTTTTTTTCACGTTACCTTTAGTCGGAGATGAGGGAACAAGGTGTGGAACACTGTTGAGGGGTTCATGAAGACAGCAGCTTACTCATTATCACCAGTTATAAAAGTACTCTGTCTTGTTGTTCTTTATATCTTATCTCGAATACATAGATAGATTAATAATAACATTGATTCAAAGATAGAGAATAATACTGATTATATTGAATAATTGAATTATATAAATACATAGATAGATAGATCGAGAATGATATAAATAGATGCTAAGATCGATTGACCGATATGGGATTTTTGAATCCCACAATACATAATAGAACTTTCATTTTTCGAAACTGTCTTATTCCATTTTAAACCCTATTTAAACCATAAATATGTAAACAGCAATACACATTCTTATGCAGTTGAGATTCCGCATTCATTCTTTTATTCTGTACTGGGAGAATTCAAGCCACTGTTGACCGCAAGAGTCTTCAGGTTGATTTCAAACAAACCATCCAACCCAAAGATGGCTATTTTAGCTCTGGGGAACTAGCATGCCCTTTAAGATTTCCTGTTTATAATTGAGTGTCCATTTAACCTTATCTCTGCTTATAACAGGTCTCAAATCTCAAATCAAATATGTTACTCTTGTAGTTGTGATTACCGTGTATGCTTATCCAGTATTGTCATCTTGGGATTTAGTAACGACTTCAGCCCGGGAAAACCTGTCGAGTCGTCGCTTATCTGAAAGATGCCTCCTCAAGTTACGATGAAATTACAAAACAAATTATCAAAGAGAATTGTATTTAACATTAAGAAGAAACTGAATATCTTAGTAATTTAAATAGGATTTAAAAATGAAAAAAGACAATTTGGGGAAAAAAGTGCACAATGAATTTCATTGTACTATATATATATATATATATATATATATATATATATATATATATATATATAAAGTGAATTTAGTATTTAACAATAATCTAATATTTTTGATGTGAGACGGTGTAAGACGTGAATAATTCAGTATGATGTTACTGATCTTAAAATATTTTTGTCAAATACTTCGGTTGAATATGTTAGTAGAAAATCGATTCGGAATTCTCTTTTGATTAACTAGTATTCTTTAAGATGATATCATAAAGTGCTTTTCAAGCAGTCTGAGATTAAAATACAACTTGGTGGATTTAATATTCACATGAGTAAACTCTCAACAGAAGTGACACGGATATAACAAGTCACATCGGTTGTTATTCTTACTGATTTCTCAGTGTCAAAAACGTATTTTTGTAAACCTTGTGAATAACCCCATTGATTCAAACAGTTGAATGATGTAAAGTGTGAAATAATATCCATATACAATAAATTCTGATAATGCCTTGAATAAAATAGCAAAAAACATGCACTATGACACGGCTCTAAAAATGATATGACAAGTTAAATATTCAACTCGTAGCTTGATGCGGGTTGGTATTTGATCAACACTTCTGGGGCCGTGCTAATATAACTGTTTTGTTTTCAAATCCACGAAACAACTGTAAAAATCACATAGAGTACTATATCTAATTCTTTGTAGAACACAAAACCCTTTGTAAATCTAACATTAATTGCATTACCGGATATAAATATGAAAAGTTCTTTTGATATCTTTAGCGTTTGAAGCAGTAAAGCTTCCAAGGATACATACATATATATATATATATATATATATATATATATATATATATATATATATATATAATAAATTGCGTTATATTATGTAGAAACTCTTATAAATGATCGCCGATTATGACAAGGTGAATGTACGAACAGAGAACTTGGAGTGAAAGCAGTTATTTTGGCCTTTGCATTACCGGCAGCTGTTTAGCTCAATGGCCACAGCAAAGGTACGTTGAAGCGGTTACCCTATCGGTGGCAGGTTTGATTCCTGCAGCAGTCCGATTTTCTTCAATTGTTTATTCTATTTACGTTGTCTTGGCCAAGTGATACATTCTAGGATAATGGAAGATCATTCCAAGAGTTTCAATATAATACAATTTATGATATATATATATATATATATATATATATATATATATATATATATATATATATATATATATATATATGTATAATCAAGAAGGACAGGCCACGTGCTATATGTGACTCCGGACTTCCCCGACAGTTCCTCTACTACAACTCTACGGCACCGGCGAGTGACCCTCTGCGCCGTTTCAAAGATCAACTCAAAGATTATACCGAAGACCTGCAACAATCCGGAAACCTGTGAAACAGCAGATCACAAAATCTGACGTCAAACTATTCCAGCTGCAGTAGAAGTGTTTGAACAAGGATGATGCAGATAGAAGAATTCAAGCAACAAATACAAGAGATCCGCTAGGGCCAAAAGAAATGAAATTCAGTGAAACCTCGTTAAAATGGACCCCATAAAGCTGGATATCGGATAATGGGAACAGAATCTGAGTCAAGAAAGTGATCGTTCGTGACGGCTAAAGGGGACAGAATGTTAGCCATTATTTTGTTTTATTTTGTTTCACTGTATCACAACTGGACAACTTCGAAATTACTACTACAGTTACCTCTCCATATTTACGAATAAACTTAACCTATAATGGGTTGAAGATTTTCAGGGGAGTCAGATCTTAATTGAATAGAACTTGTTATATGTTAAATAATTTCATAGATTATATACTGTTTCATGTAGTATATGGTGTATGGTGTTCAATTACTATGCATATAGTTTCAAATATCGAATTGTCGTATGCAGCCACATTAGTAATCCTTGATCATTTACAGCAGCAGTAGCCTAATAGCGTCCGTCGTTGAGCATAGATCTTCCCCAAGATCTGCCAGACCTCTCTATCTGGATGTATCTAGTTCGTCAAACCATCTTATATTTTGTCGGACCCGGTTTCGCACATGATCCCTTGGGATCCACGCTGTGAGTTGTTATGTCCAGTCTGACATTCTCACAACATGACCAGTCCGTTGCCATCCAAGTTTTCTTGTGAATTCTATGATGTCTTTCCTCTAATATACTGTACTGTCTTGTGATCTTTCATGTAATGTTGAGTATGGTGCTCTCTTGTGCACGTTGCAAGATTTTCCGCATACAGATCAATCTTTTGGTTAGATTCCATGTTTCAGGGATGCATTGGTTGCAT